>BSQZ01000001.1:7571499-7926499 GCA_033239005.1 Lamellibrachia satsuma | reverse complement strand
AAAGCCAGGTTTTTAACCTGGTGTATAATGCCTGGTCCCGGTGTAACTCTGACACGTAAAGCAGATGTGTTAACCATTACACTTCCGCCCCTCTCAAAAACTGTCATCTAATGTAATATATAGAGTACAGAACGGATCACGTAGACTTTGAAGTCAGTGACATGCTTAATCTGTTGAAATGACTTCGTAATCGCCTTTTTCATTCTTCCATCAGCTTCACTAGTTTTACTCTAAGAAAAAAGTTGGTTTGTTTTGGGATGGAGTTCGCAATGCCTGATCTCGTACGACGCCCTGTGTTTGCACGCCGTGTGAGTCGGTCGCTATCGTAGAACGTATCGTGAGACGACCGCAGTGAGCAGTAGGAACGAGACGAACATCGCGGCCACGGTCCACAACTGATTGTGTCTCAGTGTTGTACCTGGCTTGATGAGTCAACACTGAACCCTAACGTGCTTCTGACTGGCCTGGCAAACAAAACATTTCTATGTGGGGACCTCCCCCCCCCCCGACGTCGATCTCTGCACGGGTGCAAAAGATCATCGGCGATTCTGTTATGTATCGTGCGAGTGTGCGTGAGTGCGTGAGTGCGTACGTGTGTGCGTGAGTGCGTACGTGTGTGTATCATTCAATCTAGTAGAAATCGCATTACACATATATTTCCATTCACTATTTCATACTACATTCAATAATTTGCATTTCATTCACAATTGTTTGTTATGCAAGAATCCTAGGATTGAGTCCCCCTTGGTAACTAAAAATTAAAAGCTTAATATATGAAGCCATGAACACCTACATTGTTATGCACACTGTGTTTAAGATGTATAAGTGTGTATAATCCAATTAATGTAACAACCATAACATGTACGAGTGACACTTGCTTTGCAATCCACGAGTTCTTTGCTGTAACAACGTGCCCCGTATGATGTAACAACTTGGCCCGCTTACGGGGTTAGTTGTTACAGTCGACCTCGCCTGGGAAATTTCATATATCTACATAACTACAATATGGAATATCAATGGTATGGCACATTGCATTAACACGAATAATAAATTTAATGTATGCGTTGACAGAAATAATGTATCTAACATACTTTTCACAACAAGTGACTTCAACTGAAAATTGTAACAACTAGCCCCGGTCTCACCTACGTCCTCACATTGCGTGGGAAAAATAACAAATCCATGTTACAACAGGTCGATCTGCCAGGGGTACTGTACGTGGTACTGTACGTGGTACTGTACGTGGTACTGTATGGGGTACTGTACGTGATACTAATACCACACCTGGCTAGCAAGGACGGGAATGGTGGGAGGCGAACTCTCAGAAATGGTGGGACGGTGGACCCCAAACAGGTGAAAGATGGGAGGTTGAGACCCCTATCACACCCCATCATTTATAATAGTACCACATTGCCCTGAACGCGTGTCGCTTGAAGTGTGACGGAGTGTGACGGTTGCGACACGCGTCCAAATTAATAATTGGACAGCAAATGTGTCACGTAGAGTTAATCTGGAATTAGGTGGAACGGTCAGTCCGTTCATACAGCCTTGTATTCGCTTGTTTAGATCTTCTCTCTTTGTTGTTCCATCACGGAAGTAGACATCCGGTATCCAGTCCTTGGGACTGTTCAGCGCGCTTTGCACTCCTCACTGGCAGACTTGCTCATTCCGGCGCGACTTCTCTGGGAAGCATTCAGCAAAGCTGGAGTTACTGCGCGAAGACCATTCGTTCACATATCCACCACTGCCAACAGTTGAGTGAACTGTGGCAACAAACAATAACCGTGAGCCCAGAACTTACAGTAAGACAATTACTGTGAGTAGCAGGAACTAAACGAGTATCGCGGCCATGGTCCACAACTGACCGGGTCACAGAGCTGTACCTGGCTTCTTATTGGCGTAATTATGATTAACCCCGACTGTATGAACACGCACGCGCGCGTGTGCACGCACGCACACATGCACACACGCGCATGCACGCAAGTCTGGGGAAATCACAAACACACGTTTTAATGAGTGAAGATTTTTATCAGACTGGATGGTTTAAATGAGTAATATTTTTTACTCATATCACAATCGGTTTACCTTTTCCCCGTGACATTTCGACTGCGACCATCAATCTTCTTCAGACGAATACCGCTAGATGGCGACATCTAGATGGATTGTTTGCCGTCAGAAAAATTATTGAGAAGAGAGAATTTAGAAAGGATGTAGCATTCGGGTTTGTCGATCTGGAGAAGGGATTTGACACCGTGCCGAGAGAACTTACATTTGCAGTCATGAGATGGATGGAGGTTGGAGAGGCAGAGGTCAGAATGGTTGAGGAAATGTACAAGAAGACACCAGCGGTGGTGAGAATCGAAGAAGAAACATCAGAACAATTTCGAGTGGGAGTAGGACTTAGACAATGAAGTGCCTTGAGTCCCCTGCTTTTCATTTTCACGTATCTAAACAGGAAGAACTTAAGACGATACTATATGCAGATGACCTAGCAGTATTGGATGATAAAAAGAGGACCTTTGTTATTCCATAATGGAATAATACCTTTAGAAAACGTGGCCTCCGAATGAATCTGGAGAAGACCGAAGTAATGTGGATAGGCGAACAGGAGGTGGATCTATATGTAGTTGTTGACGGAAAGACCATTAAACAAGTGAACAGTTTGGTATACTTGGGCGGCACAGTGTGTGAGGATGGATGAAGTAGTTAGGAAATACAGAGGAGAGTGCAAGCAGGAGTGGCAGCATGGAGGAGAGTGGAATGCATTATGTGGGACAGAAAACTGAAGAAGCAACTAAAAGGAAAAGCCTGCGTGGTACCAGCCTGTATATACGAGTTGGGAACACTGACACTGAGAGAGAGACAGGAGGAGAAGATACAGATAGCAGACAACAACTGGGTCCGAAGAATATGCAAAGTAACCCAAGAAGGAAGATGAAGAAATTGAGAGAATAGATTGGCATGAAAAAAAACACCTAAAGGTGAAAGTAGTTGGAAGCAAAATGAGATGGGCAGGACATGTACAAAGAACAAAGAATGGGAGAAGACATGTCAAAAAGAGCATGGAAAACAGAAGAGGATGGCAGAAGAAGAAGAAGAGGAAGAACAAAGCTGCGATGGAAAGACTGTGTCAAGAGTGGACGACCATCGCAGAAGACAGAGAGAGATGGATATAATTAACAACGAAAAGGGAAGAAGTGACTTGGACCCCACCCCACAAGGGAGCAAGGGGAAGAAGAAGATAAAGCAATAGTTATACCTCATTTAGAATACTGTATACAGGCGTGGAGACCATGACCTTGAACGAATACGGAGGAGAGCAACTAAAATTATTCCAGAACTGAGAGACATTAGATATGAAGAATGCCTAAAAGAATGTGGCTTAACAACCCAAGAGATAAGGCGATTAAGAGGATATCATATTGAAGTTTTTAAGATATTGAATGGGCATGAAAATATTGATAAAAATACGTTTTTCTCACTCAGGAAAGATAGTAGAACTAGAGGACATAAAGTAAAATTTGTAAAGGTTCAGTGTAGATTGGATATCAGGAAGTACTCATTCTCACAGAGGACATTAAATGAATGGAACAGATTGTCTAACTGCTAACAACGTGAATATATTAAAAAAAAACAAGGTTGACACATATCCCAGGAGGGCGGGTTACACGTAAATGAAAATTGTTGGACTCTCGATAAACCAATTACTTCTTTGTCCACTTGTCATCTGGGCCTTTGGCTTGAATGTCAAATCTTGTTAAGTCTTGTTAAATCTTGTCTTCGTCGTCGTCGTCGTCGTCGTCGTCGTCGTCGTCGTCGTCGTCGTCTACATTATTTTAGGTTTAGCAGCAAGTACATGTCGTAGGTTCGTTGTATACACTGTATGAATTTTTATAAGCACAATTATTTCACTCCTGTTTTGCTGGAGGAGATTTGTTGCAGCGAATAGTTGTGAGTGAGTGGGTGGGTGGGTGGGTGGGTGGGTGGGTGGGTGGGTGGGTGGGTGGGTGTTTATACGTCGTGTGAATCGGTCGTTGTCGAAGAACTTACCGCAAGACGACGGCAGTGAGGAATGATACGAGCATCACGGCCATGACCCACAACTTGTCCACTTGCCATCCCTTCCTTGTCCACTTGCCATCTGGGCCTTTGGCTTGGATGGCAAATCTTGTTAAATCTTGTTAAACTGATCGCTTCAGAGCGCTGTACCTAGTTCGGCGGGTTAACACTGAACCCTAGCGTGCTTCTGATTTGCCAGGCAAACAAAACGTTTGTATGTGGAAATACCCCGACTGCACACGTCGATCTCTGCACGGGCACAAAAGACCGTCGGTTACTTGCTTACTTTGGTATGTTTGCTCGCTGGGAGCAGAGGCCATCGACCATGGTCCTACACAGCGAATAATCAAGCCATGGCATATCCTACCAAGCGACTGTGTCAGTGCACTAACAGTAAACAATGTCAAAACAAAATATCAAAATTAGTGTCATGACCACTGATTGGGGGCTATATATGAGCCAGTAGGCTCCCTGTCCCAAACCCGGTCAATGTATGATTCAAGGTATGGCTGCAATAATAACACTAAAATGTGTCACGTGACCATTGGCCACTGCGCTGCCACTTGGCAAAATTTGGTGCCATTCTCGAATAACTGCTGCTGCCGGTTGTAGCGCTGCTGTGAGCGGCTGCTCCCGGTCTGATTGTTATCTTCATTTATCAACGTTTTCAGATACTGGATTGTCTACGTGCTGTGTATTGTATATCGTGAATGTACAAAGAGTACAACTGGAAGGTCTGTGACTTGCTTGTGTCTTTAATAATACGTTTTATGACGATCCAGGCCAATAACCAGGGTGGCCAGCAGACGGTGTCATCATGTCAGTTATGTTAGTAAACAAACTGGTGTCAACAATTCAAACCTGATACAACTGACATCGAGGGGAACTGGGAATTGGTCGTTCATTGCGCGAAGCTCGCCAAAAGGGTCGAGTCCTGCGCGAACCGTCGAGTCCTGCGCGAACCGCCGAGTTCTGTCTGCGAGAACCGTCGAGTCCTGCGCGACCCGTCGAGTCCTGCGCGAACCGTCGAGTTCTGTATGCGAGAACCGTCGAGTCCTGCGCGAACCATCAAGTCCTGCGTGAACGAGATACTCTGCGCGAACCGCCGAGTTCTGTCTGCGATAACCGTCGAGTCCTGCGCGAACCGTCGAGTCCTGCGCGAACCGTCGAGTCCTGCGTGAACCGTCGAGTTCTGTCTGCGAGAACCGTCGAGTCCTGCGCGAACGAGATACTCTGCGCGAACCGCCGAGTTCTGTCTGCGAGAACCGTCGAGTCCTGCGCGAACGAGATACTCTGCGCGAACCGCCGAGTTCTGTCTGCGAGAACCGTCGAGTCCTGCGCGAACCGTCGAGTCCTGCGCGAACCGTCGAGTCCTGCGCGAACCGTCGAGTCCTGCGCGAACCGTCGAGTCCTGCGCGAACCGTCGAGTCCTGCGCGAACCGTCGAGACCTGCGCGAGCCGTCGAGTCCTGCGCGAACCGTCGAGTCCTGCGCGAACGAGATACTCTGGTTACCACTGAAAATAGCGTTGCCGTTGTAGGATGTGCAGCGAAGTAATGCCGCAAAAAGCATAATATAATCTAATATAATATAATATGTTACCCAGAGGACAGTGAATGGAAAAAATCCCATTAATGTGCTAAAAAAATAAATCGATAGTTAAAACGACAATGCCACGAGACGGCCTGCAGAACACAATGAATTCAGTGCAACGTTTCGTGTGAGCTATCGTGGCTTAGCAGTAGAGCCAGTGGCGGATTAAGACATTCGTGGGCCCTAGGCACCCGGCACTTTCGTGGGCCCCAAGTAAACCCACGACAAGATTTTCAAGTTAGCATTTCACTATTTATATCATCAATAAAGCTAATACACGAACAGTTCTTTTAAAAGTCAACAATTGCAAATTACCGATCGCAGATATTGTCGTGGTGTACGGTAGGCTGGTAGCGATTGTCGAAGTCGACTAACACCATCTCACACCTAAGGCTTAGCGATGCGTAGTCTACAAGTTTACCTTGCGTATTTCCTTGATGGCAAACGAGCTAATAATGTCATCAACCAAGAGTGAACGCATCATTTCCGACTCTATGGCTAAAAGTGATAGTGTCGACAAGCACGACTGACCCATCGTGGAACGCTGGTAGTCTTTGATGTTTCAGTACAAAGACAGATCGCTCGCCTTCGCAGCTTGAGCCGAAAATTTACACATAATTATATCCGTAGCGCAATGTGAAAGTTAGGGAAACTGGTAATCAGCTTATTTTCATGAAGAAAGTTTATCATCTCGGCACCTGTCTCAAAGTCTCCATATTTTGTGAAGAGACGGAATTCCTTCTCAAAATCAGGCTTAATATCAGTATCGTAATACCGGGTGAGCTCTTCGCACTTCGAGGGGATATCGCTGTAGCCGAGAGATCGAATCTCCCCGAAACGTTCATAGACATTCGTGTAGGCAGCCTTCTGTTTCTTGATTTCGGAGAGTAATCTGTCAATGATGACTAGGTAGGTGTTCACTCGGAAGTTCTCTCGACAGTCGCTCACTTTTACCTCTTCTGGTGTTTCGTTGGAACAACTTTCTCTTCTTTGCTCGCTTGTTTTCATCGTCGTAATCAAAGTCCTGGTGCAACTGCTTCATTCTCGAATCGGTCGAACCTTTCTGAGTCACGCAAAGAATGGATGTGTTCCAGCAAGACACGGTAATGCATAACCACTGAACCGATCTCAATTCCTGGAGCTTGCAATGCCTTGTTAACTCGGTCCAGGATGTTGTTCCACACAATGCATATAAGGACGATGTTCAGAGAGCTTGTTCACCAAAGACATTGGTTCAAGCACGACAAGTGGAGGTTCGGTAGAATTTGTAGCTATCGCGTCATCAGAGTTTTGTAGTACTTTGTAGTTTGATGCCAGCGCCTTCGCGGCATCTGCTCGAGCAGACCATCGTGTTTCTGATAGGCTCTTTACCACTGCAGACTGTTTCGGTAGGTTCTCTAATAGTTCCGACCACCTCTGTGGCGAGGCTGTCAAGAATGTGTAAAGTCGCTGAACGATGGCGAAAAACCTGACCCCATCAGTGCTGGATTCGGCCGCTCCGGTCCCAACTTAATGTAGGCTATGCGCTGCGCATGGTACCCATTCAGCAAGAGGGTTCACCTGGTGAAATCGTGCCTGGACTCCAGAATAAGTTCCATTCATATTTCTCGCATTGTCATACATTTGTCCACGGGAATCCTCAAGCTTTATTCTGCATTCGTCTAGGAAAGACGAGTTTTTCGAACAAGTATTTCCCCTCGTGTTTCTCAATGTCTATGAAGGCCAGGAAGTGTTCCACGGGTTGTCCGTCAATCCTAACGTATCGCGTGACGATGCTCAGTTGATCGATGTGTGCTATATCAGGTGTGGAATCTATGCAGATAGAGTAGTACTTCGCCTTCTTTATTTCAGCAATTATTTTCGCTTTCACCCTGTCCGATAACAGCTTGAAGAATTCTTCACATATTGTTGAAGAGAGATGTGATACTTGACCTCTTCCTTTATTTCCATATCGGCGAATATGTTCGGCCAGAAAAGGGACGAACTGTGAGAGAAACTCTAACAAGCCTAAGTAGTTACCATTGTCCTTCTGCCCAAGCAATTCGGTGTGGCCTCGGAACGGGTGTCCTCTCTCTGCCAAGAAGGTAACAACGGCAACGATACGCTTGAGAAGTTCGATCCAGTATTGCTGCTCATTCTCCAGCTGCTTTGCGATCGCAGAATCAACATGGTGCGCTTTGGCATTTTCGAACCCCTTCGTTACAGCTACTAAGCGATTATCGCTACGCTCATGTGTCGTGATTCTGTGCGCATTTTACCCAGTCATTGAAACCATTAAGAGAAAAGCTATCACTTCCGCTCCTGAATAGCTTACATACATAACAATGCACATTTCCAGTTGATAGAGAATATACCAACCAGTCCATCGTTACACTCTACTCGTTAGCAAGCCATCGAACAAAGAATTTCCGTTGTACGTATTTTGTCTTGGACGTGTACGATCTCGCCGATTTGTGAAGATCCTTGTCCAAGTCCTGTGATGGTGGGTTTCTTGTAAAATGATCTATCAATTCCTGAGCACTTTTCAGAAAGCAAAGCTGAAAACAGGGAGCGGCCATAATTTATCAGGAGGGGAACCAAGGAATGAAGGGATGGCTCAGTTTTTAGTGCACAGGATTTGGGGGTGAGTTGGATTTCCAATACAGCCAATACTTCCACCTCACTCGCTCCACGATAAATAATGATCACTCCTTAATAACACCTCTGTAATGTCTGTAAAAACATTAAAACATTTAAGGCCTACATCAGGATATGCCAAAACTGGTTTTCGGGAACATTCAGTCTACAAAAATATGCTCGGCTATTTTCGTGGGCCCTAGGCACGTGCCTATAGTGCCTATTGGTTGATCCGCCACTGGGTAGAGCGTTCGATTTATGTTTGGAGGGACCTGGGTTCAATCAGCGGTATGTCTGTTTTACGTTTTTCTCGTTTAATGTTATTATTATTTTATCAATTATTATTATTTTATATAGTCCAATATTCGCTTTCGTTTAATTCCATATAATTATCACATGTAAAACAAGTTAGAATATATATATATATATATATATATAAGTACATGTAAAAAAGTTAGAATATATTATATATATATATATATATATATAATCAATTATTATTATTTTATTTACTCCAATATTCGCTTTCGTTTAATTTCATATAATTATCACATGTTGTGCATTAAAAGTACATGTCAAAAGAAATAAATATATATATATAAATATACATATGTCGTGCAGAATAAATATATATTAGAATAAATATATATGTATATATATATATACATATATATATATATATATATATATATATATATATATATATATATATATATATATATATATATATATATATATATATATATATATATATATATATATACACATATATATTTATTCTAATTTGTTTTACATGTACTTTACTGCACGACATGTGTATATTTATATATATATTTATTTCTTTAGACATGTACTTTTAATGCACAACATGTGATAATTATATGAAATTAAACGAAAGCGAATATAAATAAACTAATAATAATTGATAAAATAATAATAATAACATTAAACGAGAAAAAACGTAAATCACACATACCGCGGATTGAACACAGGACCCTCCAAACATAAATCGAACGCGCTACCGCTAAGCCACGACAACTTTAACTATCAATTGAGTTTTTTTAGCACATGTATGGGATTTTTTCCATTCACTGTACTCTGAGTAATATATTATATTATATTATGCTTTTTCCGGCATTGCTTCGCTGCACATCCTACAACGGCAACGCTATTTTCAGTGGTAACCAGAGTATCTCGTTCGCGCAGGACTCGAAAGTTCGCGCAGGACTCGACGGTTCGCGCAGAGTATCTCGTTCGCGCAGGACTCGACGGTTCGCGCAGGACTCGACGGTTCTCGCAGGACTCGACCCTTTTTTGGCCGCTACGGCGCCTCATACTCGCCTGGCCTTCGTGCGAAATGTAACATCCATTCGCAACTAGGCGCTGCTCGTGCGTGACTACATCGACGAACGCGAATTGGACGTCGTCGCCTTGACGGAAACTTGGCTGGGAGAAGATGAAACGACTGCCGTGGACTTCACATTCGTACACCAGCCGCGTGGTGGCGCTCGCCGTGGTGGAGGCGTGGGAGTTCTCTTTCGAAATACACTATAACTCGTTTCACGTGCCAATATTGACACCCAAGCGAGTGAGACATGTCGCGTTATTTTGCGTAACATCCGCATCGGCTCTACCACGCGCGTGATCGTCGTCTACCGACCGCCAACATCCGACTTCCGCTCCTTCCTGGATGATGTCGGGAAAGTGTTGCTCATCGCCGCGGCCCACCCTACTGAGACTGTAGTAAAGGTAAAGTCATCCCCCAGGCACTACGCCTTAGGAAGCCATGAAGGCTTATATGGCCAGTGCTTAAACTTGGTTTCTGTAGTGCGAAGCAACTTAGAGTGCAGTTATACTGACTCTCCTGGACGGGACACTAGTCCATCGCAGGTACATTCCTGCCTAAGCTTCGAAAACGAGCCGTGCCCAGTGTGGGTCTTGAACTCACAACCCTCGAATTTAGAGTCCAACACTTTAACCACAAGGCCACGGCTGCCCCCTAAAAGACTGTAGTGTGTGGGGACTTTAACACGCGATATGGCGATCCGACTTGCACTGACGCAACTAACTTGGCCGATTTGCTGGGGACTTCAGGCTTTGTACAACATGTCAAAGGCTGGATCTACGAGCGTGGCAACATTCTCGATCTTGTCATCTCGTCGGAAACGTCACACGTTATTGCCACTGCTGTTAAGCCGACAACAATGATCACCGACCACTACGCAATTTAATGCGAACTGCATCAGCCAAAACCAACGCGCCTGAAACGCCACGTCGAATATCGGAGATACGCAGAGATTAACAACAGTCGGTTTGCAGCTGACCTGGCGGCCTCTGATTTCAGTGCTCCTGAGTTGGACTCGATATCCCTTCTCTATCGTTATGACTATTACCTACGCAATGTCGTTGATGCTCATGCCCCTCTCGTGTCACGGACTATTACGGTGAGGCCGATGACCCCATGGCACACCAGTGAACTGGCCGAAGAAACACAATGACAAACAAGAACATACAGCGTGCAATGACAACCAAGAACATACAGCGTGCAAGAACATACAGCGTGCAATGACAAACAAGAATTACAGCATCCCATGATATATTAGGAAATAATTATGATTGGTTTTGTGGGGCCCCTTTGTGTGGGCGATCTGGTATGAGTGTACCACTTGTGCCTTGGCTAACCGAGCCACATCACTATACACGAACCTACGTGTATCTTTTAAGCTTTTATTGGTGAAAGGGATTTACACTCCACCGTCTGGTATGACATTGTAGAAAGATTGCAAATATTTCCAACATAAAGTAATATTTTCCGTTAAAATACTTATTATTTATGGATCTGAACTAAGTTCAGAATTGAATGAAAATGAATGTTAAGATGGGATAATGAATTATTATAAATCTTCTATTACACACAACTATCAACCTTAACTCACATCAACGAACCACCAAGCATCGGTTGTTTTCTTCGGGAAATGAATTGTAGGACTTCGTCTGCTCTGCACTTACGTTGTTTCACATACATAAATTCAACACCTAAAATTTATTACAAATTAATTCATAAGCTCATACCAGAACACTTCAATCATATCCCATACACATACAACTTTGAAATGCATCATTACTACACAGTGATAGAAATAACCTGTTTATTCCCAAATAATAATCATGAATATATATGTGCAGTGAAGTACATTAGAAACCATATAAAAAATATAACACAGACTGTTAACAAAACACCAAAAATTACCCTTGATAATGTTTTTACACATACCTGATATTAGTTCCACTTATATTAACACCTACTAATCAAAAATCAAAAACCTGATACATTTATATTTAATTATAGGCTTAATAGCGCTGAATTACGCGCGCGCTGTGTGTGTGTGCGTGCGTGCGTGCGTGCGTGCGTGCGTGCGTGCGTGCGGTGTAATACATGTACGTACATAAATAGTTGCATGTACACATACTTGTGAAAGATTAGTTACTGAAGTGATCACGTGACAGTTTTACATTAACAGGGTGACTCCCGTGACATTTAATGTCTTAATGGGAGTCGCTCTGTCCTTATTGTGAATGTTGCATTTTTATTTTCATAATTATACGATGTGATAGGTAAAATAAATACGTTTTAATCTTGACAACGCTCTGTTTCAGTATGCTTATGTCTTAAACGTTTGCTTCAAATAAGCGAGAACAGCTTGAACTGTTTTCAATACACATAGAACAGAAAATGTGTCACTGAAATATGTGTTGAATAACACTGTTTACTCAACACACATAATCTCACCCGATTGCTAACAAAGAATAAACAATGAATCATACATTTTATGGCTCTTCTGGTTGAATACAAAATATATGGATTGTGCAATATTTGCCTTGCTGTGTTGAATCCATGACTTAAATAAGGTTTTAAAACAATTTCAAGAGTGCCCATAGCAAGCGTGAACGTATCTGCGTGGTCTATTACATTTAATGAAATTGCTGATTGTTATGGAAATATTAATCAGCCAAGCACACTGACGACAGCACGTCCATCAACTGGGGAATCCTGCGCAAGCTTACAGCTGTGTCGTTCAGTATCGTTTGATGTAAGTAATATAACGTTGTCGTCAACTGCAGGCGTTGTGGACTTAGCATCGAGTCTTACGAAAACGGTACGAATTACGAATCATCCCATTCCCATTCAGAGGCATCTTCAGAGGCACTGCTTTCACCTGTCAATGTAATAAAACATTGATTAGCAGGTGGGTATAACGCTTACGTACTACAAGACAATTATACGGTCAAGTACGTCTAGTAGTAAAGTAAACGGGGTAATAACGGCGGATACGTTTATTTCTCTGTGCATTCAACAAAAGAAAACGTTCATTAGTCAACTTTGTGGAGATGACCGGAGGAAGCGAACTGCAAAATTCGACGTGTGTGTGTGTGCGTGCGTGCGTGCGTGCGTGCGTGCGTGCGTGTTCACAAGCATGAATATACAGTGTACGTACATGCATGTATGTTCGTACACATACCAAATGCAGTTCTCAATCAGACTCTGAGGGGGCTATATGGACTCTGGCTAAGGATAAGGATGATGCAGTTGTCAAAGGCGAAGGGCTGATTGCAGCTGTAGGGTGTATTCTACTACTACTACAGCTGCATAATACAGAACATCGCTTTGTCAGTTCAGTTAGCTTGATTGTGTCCAGTTGTCCGTTTTTGTGCTTTCCGACAATATCAGGTGCCAGCTCAGTGCGATGCCGGCAACGTAGACAGCGAACGCGTCAGTCTACAGTTGCTCTGTCAGCTAAGACGGCCCTGTCCCGCACGACGCAGTTCTGTCGTGCAGCCGCAACGTTAACATGTTGCAGTTGTTTTCCGATGCCGTCGAGTACTCCGCCACCCTGATGCGCCTAGCGGCTTCGAGCAATGGAGCTCGTTATTCCTCCCGTTTACCTTTCCGATGCTCGAATGTGCTAATCTGACTCCAAATTTCCATTTTCGCGTCATAGCATCGAAACTGAGGAGTCATTGCAATGTTTGCTTGCAGATCCCCGCTTCTATTGCGTCACTTACTTTCTTTCCCCAGGTGAACCCGCCAGTCGTAGCTGCCCATCATGTTGGTTGCACGACACGTGTAGTCTCCATAGATCCAACCTTCGTCTACCTTCGGAACTGTCACCTGGCAAACACACAAACCAGTTGCCACGTAGACGCCAGTTCCTAACTCACATAAACAAGGTTGAGTCTATAGATAGGGTGTGCAGGATGCAATATTTATTTCTGTCGAACAAAGCAGTTCCAGTTCCAATAGAAATGTACTTCCTAGAAGAATACAACATTTCACATGGCAAAATAAGTATTACTAACAAAGGCTTAAATACATTAAATTGGCCGGGCTCGAATTCTATGAAGTTCATGTGTATGAAACAAACAGCTCTTAATCATACAGAGCAAAACTACTGTCAGTGTGGCCACCCACGCCGAGGACATGCACTGTCTGGCATTCCACTCTAAAGCCGACGAAACTTTTATTATATATATATATGTATATATATATATATATATATATATATATATATATATATATATATATATATATATATATATATATATATATATATATATATATATACATATACATGTGTGTGTGTGTGTGTGTGTGTGTGTGTGTGTGTGTGTGTGTGTGTGTGTGTGTGCGCGCGCGCGCGTACGTGCGTGCGTGCGTGCGTGCGTGCCTGTGTGTGTACTGAACAGTGTGAGCCGAACAGTTTGTATGGTCACGTATATTGGATAACATGACTGATGTTTCAAAACAAGAAATTGGCTAGACAAGATATGAGAGGAAGTGCAAACGAAAGCCGACCTGTAACTCGCTGTAGCGCCCCATCTCGCAGTCACCGTTATCAGATTGTTGGCGGCTGCAGCGCTCCGTCTCCTGGATCTTGTAGGTTTGGTTGTTCTCAAGTAACTGGCCGAAGTGATACCATTTAATGTGCGGCATGGGTTCTCCTACCGACAAACACCACAATTTGCCTACCAAGCCCGCCTGCGTGTCGACACGATTGATGTTATCACCAGCATGAATACTTGGCTTCTTACCTGAAAACACAAGTGGACGGACATTACCTTTTCAGTAACTACTTTGCAGACTTTACTGGCTAAGAAACGTTACTGATTTTGGTGTGATGACATAAAATATAGTTACACATATTATACATGAACAAGCATTTAATCACAATATGTTTATTCAATCACGAAACGTGGCATGTTTATTGTTTCTACATCTAGATTTTAAATATTACTTAAACATTACCATCACTGATATATAACATATGTGAACAGTTTAAATAGTACATACAATATGTGATGCTATTACGTATATTGATAGCTTCGCGGAGCAGTATGGCCCTACTGCATTGGAGTATTTTTTAACAATGCTAACAATTCTGGGAGCGCTAACTTTTAAACAAATATAAAAAGATGCATAACTTCTTCCCATTAATAAACCACGGATTTTCAATGCCTGTGTTACAATGGAACAAGTGATGAACTATTGCAAACAGATATGATGCGTGTTATTGTTATTTGGTATTATTCAATGTTATTCGATCGTTGTCGTCGACAGTACACTGAACTATCTACCATTATCGTCGACATTACACTTAACTATCGATCGTTATTGTCGACAGTACACTGAACTATCGATCGTTATCGTTAACAGTACACTGAACTATCGACCGTTATCGTCAACAGTATACTGAACTATCGATTGTCATCGTCGACAGTACACTGAACTATCGATCGTTATCGTCGAAAGTACACTGAACTATCTCTCGTTATCGTCGACAGTACATTGAACTATCGATCGTTATCGTCGACAGTACACTGAACTATCGATCGTTATCGTCAACAGTACACGGAACTATCGATCGTTATCGTCGACAGTACACTGAACTATCGATCGTAACAATGGTTGGCAAAACAATTCAGCAGGACTATTTTAGACAATTTTATTTATTAATCGACATAACATAAACAATCGTCGATTAGAGCATCGTTATTCACGGATTCAACATTTTAAATCTTCAAGGCCACGCGACATCGCCACCCATCAACTATTCATGGCTATTCACGATTCTATGATACTATCGCGATAGTTATGACACTATCGTAATAGTATTGCAGCAGCTATACAGCTATTTTTATATTTTGTATAACTATCGTAATAATAATTATAATGCCTTTATTGATCCAAAAAACATGGGTATACATTTGATAAAATTACGGCAAGGAGCAAGAAAAATACTCAAATAAATGCAAACACAAGATTTGTAAAAAAAAGAACCAGCAAGAACATGTATGCATATAGTTCTATAGTTCGCACATACGCGATCTCGCTGAAATGAATGTGGTGTGCAGTGGATGTGTTGCATCGCCTAAGATGTTTTCTGTCTTCTTTGTCATGTAATGACAGTGCAACCTGCGAAGTGGATGGATGGATTTGGCAGCTTATTTTACCACACGCTTGTTGATGACACTAGCTTGTTGATATTTTCAGCTGAGCGTGAGCTATGGTAGCACAGAACACAATACAAAAGAACTGACGCCACTACTTCCTGATAGAAGGTTGACAGCACACTTTGACTAACCTCAAACTTTGACAGTTTCGAGAGGAAATGTAGTCTTTGTCTACATTTCTTGTACACTGATACTGTGTTTTCATTCCAGTTCAGTTTTGGTCTATAGTCAAACCCAGATATTTATGAGTGGCAGCACGTTCTACAGTTTCGCCATTAACAGTCAGTGGTGGCAGTAGTGGATTTCTATTTTTTGTAAAGTCAATCACAATTTCTTTGTTTTTTTACATTGAACTGCATATATTTTTCACTGCACCATGAAGTTAGCCTTCGCACTTCTTCTTCATACATTATGTTGTCGTTGCAGTTGATGAATCCAGCCAAACATATATCATCGGCATATTTGTTCATGTTCACGTTCCTCAGCTTAGATGACATCAGATGATGTTGAATCTTGTTGAACGCGCTAGAAAAATCTACAAATAACAGCCTAGCTGATGTTCCTGGCGTATCAAGGTGTTGGTACACACGATGTAACAAAGTTATGACACCATCGTCAGTGGTGTAATGGTTAAACTATCCGCGACAGTCACCCCTAATACCTGCGTCACACACACCTGTCTCCTCGAAGGAGCCAGTTGGCTGTCCAGTTTCAATCATTCGATACATGTAGACATATTACCTGTGTATTGGAACGTATAAATCATCAGCATAACTGATTTAATAATATATAACAACATGTTGCGTATATGTTCGCAACGCAAGACTAATCGGCAGCAAATATATCCAGCTAGTGAGCGGCGTGGTGAGGTTTGACCACTGCCACTGGGTTTGACGTTGCTGCGGCTTGAGCAGCGTGTGCCAAAATTAAACGAGGTCACGCTCAGTATAAATTACTGGGTGTCGGGTCTGCCTGTCTCGCTAAGGCCACCGCGTATATGTATATTCCAATACACTCAGGGTGAAAAGGGTATCGTTTTGACAGGAGTTTAATACTTGTTTAGAGGAGTCAGCTAGATCAATGACGTATCGAGGATCTCGCAATTAAAGGGGAGACACGAGCGGCAAGACTAGTCATACATGCTACCATATAGCGGTACAACTAAACAAATACGGCAAAATATAAATTATAAAAAGAAATTCTCAAGGATGGTATATATACTGGCAAAGTATTGAGTTGCCGAAACCATCATCCCAGCCAAACGGTATCCAGCCGAAACCATTATCCCAGCCAAACGGTATCCACAATCTCCTCCAGCTTCACTTCTCCATCTACTTGGGCCGACACTCGGCAGCTCTTGTTCGCTGATTTCTCTTGTTTGGCCGTGCCTTGAAACAACCCTCCGAGACCGGTAGAACATATTTCCCGTCCGTAACTTCAGCTTACCATCCTTGTCTTTGATGACATATACAGCTGTTACACCCCAGCTGTTACACCCCTGCTGTTACACCCCTGCTGTTACACACATGCTGTCCTCGTCCCGCTCTCGTGTCTTCTTCTATGTCATGTAATTTTCTACTTTCTTTCTAATGTTCTGCTCCTCTTCCACCTCCTTGGCTTCCCACGGCTCGCCTTCTTCTGCCCGCTCGGTTAAAGCCTATATAATGTATTGTACAATGTGCGTGGTGTCAACTCTACAATTTGTGGGTGCCAAGCCCGGATAAAACAAGGACAGTTGGGTAAAGGGCTAACAACAATATTCGGTAAAAAAAAACAAATCGCTATAGAAACATCGACAAAAAGACTGAACTTGGCATAAAACGGTCGGCGGCGACATAACTTCATTTCGGCTCTTGTTGCATAACGTCAAACTCTCCAACAACTTGGTGCATATAAATTATGTATGTAGCTGCCCAGTTTTATTAATTTGGTGGTTGGATATAGGATGAAACCCCACACCTGCAAATCTTCAACCACAACTTTTCAGCCTTTTTTTTAATAAGTATCTACAACTTTTAAAATGTGATCAAATGCCCCATGAAGTTGCAAAACAGATTTATGTCAGTCTTGTGCTTTTAGAACTGTTTAAAAAGTGTAAACATTTCTGCCAACACATGATTTAATAGTAAATTGAATAAAATTTATTGTTAATTTAATTGACTTGAGAAATGTGTGAGGTTAATTTATTTTAATTTAATTGGCATGAGAAATTTATGAGGTTAATTTAATTTAATTGGAGAATTTATAAGTTAATTATTATTTAATTAATTAACTTTTCAAGTTAATTGCAAAGCATAGTGCAGACAAAGGTGTGTGTATACAGCAATACATAAAACCAGCATTTTGTACCGCTAGCTTTCTTTAATTGATACTGGTTTAAATTTGCACAATGATCTGTTGCTCATTCACAACTCAGGTAGCATTATATGCCCCTCAATCTCCCTCTTACTCTGCACAACGGCTTGCATAATTTCTGGGAATTATTACACTTTTGACCTTCACATGTGACTGTACTTTTCATAATTCACAATATTCATGAAATATTTGTTTAATTGAATCATTTTTTATTAATATATAATTCACACAGATATGTGTGTGTGTGTGTGTGTGTGTGTGTGTGTGTGTGTGTGTGTGTGTGTGTGTGTGTGTGTGTGTGTGTGTGTGTGTGTGTGTGTGTGTGTGTGCGTGTGTGTTTGCGGTGGCATTCCTCAAGTCAGTGGGGGGTTTAGGAGGGCATTGGGCCACGACCCCTCTGGCTTTGCTTTGCACACACATGAACAAATACACACACACGCACACCTCGAATTTTGCAGTTCGCGTCCTCCGTTCATTTCCACAAAGTTGACTAATGAACGTTTTCTTTTGCTGAATGCACAGAGAAATAAACGTATCCGCCGTTATTACCCCGTTTACTTTACTACTAGACGTACTTGACCGTATAATTGTCTTGTAGTATGTAAGCGTTCTACCCACCTGCTAACCAATGTTGTGTTGCATTGACAGGTGAAAGCAGTGCCTCTGAAAATGCCTCCGAATGGGAACGGGATGATTCGTAATTCGTACCGTTTTCGCAAGATTCGATGCTAAGTCCACAACGCCTGCAGTTGACGACAACGTTATATTACTTACATCCAACGATATTGAACGACACAGCTGTAAGCTCGCGCAGGATTCGCCAGTTGATGGACGTGACGTGTATTCAACCAGAAGAACCATTAAGTGTATGGTCCATTGCTTATTCTTATTACTATCCTCTCCAGTGAGGACTATTATATCACCAGAACTGTATACATGTACTAGCAATATTAGTAATATCAACATATTTAATATTAATTTGTCACTCATCTATCTAAATTATGTCGATACCTACTGAAGAATTTTCTCAATTTCAAGGTACAGGCACAGTAACATCCGATGAAGCATTCCTCTCATACTTAGGAGGAAATCAAAACAACCTAAGTAATGTTTTAAGTACAAATGAAAATAATGATGAAAATCATGAGCTTCAAGTAATACGACGCTCTTCATATTATGACATTGATAAGTTCACCATTTTAGCAAACAGTAACACTAACAGTTTTAGTATTCTAAGCTCGAATATTCAGTCTATAAATGCAAAGTTTAATGAACTTGAAATGTTCGTAGAGGACTTACGTAGTATCAATTTTAAATTTAGCGTAATATGCTTACAAGAGACGTGGAAAGCTGATAATGATGATTTCTCTCAATTTTTTTTAGATGGATATGATTGTATAATACAGGGGAAAAAGTGTAGCAACAAAGGAGGGTTACTAATATATGTGGACAATAAATATAAATCTGAAGTAAAAATGAATTTAAATACGTACGAACACTGGGAAGGGCTAATGATTAAAGTAACTGGAAATAATTTATCAAAGACAATGACCATTGGAAATATATATATAGACCTCCAAGAACATGCAACGAAAATATTACAAAATTCATTGATGAATTTTCATCAGTTATATCATCTCTGGAAAATAGCAATAATAATCTCATTATAGCTGGGGATTTTAACATAAATTTACTTAAAATAAATGAGAACAGAATCTACAGCGATTTTTTTGATACTTTAATATCACATAGTCTCTACCCTCAAATTACTTTCCCAACTCGTTTCACTAAAACCAATGGAACACCGATAGATAACTTTTTTTGTAAGCTAAATAAATCTTTATTAGAAAGCATTGCTGGGATCTTCACAAAAACATTTTCAGACCATCAACCTTATTTTTTATTTCTAGACAATATTCCAAAAATAGAATTTCCTCCCAAATTTATAAAAATAAATACACAAAGTGAAGAAGCCATGCAGAAAGTTCAAATTGAAATAGATTCATATAACTGTTACAACAAACTACATAAACATCAAAATGAGGACCCCAATCTAAATTATAACATAATGCATGAAGAAATTATGCGTGCAAAAAATAAGTACATGCCATTTAAAATAATGAAATTTAATAAATACAAACATAAAAATTCGACATGGATCACTCAAGGTCTGTTAAAATCTATTAGATATCGGGACACACTTTATAAACAATTAAAAATGTCTGACCCTAATTCACCAGATTATGAGACCACAAATGCTATCCTCAAAACGTACAACTCCATATTAAAAAGAAATATTCGTGCAGTTAAAAAAAATTATTTTGAATCACGATTTAACCGATTCAAAAATGACATAAGAAATACTTGGAAAACCATCAATGAAATTCTTTCAAAAAATAAAGGAAAGAAAACATCCTCGACAATTTTTAAAGAAAACGGTACTAGTATTACTGATAAAACAGATATAGCAAAGAAATTCAATAACTATTTTACAAACATTGGTCAAACTATTGCAGAAAGCATTCAATATAAAGGAAATAAAAACTATGGCTACTATTTAAATACACAAGTTAAATCTGTTCTAAAATTTAAGAATGTTAATGAAGAAACTGTAAGGAAAACAATAAATGATCTTCCTACAAAAAACAGTAGTGGATTCGACGGCATTTCTTCAAAATTGAAAAATAAAAAATAAATTGAACCCGCAATCATTAAATCCTTAACCTTAGTAATTAACCAAGTCATAAATACAGGCATATTTCCTGATAAACTTAAAATTGCAAAAGTAATTCCAATTTTCAAGAACGATGACCCAACATTATTCAAAAATTATAGGCCTATTTCTCTCCTTCCAACTATTTCTAAAGTCTTAGAGAAAATCATCCACAATCAGTTATCTGCATATTTTATTGATTCTAAGCTATTTTTTGATAATCAGTACGGATTTAGACCTAATCATTCAACCGAATATGCATCACTTGAATTAGTAGACAGAATCATTACTAAAATGGATAGAAATTACTTACCAATTAGTATTTTTCTTGACCTTTCCAAGGCATTTGATACTATTGACCATTCAATATTACTAAATAAATTAAGACACTATGGCTTAGATGGTAAAACTCTTCTTTTATTTAAAAGCTATTTAAACAACCGTAAACAGTACACCGAATTTGATGATACCACATCTGAAACTTCACTCATTAAAGTTGGAGTACCACAAGGGTCCATCCTAGGACCACTATTATTTACTATATATATAAATGATTTCTCACAAGCCAGCCAAATGTTTAACTTTATAATATATGCTGATGATACCACTTTATTTAGCACTATTGAAACTTTCAGAGATAGTGTCCAAAATAAAAGTACAGAATCAGTAATAAATGAAGAACTCCTCAAAATAGTTGAGTGGCTTAATATAAATAAGCTATCACTAAATAAAAGTAAATCTAAATATATGACCTTCCAAATGCCAAACAAAACTACACTGACATTATCTCTCAAAATAAATAATATAGATATTGAGAAAGTGGAAGAATTTAACTACCTAGGCTTAACTATAGATACTAACTTAAATTGGAAAAAACACAGAGAAAAAATCTCAAATAAGTGTTCCAAAACTATAGGAATACTAAACAGATTAAAACATGTATTACCTTTAGAAATAAAAATTATGTTATACAATGCATTGATATTACCTCATATTAATTACTGTATTACGACATGGGGATATCAAAGAAACAGATTAGTGAAAATACAAAAGAAAGCAGTACGAATTATAACATTAAGCAAATACAATTCACACACAGAACCACTTTTTAAAAAACTCAACACACTAAAAGTAGAAGACTTACTAAAACTACAAGAACTTAAATTTTATTACAAATATAGACATCAAAATCTACCTGTCTACTTTTTAAACTGGCAAATAACCCCAAATACATACATTCACAACTATAGTACTAGGAGAACAACTGAACTACATACTTACAGAACTAAACATGAATTTGCAAAAAAATTCTTAAATACAACTTGCCACATGTTATAAACAATATCCCTGATTTAGTTATAGACAAGATAGTGACTCATAGTTTGAAAAGCTTTTCAAGTTATGCCAAAAATTACATGCTACAAAAATATAATGACACATGCACTCTCCTAAATTGCTATATATGCCAACTAAATTAAATAAATTATGAATGAGCATAACACAGTTCATGCAATCACAATTAAACTTTTCAATTTGTATACTTGCACACAGGCTTACACGCGTACAGGCGAAAACAACACATAAAACACACCAGTACAACACATCATCACACACTTAAATTGATTATATGTAAGACACAGACAAAAAACCAAATATGCTCTCTACTTTTTTAATGTAGAAATATATGTATAGGGAATATATGTTTATTGTTATTGTTAGTTTGGGTGGCTCCTACGATAGCGACCATTGTTGGTCTTAGTAGGAGTCTCCCTTCCCACAGCAAATGTTTTTTTTTTTTTTGGTGCATAATGTATTACTTTTATTGATGATTTATTAGTTGCTATTATATATTGTACAGTTCTATATGTGCATGTATCATATGTATTTATATAATTTATATTGCCACTCAATATAATTTATCTATGTTTTTTGCTGTTGGGACAAATAAAATTTATCCTTATCCTTATCCTTATCCTTCTTTGTTAATAATCGGGTGAGATCATATGTGGTGAGTAAGCAGTGTTATTCAACACATATTTCAGTGACACATTTTATGTTGTAAGTGTACTGAATACAGTTCAAGCAGTTCTCGCTTATTTGAAGCAAACGTTTAAGACATAAACATACTGAAACACAGCGTTGTGAAGAATCAGATTAAGACGTGTTTATTTTACCTATCATATAATTATGAAAATAAAAATGCAACATTTACGACAAGGACAGGGCGACTGCCATTAAGTCAATAATTGTCACTATCATGGGAGCCACCCTGTTAATGTAAAACTAATTAAACTGTAATGTGATCACTTCAGTAACTAATCATTCACAAGTATGTGTACATGCATATGTGTAACTATTTATGTACGTGCATGTATTACACCAATACAAATGTATTATCACATAAATTAATAAACATGCACAGACACACAAACACACGCATGTACGTACGCATGCAGGCACACACGCACGCACACATACAGCGTGCGCGTAATCAAGCCAAATAAGCCTATAACTATATATATATATATATATATATATATATATATATATATATATATATATATATATATATATATATATATATATATATATATATATATATCCGGTTTTTATTTACAAATTTAATAATCACGCATACAATTCGTAGTTTCTAACAGAGTAGTTGTTAATACATATATATAAGGTATGTGTAAAAACATTATCAAGGATAATATTTGGAGTTTTGTTAACAATCTGTATTACATTTTGTTATATAGTATCTGATGCACTTTATTGCATATATATTCATGATTGGCTTTGGGAATAAACAGGTTATTTCTACCATGAGCGTAGTATTGATGCATTTCAAAGTTGTGTGTACGTGGGATTTGATTGAAGTATTCTGATAGGAACTTATTAAATAATTTGTAATAAAATTTGAGTTGTTGGAATTGATGTATGTAAACAAACTTAAGAAGTTGAAGTTCTTTATAAACCGATGGCTGCTGGTTCGTTGATGTGAGTTAACGTTGACAGTTGTGCTAAAAAGAAGATTTATAATAATTCATTATACCATCTTAACATTTTCACTAAGTTCAGAACTTAGTTCAGATCCATAAAATTAATAAGTATTTTAACGGAAAATATTATTTATGTTGGAAATATCTACAATCTTTCTACAATCTCATACCAGACTGTGGAGTATAAATCCCTTTCGCCAATAGAAGTAAAACAAAGGTCCACGTAGGCTCGTGTATAGTAATGTGGCCCGGTTAGCCAAGGCACAAGTGCTACACTCGTACCAGATCGCCCACAAAAAGGGGCCCCACAAAACCAATCATAATTATTTCTTAATATATCATGGGATGCTGTAATTCTTGTTTGTCATTGCCCGCTGTATGTTCTTGGTTGTCACTGCACGCTGTATGTTCTTGTTTGTCATTGCACGCTGTATGTTCTTGTTTGTCATTGCACGCTGTATGTTCTTAGTTGTCATTGCACGCTGTATGTTCTTAGTTGTCATTGCACGCTGTATGTTCTTGTTTGTCATTGCACGCTGTATGTTCTTAGTTGTCATTGCACGCTGTATGTTCTTAGTTGTCATTGCACGCTGTATGTTCTTGTTTGTCATTGCACGCTGTATGTTCTTAGTTGTCATTGCACGCTGTATGTTCTTAGTTGTCATTGCACGCTGTATGTTCTTAGTTGTAATTGCATGCTGTATGTTCTTGTTTGTCATTGCACGCTGTATGTTCTTAGTTGTCATTGCACGCTGTATGTTCTTAGTTGTAATTGCACGCTGTATGTTCTTGTTTGTCATTGCACGCTGTATGTTCTTAGTTGTCATTGCACGCTGTATGTTCTTAGTTGTCATTGCACGCTGTATGTTCTTGTTTGTCATTGCACGCTGTATGTTCTTAGTTGTCATTGCACGCTGTATGTTCTTAGTTGTCATTGCACGCTGTATGTTCTTAGTTGTAATTGCACGCTGTATGTTCTTGTTTGTCATTGCACGCTGTATGTTCTTAGTTGTCATTGCACGCTGTATGTTCTTAGTTGTCATTGCACGCTGTATGTTCTTGTTTGTCATTGCACGCTGTATGTTCTTGGTTGTCATTGCACGCTGTATGTTCTTGGTTGTTATCATACGCTGTATTTGTGTTTGCCTTCGTCGACAAGAATCTGCGAATGCTTATGCTCAAACATTGTTGAACAAACGCTACCTCCACAGTCAATACCACGCGTCTCGATCTTCGTCTTTCAAGCTCTCGGCTTGCCCCTCCCGTCCCCCCCACCAAAAAAGTTTGTACCAGGCCCCCGACAGTGTTAATTTAATATAATTCCTTGGCTGTTCCTTTCAACACTCGACTTCTATGCCAAACATTCAGGCACGCTGCGATTACTGGGCGAAGACAACTAAATTCACAAACGGGCCACGGGTCACACTGTTCGTTGAACTCACCCACTCTTTCATCAAAGTCAAGGAGGTAGGCGCGCCTTTTCTTCTTTGCCATTCTGTCATTTCAGCATGCTATCGTTTGCAAAAGCTTGGACATACAACCCAGGATCTCCACACACTATCATTTGCGGTAGATAGGAAAGAAAACGTCAATGGCGCAAACAATTGAATATGAAATTGTCATCGTCTTGCCAGAAAGATGGATGCTGACGTTGATGAGTGGGCGTAACAATAATTGTAATATAAAACTATGTCTATCAGCATATAATATAATACAGAATACCATGATGAAGTTTTGAAAATGTGAACGATAAAAATGGATATTATCATTAACTTATTTAACGCGGTTTCGACACTAATTACTTAGACAGTAGGTAGGGTGGGTTAGACGCAGTGAGTGTTGCTACGCTAAGCTGGTGTTTTTGTTTTAAAGAACAAAACATGGGAAACTCATTTTAGTATAAAAAAGCTATAAGTCTTAAAACATAGTATGCTATTAAATAAATACCGTATTCGACCTATTAAGCGTACATGCCTTAATTAGCGTACACCCCTTTTGTAATCAGCAGGGTCCATAATTATTGTAATTTGACTAGAGTGGAACAACTGAAAAATGTCGCCATCTGGTGTTAAACAGTTGGCACCGCATTTCAGTTCTATGCTAGTCACCAAATGACACAACTAGTGTTAAACAGTTACCTTATTATCTAGAGAACAAATTTTGGTGTATGCTTACAAGAACAGATTCCTTGACATCTTTCCATGGCCCAATATTTTTTCAAGCTAACTCTATGCTTAATAGGTCGAATACGGTACATGTTTTGTTCTAAATGTAACTGACTGCACTTAGATAAGGAGACCATTTCCCATAATATTACCGTAATTATTGCAATAAAAAACATTAGGTCATCAATTTGTTGTACTTTATTTCAAAATTACATTTTATGAACATCTGCATACATGCACGTACATATTCATTGATAACACCATAGATACATGCTTTCTATTGCAGAAGCACCAACAGTATTGCATTGAGTTTAAACTCATCACTGTTTACAGTATATCAATTAATACACCTATACGTCATTGTGTCATTGCCTCAATAGAGGGCAGCACCTTCTCCACCTCGAGGCGGGTGTTGTGGATGCAGTCGTTGATGCTGACACCTTGGTAGGACGCACCAATGAGACTGAGTGGGATGTTGTTCACTGAGATGTAGGTCGACATGTCTTCCACAGACTGGGTGTGACCCACCACGTACTGCGGGATGCAGTTCTGGCAAATAAGCACATATACCATGTTGAAACATACATACATTTAGCTTTAGTGTGTGCGTGCGTGCGTGCATGCGTGCGTGCGTGCGTGCGTGCGTGCATGAGATTGTCACTGAGCACTTCACCGCTGTTAAAAATGTCGTAAAATTCGAATGGGAATGATTTGCCTACCTTCACCACTCCTGCAATGACACGGAATGGCTTCTTGTTGATATGAAGTTGCTCTCTAACGCTGTCCACGGCAATCTTTCCAAACTCTTGTGGGTCCACTGCATTGGCATCGCCGAACATTTCTTTGAACCAGGCACCTCCCATCATGCACTGCGACATAAGGAGATGCTCAGGTATTTTTTTGAGTGATGGTTAAATTGCTTAGATGCATTAGCACCCAAATATATAACTACAATAAACAATCATGGCACAGATAATTTCTTCTTGTTTTTCAGTCAAATCCAATCAATAGAATTTTCATATTTTATATAACTAAGTTGTACATAATTAATATACTCAACATGTATGTACAACTATTTATTAGGTGACTTACTGTGATTCGTGTATTTTCTGCCCTCTGTCCATTATGTACTGGGAAGATACACGACTCGTAAAGAACTCCCATCACCTTGGATGGCTCACACGAAGGCACCAGGTGACCAAAGCCCTGCAACACGATGTCCCCACACCCCACACACGTTAATATCTTGAATCGACATATATTCTTGATTTGAAGCATGGTTCAGTCAGTCAAAAATATCTTGTTTTCTGCTCAAATTCGCCATTCGTGGTGTCTGTCATAATTACAATAAAGATGTCTTCACCAGTATTGCCATGGCAGTTAATAACACCTGGCATAATTGTATTAAAACGTACAATCACTGGCTAGCTTTCGACAAGTTTTATAATAATAACAACACAGCATTTGTCTGCGTCATTAATCTGGCCGCCTTGGTCATTCAAAGGTGCACTGCAATACAATTATAGAATAAGATGCCTAAAAATTAAATTAATATTGATAAAAAATTAAAAGTATATACCCCCGGTAATATGATAAACAGTGAATACTAATAGTGAAAAGTGAGTATTAAAATGTTCATGTTGTAGAGGTAAAGGTGGCATGAATCCATAACTAGCCTGAAAAGCTAAATGGGATTTAGAGAAAATGCATGTTTAAAAATAAGCATCTTAAGCTGCTTCTTGAAGCTTTGACACAGTGCGTAAAATACCTTCAGAGGCAATGCTTTGTATTGTTTAGACGATCTGCCAAATAACAGTAGATTAGTATTTAGTTGTGTACACGAGGGTCATGCTAATTATAGAACATATAAAATAATTACTTCAGTAGACAGCACATTGCCTTCATACTGTAGATTGACGACTCCAACGGACACACTCGGATTATGTCGCAACAGTGCTGCCAACTGGTGGTGACCAGATGGAAGTAATGCAGCGAACTCTGCAAAAGAAGATTGCATATATTATAATTTATGTCCACTTGTCCAGCATGCAGGAAAAGAAAAAGATAATTTATAGCATAAATAGTCTATATTATATTCTAATAAATTGAGAGAATATGGGCCAAAGTTCAGCAGACGTTTTTTGTTCTGTTGGAATATCTTACAACTGATCATTTACCTGCAGCTGAAACATGCTACCAAAAGTCAAGGTAGTAGACAGATGATTTTATAATTAAATAACTTCACTTGAACAGATTTTTGTTTTTATTTCGTTCTAACAGTCAGTCAAAAAAATTATTTGTTTCTTCGCACAAACACCTACTTCTGGCAGGAAGAGCGCTGAAGATGTAGTCGACTTCTTCTTCTTTATCAGCCATTTTAACCTGGAGAAGAATTCTACGTTTATGCCTCATTTAAACAATTCAGCATTCTAAAGCAGACTAAAATGTGTATATGTAAATTTAAATATGAACTATATGTGAAACAATGGTTGTATAATCATATTATGGCCATATTCCTTTTCAGTCATAATTTTCCAGGGAGACAACAATTGCCAAAATATCTCAAATTTCAAAATTACTGGCACTTCATTTGTATGCTAAGGACTCAGAAGTAAATTACTCCATTACTTGGAACTACAATTATCGTTTGTCCATTTTGCCTCATACACAGATATCTGTGAATGACTTCAGATCTCACCAGTTTGTCTCTGCCAAATACTCTGGCAGTGGCTCATTCTGTAGGCACATATGTGGACAACTAAGACACTTACCTTAACCTTACTACTCGTGTCTGAGAACTCCAGTCCCGTGCAGGGAGAATTCAAACGGATGTCCACGCCATCGTTCTGTCGAAGTCTGTCGGTCAGAGTCTCTGGCAGCGCCTGTAGACCATGGTCCAACGACCACATGGACCATTTCTCACTCTTGTATCTCTCAACCAACTTGCTGCCTCGGGCATCTGGCGCCTTCTCTGTCAAGTCACATGTCTATATTATTAGTTGTCACCGACGTACAGGTAACTTATACTGTGTGGTATCTGGTCCGCGGGACCGCTCAAAGCGCTTTACATTTTGCCCCCTGAGACATGTTCATTCCAAGTTTCCAGCACCAACTGGGAAGCATTCAGCCATGTTGTAGCCAGGTACTCATGTATACAGCTAAGAGAGACAACTGCACATCAGACTGCCCTATTCATATGGTTACAGCCCTGTTTATATGAGATGATATCGTCGCCACGATGAGATAATTGTTATATCATTAAAAAAGTTAAGGCCATTTTATATTGCATGAAATAGAATCAGCTCTATTGCAATGAGTCACAGCGATGTACAAATTACATAGGGTGATCAAGCTGCAATCTGGTTGCATGCAACGCCATCACCTCATCACAACAACAATACTGCCTCATGTAGAAATGCACATGAATGACCTACTCTTTGGTGCAAGCAATGCTCCCTTGATGATTGAGTCATACTGCTGCTCCCATTTGAAGATCTCTGGGAAGCAAGCCTTGACACTGAGCTGCCGACTGTTACCGGAGTAGATCCCTCGACATAGTGGGTCTATTGCATATGTTGCAATCTATAAATACATCGGCATAATCATAAACACATTTGAAACATTATAACTACTTCCTAGGTGGCTGCATATTTCGCCATATATGGATGTTTCAATAATATTAAATTGCCGTGCAAGCAAATATAACAGCTACAGAGAATGCAGAACTGGTCAGTCAGCCAGCCTTGTCGATGGCACCACAAAATTCTGACACACAACACAACCACTGATCAAGCTGTATTGGCATTTTGAGAAATGACCGGAATCTCCAACTTTTAGAAGACATTCTGAGTAAACCACTGGCATGATATTCTTGATTTTAGTTGCACGTGGTTAGTTTTTATTAACTTTTATAGGTGCATAGCCCCAAAACAATGACTTTTGTTTAGCTTTAATAGAACAGTTCAGTGCTTCAACATCAACACTTGCTATTATTTAATGCAGACTGGGACTCTGCTTAATGAAACTGTGGATAATAGATTCAGCCATTTAGTAGAATCAAATAAATTGACATTGACTAGGACAGAATCATTCCCTATTCCAGCTATATTAAAGTGCCGCTTTAGTGATTCAGCCACATAATACAATCAATCTGCTCTGGCCCGAAGTGAATCTATTAAGCGAAGTCCATTGTATGCACAAGTGTCATCATGGAGCTACATACAAACCTCATCACCAAACCGCCTGCGGAAGAATGAATCGATGGTTTCGTCATCCACCTTGTGACTGGCTGCAAATGGCTCTCTCCATCCCAGACGCAGCAGCGACCGGGAGAATGGGGGCTGTCTCGTCAACAGTGAACTGGGGCCTACAGAAAACATGCAATGTTTTGAAATAATATTCATTTTAGTTAATAGTTTAACAAAAATATGTCGGTTGTAAACTTATAAAAAATTTATACAGTTGTTGCTTTTCATGTTTCTTTTATACATATATATTGTATGTTAACAAAATTGTAATTGTAACTGATCATGCTGTTTGGTGGACATGAAGACAGAAATAATGTAAATCAATACTGCCTATTGGTGATGATGATAAAATGTGAATCACAACTGCATGATAGATGCAAAGACAAAAATGTTAATCACTGCTACTTTATGGCGGTGAATCACTATTGCATGGTGGAGGTGAAGACAGAAATGTGAATAACAACTGCTAAGTTGTAGCTATGAAGAAAGAAATGTGAAACAGTATTGTCTTGGTGGAGGTGAAGAAATGTGAATCACTCCTGCATGGTGGAGGAAGGCAAAAATGTGAACCACTACTGCATGGTGGAGTAGGAAAGAAATGTGAATCACTACTGCATGGTGGAGGAAGACAGAAATGTGAATCACTACTGCATGGTGGAGGAAGACAGAAATGTGAATCACTAGTGCATGGTGGAGGAAGACAAATGTGAATCACAACTGCATGGTGGAGGAAGACAGAAATGTGAATCACTACTGCATGGTGGAGGAAGACAGAAATGTGAATCACTACTGCATGGTGGAGGAAGGCAGAAATGTGAATCACTACTGCATGGTGGAAGAAGACAGAAATGTGAATCACTACTGCATGGTGGAGGAAGACAAAAATTTGAATTACTACTGTGTGGTGGAGGAAGACAGAAATTTTGATCACTACTGCATGGCAGAGGTAAAAACAGAAACTTGGATCACTACTGTGTGACAGAGGTGAAGACAGAAATGTGAATCACTACTGTGTGACAGAGGTGAAGACAGAAATGTGAGTCACTGACACGGGCAGTTATAAACACAAAAGTGAGGTACTAACTGCTGGGAAGTCGACACAGCTCACGATTGACGTATATAAATCTGTTCTTTGTTGCTTGATGTGACCTGTTGATTGGCAGAATTCGGTCGGACAAACCTAGTTCCTCTGCCTGAAACAACATCATAGCATTTATATACCTTGTGTCAGACAAAATAATATTAATGGTTTGGACAAAGTAAGGTTTGGTTAAATTTCAATTGTAACCATGTAAACAAAAACGATTGTAATCAATTATGCATTGTAAACTGATATTGTAAACCGGACCATGTGTGTGTGCATGCGTGCGTGTTAATATTAATACAATAATGAATATATATATATATACACAGACTAATTTAAAATATCCGTTTACAACGTAACTTGTTAATACTTACTAACATTGTTGAATAAATGTGTAGTTTTATTATCAACTTATCACAGCTCTTATGTGAGATTTGCTAGGTGATTAGTGTCATGTCTCAGTACTCCAGCTCCAGAAAAAGTGCAGAGAACAGGGAATGCCCCTCTATGTGGCGTTCATTGACTTAACCAAGGCCTTCGATCAGCAGGAAGGGACTCTTCCACCTACTTGAGAAGATCGGCTGCCCTTCCAAGCTACGCAGCATGGTGGTCTCCTTCCATGAGAACATGAAGGGTACAGTTGTGTATGATGGTTCGACATCGGAGCCCTTCCCTGTCTGCAGCAGTGTTAAGCAAGGCTGTGTCCTTGCTCCAACATTGTTTGGGATCTTCTTCTCCCTCCTTCTGTCATATGCCTTCGACTCTTCCTCAGACGGTATCTACCTGCACACCAGATCTGATGGGAAGCTGTTCAACCTGGCACGTCTGCGTGCCAAAACAAAGGTGACAGAGGTATACGTCAAAGAGATGCTGTTTGCGGATGATGCAGCACTCACTGCCCACTCAGGAGAGGCCCTTCAGAGGCTGGTCAATCGCTTTGCACACGCCTGCAGAGAGTTTGGACTCACAATCAGCCTGAAGAAGACGAACATCATCGCATGGGATGCCAGCCAAGTCCTCTCCGTCAAGAACAATGACTGCACCCTGGAGGTAGTAGAAGACTTTACCTACCTCGGGTCAAACATCTCCAACAACCTTTCACTGGACACGGAAATAAACAGGCACATTGGAAAAGCCGCATGCACTATGGCCAAGCTGACCAAAAGAGTATGGGAAAATAAGATGCTCACTGAGAACACCAAGATGAGAATCTACCAGGCCTGTGTGTTGAGCACCCTCCTCTATGGCAGCGAATCGTGGACAACATACATGTGCCAGGAGCGCCGCCTCAACACCTTCCACATGCAGTGCCTCAAGCGTATCCTCGGCATCACCTGGCAGGATCGTATCCCCTACAGCGACATATTGGACCATGCCAGGATCCGCAGCATGTATTCACTGCTGGACAGGAGATGCCTGCGCTGGTTGGGCCATGTACAGCGCATGGAGGACGGCCGCTTGCCGAAAGATATCCTCTATGGACAACTCACCAGTGGCGCGAGGCCAGTGGGATGCCCAGCCCTCAGATTCAAGGATGTCTGCAATCGTGACATCAAGGCCTGTGACATCAGCCCCAAAGGCTGGGAGGCAGTGGCCGAAGACCGCACTGCTTGGCGTCAGGCAATACGCAGAGGCATTGAAAGGGCAGATGAAAAGAAACACCAGCATGCGGCTGAGAAGAGGATGCGGCGAAAACAAAAAGCAGCACTACCACCAATGTCATCCTGTTTCATCTGCTTTGGCTGCGGCAAGGACTGCCACTCAAGAATCGGCCTTCACAGCCACAGTGGACGCTGCCAAAATTTGAAAATTTAACAAGTTGACAACGGGGCGCATCAGCATTGTCTCTTCGAGACTACGCTCTGCCTATTATATTATTATTATAGCGTCATCGAACATCACTTATTTCAAATAATCTATGATTTATATACTGACCACATATTTCCTACTGTAATAAGACAATGTCAACGTGTAGAGGGTGCCTATAGCCTTACCAGTTCCTAATGTAACAAGACTATGTCAACATGTAGAGGGTGCCTATAGCCTTTCTAATTCCTAATGTAACAAGACCATGTCAACATGTAGAGGATGCCTGTAGCCTTACCAGTTCCTAATGTAACAAGACTATGTCAACATGTAGAGGGTGCCTGTAGCCTTACCAGTTCCTAATGTAACAAGACTATGTCAACATGTAGAGGATGCCTGTAGCCTTACCAGTTCCTAATGTAACAAGACTATGTCAACATGTAGAGGGTGCCTGTAGCCTTACCAGTTCCTAATGTAACAAGACTATGTCAACATGTAGAGGGTGCCTGTAGCCTTACCAGTTCCTAATGTAACAAGACTATGTCAACATGTAGAGGATGCCTGTAGCCTTACCAGTTCCTAATGTAACAAGACTATGTCAACATGTAGAGGGTGCCTGTAGACTTTCCAATTCCTAATGTAAAAAGACCATGTCAACATGTAGAGGGTGACTGTAGCCTTTCTAATTCCTAATGTAACAAGACCATGTCAACATGTAGAGGATGCCTATAGCCTTTCCAATTCCTAATGTAACAAGACCATGTCAACATGTAGAGGATGCCTGTAGCCTTACCAGTTCCTAATGTAACAAGACTATGTCAACATGTAGAGGGTGCCTATAGCCTTTCCAATTCCTAATGTAACAAGACTGTCAACGTGTAGAGGGTGCCTGTAGCCTTACCAGTTCCTAATGTAACAAGACCATGTCAATGTGTTGCAGGTGCCTGAAGCCTTACCAGTTCCTAATGTAACAAGACCATGTCAATGTGTTGCAGGTGCCTGAAGCCTTACCAGTTCCTAATGTAACAAGACCATGTCAACATGTAGAGGATGCCTGTAGCCTTACCAGATCCTAATGTAACAAGACCATGTCAATGTGTTGCAGGTGCCTGAAGCCTTACCAGTTGCAGTGTGTTGTAGCCTTGCGCTCCTTGTCCTCTGATGCTTCGTGGTCCACGTTCAAAGATAGTGCCATCATCCAGTCTGACTGTATCAATGCATCCTCCAAGTCTGCTACTGGCTTCCAACAAAATCACCTATACAAATAATAATGGCAGATAGAAATGAGGCACACCAGCATTAAGCAGCATGATGGTCTGAGCACCAGACTGTTGATTGGGAGGACTATATATTTCAGGTCCAACTGATACCGTTTCGAAACTTGGGCAATTTCATTCACCCCACATTGCCTGTGTGTAAAATCTGCTAGTCCCATCTACCTGTGTCCATGCCTGATAGGCAGATATTAAATTAAAACAGTAGAATTGTGTGCATTTCTCTTTACAATTTGTGTAATTTTTTGTGGACCATTCGGTTAGTGCGAGATTGAACTAGTTAAAATGTGTAAATCACTGAATAATCCACTTAGGACATTAAGACTTATGGGAGGTATCTGTCTAAGAAATGTCATCAAGGTTGACAACGGCAAAAGTACATTAGTGAATTGTCTTCACTATTCTCCGTTAGTGAACTGGCTGCATGTTTACTATTCTTCTTTTCCCCCTTAATCCCTTGCAGTGTGGGGGACACCACTTGGTCGGTTCCACCCTCTCAACGACTCATCTCCATCCATCGTGATCGTCTGCCGTTCCCTCCCACTCGCGGTTGTTCAACTCTGTCCTCTCAAGATCTCTCTTAACACTGTCCCTCCATCTCAATCTTTATCTTCCCCTTCTCCTTCTACCGCCCTCTTTTGTTTTCCTTGCTCTCTTTGTCAATATTTCCTCACTTATTCTCTGTATATGTCTTGCCCACTGCAGCCTGCTCCGCATGCTTACTATTTTTATTACTAAGGGATGTTTCAAATTCTATGTCGTACTGTATTTTCACAAATAAAAACAAAAATTTTTATTTAAAATACTTTTTTAACTTTTTTACTTGTGATACATTTTTGTTCTAAATTTATTTGAGAAATACGTTTTTAGAAAATACTTTCACACAAATACTTTTTACTGCCCTTTCAAAAACAATCAAATTGTAAAACTTTACCTGTTGGATTTAATATCTATATTATAATAACCGATGTGTGGACATGTTGGGCTATAATTTAAAATCCAGGAGCCAGAAAAGTCTTGTCAACATTTTATTTTGTATTTTCACAAATAAAATATATTTTTATTATATTTATGGGTTTAGGTTAATTGGTGCTACTACATAATGTATATGTTCAATTAACAGTAGTTATACTTCATAGTATTATCTGCTTAGACCACTCTCTGAAACCTAATTTTGAAGCATATTTAGTTCCCTAAAAAAATTATTACATTATTCTAAATATATATAAAAAAATGTATATATATATATATATATATATATATATATATATATATATATATATATATATATATATATATATATACATATATATATATATATATATATATTAAAGTATTTACAATATATATATATATATATATATATATATATATATATATATATATATATATATTGTAAATATTTTTTTCACAAGTATTTTTATTTTTACATACTTTCTTCGGGGTATTTGAAATACCTTTCTGGGTTTTATTTAACCATTCGTTTAATGATATTCATAGACGTCGCGGTCCATGGTCAAAGCATGAGCGCAACCTGGGCGATAATGGATGGTAACAAACCATTATAATGCGTTTACCTTTGATATAGCCTTTGATCTTGCCAACTTTCCTAGATAGTAGGCCGCCGAAAGGCCGCTGATTCCTCCGCCAAGTATGGCAACTGTGACCATATTGTGACAAAGGGAGATGCCAGGCTTCGTCGACTAAGCATGACTCTTCCCTGCGACTGGAAAGCTGACGTCAAAGTCAAGGTCCACCGCTCACCCATTGTGCGGTGAGTATTGTATAAAGTAGGGGTGAACAGGGCAATACCGACCATTCATTGCGGTTGATTGTGTATTTGTAGCCGATTTCTGTTGAATGCAGCTTTCAGACGGGTTTAATTAATATAACGTGATGGCATTACGAGTTCGGTATTGATTATAATATTATTATTAACTACTATTGCGCTCACTATAGAATAATTACCTTACAAAAATAATAAGAATACACATTAAAATCAGTGAGAAATAATGCATCACATATCCATGTAGTTTTTCTGGTTACCTAGCCATTCCTATATGATACTACTTTAAAACTATATATATATATATATATATATATATATATATATATATATATATATATATATATATATATATATATATATATATATATATATATATATATAAAGTAAAAAATGGTGGTGCACTAAAATTAACACGTTTAGGCGGTTGAGATGTATGTTAGAATATATATATATATATATAATGTTATACTACGATGCCTGTATATACTATAATTTTACTTTGATGATTTTGGAACCTAAACTTGATGTGACCAAAGCAAAACATTTGGTGGTCATGAAAACCAAATAAGTGACACAAACATCTAATTAAATATCACTTGTTGATATATTATTACTGAAATGTTTATTTCATAACATTTGCTATGACCTTGGCATACTTTTACCGAAAAAATTCTTGACGCCATTGCGATATTATTTGTCGAGCTATATTTTGAGACCAAAAGACCCTCACAACCTCATACAAATTATCCATATATAATTTCTAATATACAATGTATCAGTAAAGTGTTTTGGGCAAACAGAACTGCTCAAGGCAATGCAATCATCAAACAAATATAATTTATGAAATAAAGTGAAGCACAGGCAATTAACATTCAAATTTTATTCATATACATCATACCCACATTACTGAGATTTTTGTAAAGCTAGAAAACTTGTTTAAAGAAGTTGTCCAACTTTTCAATAATAAGTCATTTTTTATTTGGAATGTTTTTTAGAAAAGCAGATTCATAATTTAAGAAACACCTTCAGGTGAGCGGGCAACATGAGTGGGGTTTTATACATGATATATAATGACAACCTGAACATAATACATAATACAAGTTCTAAACAATGACTATTTTTATGCAGCAGTATTGACATCAAACCACCAATATCATATACATTTACAGGCCCTTATAAGTCTTTTACATTTATATACAAAATGCGAGTTGCATAAATACACCGCATTGATGCAGTAGATACAAAATACATATCACTTGGAAAAATTATAAAAAAGAACTGCAACACCATATCTGATATTACAGTATTTTGTCAGAAGATTACAGACCAACAAATTACTTAACCTCTCAGAAATGCCATACTTTCCAAGATGCACCTCCTTAACCTAGGAACCCTTGTCCAGGGATATCTTCTTGTGGTCCCATTTGTGTGGTAATCAGGATAATGTCTGTACGCACCCTAGGTCCATACGACCCATGTCTATTCTCTGTTGTTAACCGCAGCTACATAACTCTGAACTACACCTGAAAACTTGACCATAATCATTCATTACACACAATCTCTTGCACCTGTATTTGCAGGGTTAGCTCTACACCAGTCTTTTTCATACAATATGTCAGTGGTTCTCTCTACAATAGTTCTTTTCATACAATCTGGCACAACTGGTGGCTGTCCCTAAAACTGCTGTGGGGGTGGACCCCCCACGCCCCCAATGGAGCCGTGGGAGGCTGCCCGACTCATGGTGCGGGAGGGGTAGTAACTACGCGTGCTGGGGGTCATCGCCCCGCCACCAGTCGCTGCACTACGGAGGTTGGCCAGCATCTTGAAGTATTTCACTCGACGCTCCTTCCCAAATAGGTCATTGATGAGTTCTTGCCAGTAGGAGATGACGCAGATGACGGCTGCCACCTGGGACAAAATAAAGATATATGAGATTGCACAGGATCATTTAATTAATTACATTTACAAATGTAATTGATAATTGAAAACTATACAACTATGTTGTATGTTCAATTATGAACAAGCCTTTTTGTATTACAGGATACGTCTTGTTTTTGTTGAATGGCATGTAATTACGTCAGAACATCAGTTCAAATATCTCAATTGTGTGCAGTCACCAGTCTCATGAGATCCAATCAATATATTCCAGTTTGCACACTGAGCTCCTTCATGTGCAGTAAACCAGTCAACACGGATAACCATACGGGTTCATTTGCAGTCTTACAAATTTCTGTTACCAGTCTTATGGTGTGCACCATTTAGAATTGGTATGCATGCGTATAATAACTGATATTTCTTACTGATGGGAAATTTTAAAAGTTGGTGTCTCAGCATTTGCATAAATTTTAACCACTGAATAAGTAACTATACCTCAGTATTTCTGCAAAAGAACTAAGGATTTGCATGCAAATTGTGTCTGTAATGCCCTATGATGCGCCCAAAAACGCACCCATTATTTTTATCTGTGTTCAAGTGCTTCTAACTTAAGAAGTGTACAAACTACATACCTGAAATTTGCTGAATATACAGACATATTGGTGCAGATTATATATGCAATGCAGAATTCAAAAACATATTAAAATTCCAGGATGGCATTCTGTCTCATCTAATTTATATTGCAGCCTTTTGCAGCTGAAAGTTACTGTTCTGCCCAATGGCGTTTTCCCCCTAAATTGACCAAAAATATCCAAAATAAAAGTGGCAGAACACCATCCTGAAATTCTAAAATGTTGTTTACCTAATGTACTATGCACAGTTAAAAAATTATGGTCATAGGACTTGTCCCACATTCTCATTTTGGGTGCTGAAATTTGTAAAATATAGAAAACGTTAAAGTTTAAGGCTGAATTATTCTGAAAGTATATCAACTAGAAGCCTACAGAACTAATAGTTATTGCCAGTATACCAGACAATAGATGGTAGCAATTTGGACATTGTACTGTAACATAACAATGAAATACGGACTACTGAAACCCTTCAGAAATTTTTTAAATGTTATTTTCGTGCACCCGGTATACCCATTGTCCTTTGTCCTATCATTCTTGAATTTTGCTTAGATAATCTGCACAAATATGCCTATATATTCAGCAAATTTAAGATATGTAGCTCATAAACTTCTTAAAACTGCTTCCTCAACTGATTTAGCCTATCGCAAATCCGGTTCATAGGTGTCCAAATATGTAATGTGTGAATAGTTTATGCAATATGCACATTCGATTCAATAAATTTATTTTAGAAAGAATTGACTTTAGTCATTAGATCTGGTAAGGATCAAAATAGTGGATATCCAAAATGGTAAACACTGTGGGTCAATGCTGATCATGGACGTGACCTCCATCCTCTCGCCAAGGGAACAAAATCGTGATTTTTCAGCATTTCGATTTTCACTTCAGTAAATGGTTGAACAAGCGTTAACTAATTTTATAGTTTGTCTGATGATTTGTTTGGTTTGGTTTTTCGCAAACGTACTTTGAAATGAGACTAGCAAAACAATCGAATTGATTAAGCACCTTTAAGTTAGAAGCATTTGAAAACAGATTAAAATAGCTGGTGCGTTTTTGGGCGCTTATCCCTGTTTACGTCATAGGGTGTTACCGACACAATTTGCATGCAAATCCTTAGTTTTTTTGCAGAAGTGCTCAGGTATAGTGACTTATTCATTACCTAAAATTTAAGCAAATTCTGAGGCATAAACTCTTTGAACATTGGTTGATTTGACACAGAATGACCCTGATGACTTCTAATTCACTCATATTCTATTTATTCAGTCAAAATATCAGTACAATAACTGAAATGCATAAGTAATCTTGAGGTGTATCATACCACGCAGAAAACATTAATATCAGAATTAATCTCAAATATTGGATGATTTATATTTAACATGCATCAAAAATAACAACTGGCATATTGACGTTTTCAAGAACCTTTTACTACATGTATAATAATAATGTGTGGTGTTGTCTCGCATAGGTACCTGCTTAGATCACGTGCTCAAGGTGTTTACTCCAACATCAGAGCAAGTTCTTGGCAGCAGCTAATACAGTGTAGTTTATTACCCTAAACTGCTATATTTTCCAGAAGTACTCACCAGCAATATTGAGTCGAGGAGCCAATAGATGCTAACAGCTATTATCTCCGGTACTACAAACACGATATCCTGAAACAACATCACATGGAGGTACATTTGGTTCCAGTGCAAAACAAAACGTTGTGAACATCTGATGTATTGAACATTATTAAACGTTGAAGGTCTGATCGTTGTGATTGTATAGTCTTGTTATGTAGTATAAATGATAACTATTCTAACATTTTCACCTCCCAAATATGTTTTAATGAACCACAAATTTTAAATATTAGTTAACCATTATTTGTCTATGAATATCAACATTGCCGTTCTGCATGTTATGTAAAAACATGATAATCAAGTAAAAATATTAAAAATTAACATATAATGGAAAAATTATCTGAAAAACTGTGGTTCATTAAAACATACTTGAGCAGTCAAGAGGTTAGACTAGATATAGTTTATACTTTATGACGTTATTGTATGATGAAAACTATCAGACTTAATATAGATTAAAAATCAACAGTTTATATGCACATAAGACAAACATTCTCCAACAAAAAGCCAAACAATTTCAACAAACCCCCGGGAGTGGAACATTATTTGAATATGTAACCTTGAAACGAATTTGGGAAGTTTCACTTTATTGTGATTTCAGTGAAAGTGCGTACACTCATTGATGTAATAGTTATTTAGTGATATAATTATAAAGGTTGGTAGTTGAGTGCTTACGTTGAAGCGGTGACTACCAAGCCATACAAGGATGTAGACTCCCAGCAGAAACTGATAGATCCGGAGGCCTACGATGCCATAGACCCAGGAAAAGACCAGACGTTCCCCTTCATAGCCCTATACACACCAATAAACAGAAGAATGATCTGTTGAGATGTGGCACAATGAATAATAATATTAAGTACACCTGCATAACATCATATATCTGGACAACATCCATTCACAGGTGCATAAAACACATATGTTATACAAATAATGCGTTAAATATATTACGATAATAAATGATTTAAAACATGATGATGTACATAGTAAAGATGTGTAAATATAACATTAATTAGCTAAATAAATAATACTGAATTAGTTCAAACATGATATAATGTAGAATATTTATAAGTAAATTGTAAAAAAGAAAGATTAAATAAATAATAATAAATAAAAAATAAATAGTGTATAATATGCATATACAGGTGTATATTCATATCATGAATACTGGTACACATTATATATATATATATATATATATATATATATATATATATATATATATATATATATATATATATATATATATATATATATATATATATATATATATATATATAATATACATACATACAAAAAGTTATATATATTATCATCAAATATTACTGATTTATATCTGCCATCTTGATTAGACAATTTTGTTTCATGAAATGTGTGAGATTAAAATGAATTATTAAAGAACTACAGATATTTGTTACCATGGACATGGTGTGCACAACAAAGATGCCATTACATGGCCAACAAATGATGAGTGAATGATGAATGATGAGTGTGGATAAACTTTAATACATACATGTCAATGATGAATGCGGAATTATGGGATGACATGGATGGTTGGAGCAGGTGATGCACTTACCCGGTTGACCCCGACGGCCAGGCAGAGGCTGAGTGCCAGAGAGCAAAGGTTGAATGCTAGTTCCACATACCCAAACACTAGAATGCCTGCAAATATAACAGTTATTAGTTTAGCAGTGAATCAAGTCACATGTGATCTGGAGTTACTTCCCAGTTGTAATATATTTCATAATAACTTGCAACTGGACACTGATTTAGTGAAGTATGCATGGAATTATCAGATATGTCAATGAACCACCCAGTAGGTGGCATCACTATTGCTGGCAAAAACCCATAATGTTGGTGGTGAGCCAACTTCTTATTTACACACCTTGCATGAGCAGCCATACCATACAAAGTAACAGTAGTTTTATTAGAAGCTGATCTTTCACTATATTTACTTTATTGTAGTTATCATCAGTGCTGAAGATATTGGAACAGAAAAATCATTAAGCATGTTGCATTTGTTGACAAATAGTAATGTCAAACAAAATATGTATGTGTGGTTCTGATACCACAATCTACTCTAGGTGAAAACCCTGATACCGTAACATGTTTTACAACAATAAAGAACTATTTTGTATTCTTGTAACCCAAGCTATTCACGAATGCACTGATCTTAAAATATTAGTAGCAAGCACATGAAGTTGGCAGATCGACAGCTGCCAGTATTATTGACTTTAGTAATGTTTGCCATACTAATACATGGTTATGTACCGAAAACTATGCAAAAATCTTTCATTGTTCATATGATCAAGGATAAAAATAAACATGTCAGTGACAGGGATAGCTATAGATTAATATGTTTGTCTAATGTATTCACTAAAATAGTGGAAAAAATACTGTACAATCGGATGCAAAGTCATCTATAAACTGTAGCCAATTTAGGTTCAAACTGAAACATGGGACAGAAATGTGTGTATTTGTGTTGAAGGAGCTCCTTTGACATTATGTTAAACATGGGTCATACATGTATGTTACCTACCTTGATGCCTCCAAGGCATATGACAGTTTGAATTACAAAAATTTTTTTTTGAAGGTACTTAAACTTGGAGTACCCAAATATTTAATTAAAGTGATATGTCAGTGGTACCGTAATCAGACTATGTGTGTTAAATGAGGTTCTGTATTCTCCAACTTCTTTGCTGTGAATAATGGTGTTAGATAGGAGGGTATGTTATCCACTATCTAACATTCCCTTTCCTATTTAATTTATATATGTATGATTTAAGTGTGTTACTGATGAAGCTACCCATTGGATGCTGCAGTGGTGATACAACCGTTAATCATCCCATGTATGCAGATGACACTGCACTACTTGCTCCGTTGGCTAAGGGGTTGCAAAGATTGCTAGATGTCTCATACAATTATGGATGTGACAATGACATACTATTTAACAGAGTAAAGTCTCAAATAATGTTTTTGTCACAAGGAAAACCGGTCTTGAGCTAGATTTTAAAATTGGTGATGCAGTATTGAATACAACTAAGTCTTATAAATATCTCAGACATATAGTTTGTAATGATCTGTTGGATGAAACTGATATAAAATCCAAAGAAAGATGTAACATTCTACTCATAAAATTTAATTTCTGTTCAAAGAAGGTAAAGAACAAACTGTTCACAACTTATTGTAGTAAAAGCAGCTATGCATCACTTTATTCTTTCCTATAATAATGCATTTAGGATTATGCACAGCCTATCTATGAGGTGCCATGCTAGAATCATGTTTGTTAGTTCTGGCACTGACTGTTGTAATATTAGATTAAAAAAAATATGTGTACCGTCTAATATGCAGGATATCTGCATCTACGAACAACATTGTTCGGAGTATTGAATACAGCGATGTTTATAACACCTCTGTACTGCATATGAAGTGGATACGTGCAATTTATACACTTTTGTAAACTTGTTTACATTTTTATTTATTTTTTCTTGTTACCATGGACATAATACATATTGCATGTGTTTTGTCTGAAATAAATGATTGATTGATTGGTATTAAACTGTAAGTGTGTGTAACGTGTATTATAAACAGAACAAAATATATCTGATGCAGCAAAAAACTTTGTCAACAAGAGGTGTGCGCAGTGAAAGTAAATAAAGTGTTATGCAAGTTACCTATATTGATATATTACACTATAGACTCCTTCCTGTTTTCTCTAATTACTATTAACACATTATACCAGAACCAACACCTCTTTTGGTTTCCCTAATTGGCACTGACCTGGAGGGAAATAGACGATCTTCTCGTGTTCTTCTAATGTGTTGGCCATGTGATGCAGTCCTACCAGCATCCAGATGTCAATGACGATATTGATGGCCCCGGTCATCTGTTGAATGATTACATAGTTCACCTACATTTCATCACATCCTTCTTTAATGAAATATAATACATTATGGAAGAATAAGTACTGAGTGTCAACAATCGGTGTCAGTGAACATTAGCCATTGGTGGCATTACAGTGGGGTACAAGTTTCGTCTGTTCGCACACCTGAGATTACCTGAAGACGTACATAAAGTCAACAGACTTACGAATGTGAAGATGGCCGACGCCTTGCTGCCGGTCTTCAGGCTGTCCCAACAACAGCAAGCGCTGATAATCGGCATTTTTATTTTAAGTCGGCGACAAGAATTCAGTTCAATATCGCCCCACACCTGAACTACCGAGGCACTCTCAGGTAAAAATGGGTCACTCAAATGAGACACGACAGGACATTGGGACACGACGCAGGTTTGGAAATAGTTTTTTAAAGGTAGCTTGAATTTTTATGCAAAACTATGACATTATATAGTGTCCTAGTAAAATATTACTGAATTTTCAATACAAGAATAATCGATAATTATGAATGATGTGTAGGAATTGGTTAAACCATTTTCGTTATGGTCCACATGTTCAGGTGCGTTTAATTCCATCGAAAGTGCACCCGCTTGGTGGCGCCACAATGAGTTGCTGGTATAAATAATATAAGGTTGAATCAATAGGTGACGCCACAAACTACCAATTGTGTTCTCATTCCACCATAGGGCGCTACTGTTCTGATTAAACGTTCACTGTAGTCACTAGGTGGCGCGCTAGTGTCTTCTCAAGGTCCACTTACATAGGGGCGTGAATTCTGGCAGTTGTTAAAATATATAATTGTACTACAATTAATAATTTCTGATAAACTAAATAGAAATGTGCGTCTTTTGGATTAATACCTGTAAAACAGTTTTAAACAGTCTCTTCTTATCTGGTGACTAATTAAGCCAGCTAGAAATAAATAATTAGGCCTTATCGTTCGTTTCACACAAGGGGTATTAAACCATGTAACATGATATCGACCTGCGCAGTAGTAATGTCTAACGTATTATTAAGAAGTTAACGTACTTGGATTATATAGCACTGTTATTAGAAGTTCAACCTCTCTAAGCGTTCTCTCCGCTTTTGGTGAATACGTCATTGATTTGTATTCTCAATCACTGCACATACTCTTTGTTTGTTATCCATCCTAATGTAATTTTGCACCACTTAATTAGAAAACATTAATTCAACACTTATATTCACACTGTTTTAAGAGCAGGTAAGTATTAAAGTATGTCTGTAAATGAATACATTTTCCGAGAATCATATCGCAGTGATGTAAATTGGCTAGACGATTTGTTATATATTACGTCACAGAACACTTGTGACGTCATACCCTCAATGCTTTTGTGGACACTGTTTCGCCTCAAGCTGACATTGATAACAAGGCTGACTGGAAATCTTCAGATGTTTTTATGAAGTTATTAGGTTCCAGAAGTCAAAGGGCCGGGGGCACTCAGTTCTCGACTTTCCAACGATTCTGGTTGCGAAACCAAGCAAAGAAACCTCGTTTTTCTCTCACAAGTGTTACTGCGTTCACGACGATACTCGCGAAACGTAACCTGAATCGAAGCGAATATCATCACGACATTTACACAGTTTTCTTGAAGTTATATTTCGCGGGATTCTCCCGCCAAAACTGCCAACGACGACAACTGCTTCTACGCTTACCCACGTATGTTTATCGCCCTATAAAGTCGGACCGCTGCATTAGTAATAGCATTTAAATGTTCGTACAGGGACCAGTGACCCTTATTAGTTTATAGCCATCGCTCAAAATTACCCGTCTGCTGAAATGCTATCTGACAGATGAATCGCACTGGGTGATAGCTTAATTCCCCTGTCGACGTGTCAACACCAAACCCGCTGATAACACAGCCGTGTAAACGGGTGCAGAGGGTGTATTTAGACGCCAGTGTAGCAGTTTCGTTATCTCGTCAATGTAACCCGCTGTCTTTAATGTCGTCTCTGCTAGCTGCTAGGCATCTGCAATGTTCAATGGCGGATGGAATGTCATTTGATTTGTTCCGCTCTGGAAATATATGAAGGTAACTTCATTGGCATTTGAGCTAAATTCACAAATGAAATAATATTAATATTCAAAAGTAATTGAATCCTGATCCATTATAGTATTTTTTTATTATACCGACTGCGTAGGAATTTATATAATATATTTTATTGTACAATTACTGCTTGAGGGGAATGTAAATATCTTACCTACACTGTACAACAGTTTGTGCGTGTGTATGTGTGTCTGTTCCCTCATGTCTCCGTCAGTGTCCTACGTATAATTTTTGTATGGCGTTGATGTTTTTAAGTGTGCCGGGGGCCCATGAGGATGGTTCGTGCAATAAAAAAAATCGTATGTGCTTTTCTATAAATGGTCATGATTCTGTACATGTTGATAGACAACATTCTGGTAAAGGTTCTTTGTGATGCGTTTAAAATCTAGAAATGTCGCTATTGTGGACGTCATTATCAGCACGAACACGGGTGTGTTCGTTGCTGAACCTCCTTTTCTACGACGTACGTGACGTTTTAGTTAAAGGTGCTTAATCATTCGATTTTTTGCTAGTCTCATTTCAAATTAATTTTGCGAAAAACCAAACATACCTAGTATCCATTGCAACACGCCAGTTCGTTTGTGCAACTTTTGTTTGTAGTTTTTATAAAATCATCAGACAAACTATTAAATTAGTTAATGCTTGTTCAAACATTAACTGAAATGAAAATCGAAATGCCGAAAAATCACGTTTTCTTTCTTGGTGAAATTTCGTAACGTTATCACGTGCTCGGTAAGAGGAAGGAAGTCACGCCAATGATCAGCATTGACCCACACAGTGTTTACCATTTTGGATATCCAATATTTAGATCCTTACCAGATCTAACGTTTAACATCAATTCTTTCGATGATTTGAAAACAAATAGGCATTTTTTATTGCATCAACTGCCGTTGTTACATAAACTATTCGCACATTACGTATTTGGATACCAAAGAACCGGATTTGCGACAGGCTGAATCAGTTGAGGAAGCAGCTTTAAGCCATAGAAAACACAATAGCCTTTCTGTTCAACACTTCGGTCGCAAAGCATCTGGTTTAAGTTTGTCTCCACGAATCACATATGAACTGTGATACAAGATAGAACCAACTTAAACAAACATACGAAACCAAAGCCTTCACTTATGGCTCCGTCACAAGGAGCCAGATATCTGTCCCGCGTGATCTCTGTGTCAACAGCACAGCGTTACTACCACCGACCCACGACAAACTCCTTCCTGACGATCTGGCCAGAAACGACGTCCGATAAACACAAGTTACGCAACTCGAGGCGACTCGGCCACGACTGTCCTCTCCCGGGGGTAAAACAGACGTGTTGTCACGGGCAACACATCTGTCGGACTTGCTCTAGCGAGGCACCGTGTGTTTGCAAGAAATCGGATTATGACACCCATTTAATGGATTTTATGACGCTGCTCAACTGACTGGGACGACGTTGGGAGATGGCTTGGGAGGGATGTTGGGAGAAGGGTGCAACCCCGTCGAGCCACCTGCTATTAATTTGCCATCTGGCGCGCGAACCCCTCTCTCGGCGATATCGACTCGGGGTGGTCTTGTTTCCTGTTTGCGTTGTCACGCCAAGTTGCTAAACACAGCGCTAATGTGACAGATGAGATAAGATATTCATAAAACTGTATCACTCATAAACACGAAACCAAACGTCTTTAAACCAAGCTATAACCACCCATCCACGGAAACTTCTCCGATAAAGACCGGGTTCTGACAGCCGTTATGGTACCATAGCTTTCCCAATCAACCCGTAACAAAGCTTGCGTGTTTCCCCGCAGGGGATAATTTACTCTCCGCCAGTTTCTATACTTTCAATTTGAGATGAATTCAATCGGCAAGTCGCTTCACGCCGATGGCGGTATTTCATCGCAGTCAGCGGCTGATGATCTGCATAGAACCTGCTCAGGCAGCACATTTTTTATTCAGCTCGATATTTCCGCTGGCGAAATATTATGGTGGACTCTTGCGTTACCGGATAAGTTTGTTCTGTGGCGAAACGATGTGAAATGTCGGATATGTAACTCTTCGTTATACGGACTGTTGTCGGAGATGCATTTGACTAGAAGTTATAATTGTTTCATGTTGTTCAATGTTGTTCTAATTATCTTTTTTCATCATAAATATTCATTGTATTAACATACAATGAATATTTATGATGAATAAAGATCATTAGAACTCGTGGCATAGGACACGTGCACCGTTCCCGTGGCGTTTGGTTCATTTAACGGGACAATAGTAGCAACTGTCGTATAAAGTTATCAGTTTATTTAATTTATTTAGATGTTACTTGCAAAAATACCCATCCTTCGGACGGGATAAGTTGGTAGTCACCAAGTAAACCGTCCCATGCCGTTTCCCAACAGTGGCGTCGCTAAGCATGTCACTACTGCCACAACTTGATTAACAATTCAAAAGCGGCGAAGTGGTATATAAAGTAGGCTGGGTAACGCCATTGTGGCTTACGAGTTGCTACGTCAATGCAGCCGTGCAATGGATAGTTTACGTAACTTGGAACAATCGTAGAAAACACACATAGCATTGCAAAAAAAAATAGTACGTAACTTGGAACAATCGTAAAAAACTCATAGCATTACGAAAAATCTACGATTCAGCGTAATTCTACGATTCAGGGTAGTGGCGAGGTGCATTTCGAAAAACTTAGTGTCACGACTCCTTTCTGGAGTTGTAGACGAACCCCTGAAAGATGCTCGAGAAGAATCTTGGAGAAGGAAAAAGCATTTTTCTCACAATTTGAGACACCGACCGAGCACTGGTGAGTTGACGTCAATGATGCCACTCTCCGCGGTCGTTGCAACTAACGCGGGGGGAGTGATGATAATTATATGCTACTTCCACCCTTCTGTTAACTGAGCCGTGACCCTTGTTCACTCGTGTCTGAAATTGAACAACGAAACTGGCATCGAATGACTTCGCTAACAAAGTCCGAACGCCCTAAATACCCTCCTGCCACTAGACGAACCGCTCGAATTTCCCCGTTGGAGATTAACACATTTTAAATGAGCATAGACAAGATAGCCTTCAGCGGGCTGAAATATGATATCGTATTCCCTCGATGACGTCACGGTGCGTCGGTCCCGCGTCAGTTGAGTTGATACTGTCGTTGTACACATTCACCTTGGACCGATCTCCCTTATGAATTACACTTACACAGTGTTTATGTTTCTCCTTTCTCCGTCTTCCTTAATAAGAATCCAAACCAACAACAACAAAAAACGACCGGGTGAGCCCAAAAACGACAATCAAACCCACCGTCGGTCGGGTATAAGTATTCACAACAATTTAATAAACGTTAAAGGAGTATTGATTACTAAATTATTTAATGAGGGTTACTCAGCTATAAACTCAGCTCAATCACCAATTGGCCGAAATATAGCGGTTATTCGGCATAGGTACGCAATATATGTACTAGATATTAACATGAACCACATACGTAGACAATGTCTTCAGCCTGAGCTGACAGGAATCGCTTGGTGCATACTCGAATTATTGCGTGTATCCAATAACGAGATTGACTTACCCGGTTTTACAAAAAACGATGTTAACAACATGATTAACGCACTCTGCACTTGTTAATCAGGCTGCCAATGATTTTTTTTTATTCAATTGTACCTAAACTATTGCGTACGAATAAATGATATACACATACTCCAGATATGAATACATGGGTTATATTAATAACCTAGGTGACGTCCATGGACTAAATATTATTCTACACATTATCATGCGGGTCGTTGAATCCTGTAAAAGTGCCCCCGTCTCCCGTATATTTATTTCTGGTATATCCACGGTGTTGTGTATTAAAACAAAGGTAACATAAGTGAGAAACACACAATGGTGAATGCTTACTTGTTTTTTATTTCAGTTTACTCAATATCAGCTTGACTTTAAATTGAAACACCGGTAAATTATAGTCATCCTGTTCTTGTAGATACATGTATATAACGGATTAAACCGAACTTTCACTGTGCTATTCTAACAAGCTATATACATAATAAAAAAGTAATATTTAGTAATCAATACCCTCTTGATGTGCGTGCGTACCTGTATTACATACTGTTTTTCTCTCGAAATGTATTACTATTTTCCTTGCTACATGTGTTACTTTCTTGTCATTACTTTTGTCCTATAACTTTCTTTCCGAATATCGTGTACTGATGTCAGGACAAACAATTAAAGTATACATATATATGGTGTTGCCAAGAAATATATTGAAATCGACCTAGCAATTCAAATATCTGCTCGTTAAAGCGCAACTGCATAAGTAGAACATGAGAAAATAAGTACACTGGAAACTTTTAAGTACAACACGAACATTAAAATGATGGCTGAAGGAATGTCTCAAGAAAGCAGGATTTGCTACTTTTCTTCTCTTTACGAGTTTAACGAGGCACACAAGTCTGGGGTTTTAAACTTTCTGGTCAGCAAGGTTAGAATACCCGGGATATTTGCGGTGGTCCTACATGGGTGTGACGGTTTAATCCCGAGGGAGAGGCAGGGTGCAGCGTGACCGCCTAATTGCAGGCGAGCGGACATTTAACGACGAAAACGTCGCTGCTGAGACAGCGCCGAGAATGATTAACGAGTCTAGGCCAATCAGCCATATACAGCGCTATCGCATATGTTTATTAACCAGAAAGATCGCGCGCTGATTATCCGAATCGATTTTCCTTTGCCTGAAGGCATGCGGAAAGGGTAAATCGCCGAATGTAGGTTTTATGTTACAGCACTCCTAAAGTAGACCGGTTGAGCAACCGTGACGTAATGACTGTATTTGTGTCGTTTCGCAATGCTTATCTATTCAATCTACTGTATCAACGGCATTAGCCTACATGTTTATAAAGCAACGTCATATTCATGGGAGGGGGGAGGGGGGCACATGCCCCTGGATCTGGATGTTTGTAAAAATTTAGGTATTTTATGGCGAGTAGATTGTTTACTATTTGTGTTAAGTAAATCATCTAATAATTAATTATAATATAAGTATGTCATTATTGTTCATTGAACGTAGACATTTTGGTAAGTGTTCAGATTTCTGGTCGAAATCAGAAATGTTTGTCCCCCTCTGGAAAAATGCCTGCATATGCTCCTGGTCATATTACTTTTAGCTTTTATATATATTATTTATTTTATTATGTACAACGCTTCGGTCCACGAAGTAGGAATTAGCGCTATATAAGTGTGGTGTATGTATGGGTAAAATACGGTGATGTTAACATGACATCACAGGGCGGACGTCTTCCTCGATGAAGTCAACGGCCAGGACGGAAGGGCTCCAAGATGAGTTCAACGGGTGTAGGACAAAAACCACCCCGGACAAAAACCATCTGGACAAAAACCACCTGGACTAAAACCCCCCCAGACATAATCCCCCCGGACTAAAACTACCCTGGACAAAAACCCCCTTTTTTATCTTTGAAATATTCTTTGAAAATTGTAACTATATCTTCTTATAATTTATGTATAGAAGTATAGAAAACAAGTGAAATATTAAATAATGAATGATGAGCCTTAACAATGAAAGTTCCTTTGTCAACAATGAAAACATTGCAATTACATGAAACTGGAAGTAATTTTCATAGACACTGTATCCGCTGGAAGTAATTTTCATAATATATGTTAACTTTTGATGTGTACATGTATGAATGTGTATAATTGGTTGTAAAATTATGCTATATAAAATCACCCTCACTGTATGAATGTGTATACTCATGATAATTGGTCGTATGATTCTAAATAAATACTCACAAAAAACGTGGGTGGTTTTTGTCCAGGGTAGTTTTAGTCAGGGGGGATTATGTCCGGGGGGGTTTTAGTCTGGATGGTTTTTGTCCAGGTGGTTTTCGTCCGGGGTGGTTTTTGTCCGTATACCGAGTTCAACGACCACGTGTTCAGGACCAAGGCGAGCCACTTTTTTGGTGGATATCGGCTGTGGTCAACCAGCCTGGAGAGGGATGGGCTCCGCTAGGTTGCAAATCTGCCCTAGACACACCATGATCATGAAAACCAGTTTCACATATCATACAAAGACCATGTTACTAACGATGCTGTCCGTAACAAGATCAAACAAGCCATCGGACCATATGACGACCTTCTTACAACAGTTAAGAAGCGTAAACTGAAGTGGTACGGTCATGTATCACGATCATCTGGCCTTGCAAAGATTATCTTGCAAGGTACCGTAAGAGGGGGGAGACGAAGAGGTAGACAGAAGAAGAGGTGGGAAGACAACATCAAAGAGTGGACAGGAAGGGAGTTCACTGACTCCCAGAGGGCTGTAGAGAACAGGGAAACGTGGAGAGAGCTGGTTAGAAAGTCATCAATGGTGCCCCAACGATCCTTACGGGTTATGGGAAAGTGAAGTGAAGTGAAGTTATTATAATTTTTTATTTTACTAGTTACTCTAAACTCGTGGTTCAAAATCAGTTTTATTGCATATTTTATACATTACTAGATGAAACCTCTATGAACCTGACCAACAATAAAATAGTATATGCAAATATTACAGTCTCAATTAAATGCCAAGGGTATGGAGTTTTCAACAAATAGTTCAAAGAGACAATAGTTAATTACGCTGGGAACAGGAAGACGTGTCAAAAGTTGGTTTCTGTTGTATGCATTCTAATACCACTCACCGAAACCGACATGATATTGTACAGTAAGAGTGTCCCACTTCATGTGCAGAAGTTCCGCTTTTTGTCACTAGGTGTCACCATACGTTTATCATAGCAACGACGTAGCTTATTGATAACATGAAAAATCACGTTGCGACAATCTACGAACAACATAATTAATCAACTTGATAAGCTACTGACAATACAAGCGAGAAAAGCAAGACGAAATTACAGAGAAATCGAATTAAAAAGAGCGCCCGATGTGGGGCTCGAACCCACGACCCTGGGATTGCTTCGAGCCTAGTTGGTTAGCTGTAAGAGTCCCATGCTCTACCGACTGAGCTAACCGGGCAGATGACAACAGATTCTGCTATACATATACACACGCGGATTAAGCATAACTGTGACAGTTTGTTGTTTTAAGTATATATTTCTAGCGTTTACAAAAATGTGTCTCACAGTTCTTAGGTAATAACATCATAAAGTCATAGCCGTCAAGTTGTCAGTGCCCTACGGCTATGCCGTGCCGTGTTGTGGGCGTGGCTGTGAATCGTCAGTCGTTCGTGAATCGAGATTCGTGGACGTGGCGATTTCTTTCACCGCCGGAACACGTTGTAACAGCACAATTTTCCATAAAACCGCATATTATATATGCGCAGGATACTGTTCGCTAACGTTTCTGGAGTCATTCTATACAAAATTTAAGCTAAGTACGACGATTGAAAAAACATTTCAGCAGCGTTTGCTTGCGAACGCGTCATAACTACACGGAAGCAGATATCTGTCACGTGAAATATTTCCGGGGTGCCAACCAAACAATATTTTTGTAGTCTTGTGTAGAATGAAATTAGTTTGGAATACAATATCCTCCTCATTTACGGTGAAAACCAAATTCGATTTCTCCGTGAATTATAACACTATTCTTGATTACCGGTTTGCTTCAGAAGAGATTATTATTATCTTCTTATTTCGTGTTTCTTTGACTGTTGCATGAATCGCCATGATCTCTAGTCAACAGACAAACAGCTCAACGGGCCCTTGCATTTGTTAATAATGATAATAATATCATTAATAATGATATATTTAAAAATACATTATATTTCAAATGTAGGCATTATTTATTTGTAGATTATCGACACAGCTCTGTCAATGTCAGAGCTGCCAAGTTGTGTTGAGAATCATGCGTGCTGAACACACTAAATATATTTACAAATGTCATGATCGAACGAATGAATTGGCTACATCCAACATCATCAATTCAGAATTGACTAAAATAACTGCTGCAAAAAATGAATGCTGCAAAAAAATTATGATTTTTAAAAATTTTTATTTTTCATTATAAACAGAGAAAAATAAACAACCACGAAATACCTAACATTAAAATCAATAATATACCGGTTGAACCGGTGACACAATTTAAATTTCTTGGAGTCATAATAGATTCCAACTTAACATGATCTCCTCATCAAAACTTCATAGCCAACAAACAATCAAGGACATGAGGAATTCTCTCTAGATTAAAACACTACGTACCAATGCACATCCTAAAGATACATGTTCACTGGTAATGAAAATGTATCATCTAGACTAAAAAGACAAATAAAGGCACCACAACGCTTTACCGATACAATAAATAAGTTTCCCCACAATTATGACTTTAACATCCAGATTAAACAAATTAATACAATATACTGGCCGCCTTTGTATCAGACATACAATACCACAATTACTTAAAAAAACTTTCTTCTACAAATTGCCATGGAGAAAATTAACACCCATTCCTACCAAGGCTTTGTGAATTACTCCAAAAAATATATCATAAATAAATATGACTTGGAATGTAATATTAATAAGTTCTACATCTGCAAAAAGAATATGCCAGCTGAAGCCTAGAAATGTATGGTATGTCTTCGTCATCATTATCATAATAAACTGCATTAATTAATAATGCATAGCTCTGTAATATAATATTATACTGAATATTAATTTAGTAATACTACCACTATACTATCAAAACAGGTGGTATTTGAGTTCCTCACAATACAATTTGTAAATGATAAATTTGGAACTAATGTGTTATTTTTACTGTCAAGCTTTTAATTATATTTTTACAAGTATAATGTATTTATCCTTTTTCTGTATTATTTAACTTCTCTGTAATTATTACATTATAATAATGATAATTATATTCGATTCACATTCAATTCACATTTATACACATACAAAAAAATAGTATTCACATTATTTGCACTATATGTAGTTTTGTTAGTATTATTAGCACTGTTTGTTTGTAGGAAAAGTTAGCAACTCCAATATCTATTTCTATATGTACACTCTAGTCAAACAGCACTAATAATGTAGTCATAGCGAGGCTTGTACGATAGCGATCTCTCAAGTCTTAGTGCAGGCCTCCTTGGATCATCAAAACTATGTAAAATATGTACAAACTGTTATTTGACTCTGTATGCATGATCTAAAGAAATAAACTTCACTTCACTTTACATAAAAGGCTCGGCGAGGGAGGTCGTAGGCATTCGTTGCGCTGCACAAACAGCACTGGTGTCTGATACATCAATAATCCCACTGTGCAGGACTGTGAATCCTTGGCAGGGTGTTTAGTGTGTGGGTAGGCACGTTTAGTGTGTGGGTAGGCACGTTTAGTGTGTGGGTAGGCACGTTTGGTGTGTGGGTAGGCACGTTTAGTGTGTGGGTAGGCACGTTTAGTGTGTGGGTAGGCACGTAAGCAGAGGCTTGTATTTTTAGTGTGTCAAGACTCTGACTCATGAGTGAGTCAGTAGGCCGACAGGGAGGAACCCTCAAGGGCGTCAATACACATATTAAACGTACATAAACATGGACATCTGATTTATTATTAGTTATACAGACCTATATTCTACCTGAGAACTACGAATCAATGCTGAGCAACGAATATAAAATAGATGTATGCATAATAGGTGTGTGGTGGTATTTCTCAAAACGAACAAAGTTTTTTTTTGGGGGGGGGGGGTGTACAGCCCAGCGTTACGAAGGGTGACAAGGGGATTCTCAAAAAAGTAAAAAAAATAGCGTGACGAACTTTATGGATAGCCCTACTACAATCACGAATATATCTCGCTAGTGGTTTTTTAATGTGTTCTGCAATTGGGAGATTCTGGTAAAATGTCTCTTTTCCATGGTGGCTAACATATTGACCAGAACGACTGGTATTTTATGGAAGTCGATTTCCGCTGTGACTCGTTAAAACGCAGTAAATGATTTCGACCGAAATCGAAGGACCGACCGGTATACACAGAGGCAACACTAACATTCAATCAAGCGAGAAAAACTAAGTCAGAATGGGATAAGTTTAGTAGGCATAGGCAAAAACATTTTGCATAGGTTGAGCTTAGACGCCAACAGCATATCCATATGCTATTGGCAAGTATTATATAATAGGACTAGGTGTTCACAAATGGATTTTCATTTGGTGAACGAATATTGCCAGAATACCGCATTCGTGACGTAAGGTTATCTGACAGAAATGAAGATGTTGTGTGTTCAACAAGATTTTCGTAGTAAATCACTGAATTTATATTCTTGATTGTATTTACAAATTACGATCTCTTATTAACTCTTACAGGCGTATCTAGGCACAACACCATGACCTTCGTTTCGCTTTAAAGGGAACAATAACAACGCTTGCTTGAAATCATATTATATTACATATAGTATTTTTTGTTGATTCCACAACACCGAAAAATTAATTGGAATTCAATTAATTAATAATTCCAAATAATGCTCTGTTCTACCGGCCTGCCTCGATTATGCATATTTTTCCCGCGACTATCGGCAAACTTCGATGTGACGTCACTGATGACAAAGAAGTGTTACGAGACTGCGACTTTCCATTGATTCACCATACTGTTGACAGCGATAGCGGTTGTTCAGAAGCGAGCGTCAAAATTGTTTATTGTGCGACATTCGATTGTAATGCAAACTGTACATAGTAAGCGATCCAGACCAGTAAAAGTGGCAGCCCTGTGTTATCCTGGTGAGAAAATCTCTTTTTGTGCCAACGTTATTCCCAATAGTGGAAGCTATGTTGATGCCATCGATCTGCAAAACACATGCAGCGACCACCATCGGCGACCACGGTCCACGTCGGATCGAAGTGAGCTGTCAGCGAGTTGCATGTCAGCGTGGACACAGTGATGCCGGCCCATGGTGAATTCGGCCCAGTGAATTCGGACAGCAATCTTTGGAGACTTCGGCCCGCAATTCTGGTGATTTCGGCCTCATAGCGCAATGGGCATAGTGATCTCGGCCCAAACGATTGTGTACCGAGCACATGAAGCTTAATGTGTTTCTTACTGTGAATAAAACTTATATTCTCTCATTCATTAATTGATTTAGTTCCACGTTAACCCGAAAGTGTTACTTTATAACCGCTTTTAAAGCAACCCTTTCGCATAAAATACGGCGCTATATATTTTACCATTTTAACACGCAGTCAGCAAAACGATCAACTTATACAGTCCGTTGTATCTTTAAAATTAATATCATATAATATGTAACATACTACGCCAAAAACTATAATATTATGTACAGTTGAATAGACAAGTGAAATTACAATTATTGTAATATCTTGTTTCTATATTTCAGATATTCATGTTTTACCCCTCATCAGGGGAAAATCACGCACGCACGCACGCGCGCGCGCGCACACACACACTTCACGTGGTCAAACAGTACTCCGTGTAACGATAACTAATTACAAAAACTAGCTGTATCTTCTACGCCTAGCTTCGCGAAGCTAGACATAGGGGATGGCGAGTTTTTGTCTTGTAAATTTAGATCTTTATATATAATCAACGAACGTTGGTCTGACGAGTGATTTTCCCGTCACCGTAGGAGTTGAAACAGTTGAAAATTGCATTTGTGGCCATGTTAACGTTTTGTTAGATTATAAGAAAACGTGACCACTAAAAATTCTGAAACTTTTTCACAGCATCTGCCATAATCTCATTGACATGCTGACCACGTTTTATCAAAATCACATACCTCCAGCTCTTTTAAAACGCCCCGACGTGCGATGCCCATCAATTTTGACAAAAATAGCCTTGTATTCATGCGCCCACGTGGCCCATAGCAGAAAAATTCCCATAAATCCCTCCGCCTTTTAAACTCTAAAAAATGCACCATTTCACAGCCAATAGTTTCTACAAACAAACCTGTGAATATGCCTGCTCAATTGCACTTATGTCACATCATATGAATTCTTTAAATTCACATATCGCAATTTAATACGCCCTACATTTGTGTGAAACAATAAACAGGAAGGTCAACTGTGATCTTACCCCCGCGAAGCTAGACATATGAGATGGCGAGTTTTTGTCTTGTAAATTTAGATCTTTATATATAATCAACGAACGTTGGTCTAACGAGTGATTTTCCTGTCACCGTATCTAACGTTGTCTCCGGCACATACACCGTCATTGACAGCGAATGTGACAGCCGACGCGTTGCTTATTGCAATTGACGATCGTCCTGACGGAGTTCCTGTCAAGGCGACGCGGGCGACACCTGTGGCGGCGACACGCGGCCAGTGGGGACTCATCTTCGTGATCACCATACCGTGACAGTCTTAGTGTCACCACGGCCGTGCATCCGGGTGTCGCTACGGAGACAGGTTTACCGTCTCTCCGGGGAGATTATGAACACCACTGGCGTAGAAGACTTCCGTTGTTCACGCGCACACGCGCCGTTGCTACGATGTCCAACAGCGAGTTGCAATTTCTCAACATAATCGTCATAGCTAAACCCGATACAAACTGTCTCCGGACATAATGTCGTAGGCAGCTGGGAATTATGTGGCTTTCAGAGCAATTCTGAGCAATCTGAATAATAGAACAAACTGACTCAATGCTGCCGGGGAAAAGACCTGCCACTTCCGCCAAGATAAATATTAAATAGTCCATCATATGTGAACTGTGATATTTTATGTTTAATAATTTTGTATTAACATTGATATGGTGGATATTGTTTCTGTGTACATATTGTTTCGTAGACTTGTCCGCATGTGTAACGCTCTAGTAACAGTCTTAATTAAAACTCCATCCTCAACTGATTTAGCCTATCGCGAATCCGGTTCGTTGACGTCCTAATATGTAGTGTGTGAATAGTGAAATATGTAGTGTGTGAATAGTGAAATATGTAGTGTGTGAACAGTGAAATATCCGCAATCTGTTTAATAAAATAAATGCGTTTTTTTTTTCAAATGATAGAAAGAATTGACTTTAGTCGTTAAATCTGGTAAAGCTCAAAATAGTGGATATCCAAAACGGTAAACGGGCTGATCATATCCTCTCGCCGATAACTTGACAAAGGGCGAAATTCGTGAGCTTTCCACGTTTCCATTTTAACTTCAATAAATGCTCGATCAAACATTAAATAATTTAATAGTTTGTCTGACGATTTCACAAAGACTACATACAAAAATTGCACAAACGAGCTAGCATGTCGTAGTGGATATTAGGTAAGTTTGAATTTTCGCAAAATTAATTTGAAATGAGATGAGCAAAAAAGTGGAGTTGAGGAGGCACCTTTAATTGAAGAGGCACCAGACCTAGGCATTCGGTGTGTATTGTAAAATCATATTATCTCTTACATAGTTGTAGACTGCGTGCGTGCGTGCGTGCGTGCGTGCGTGCGTGCGTACGTGCGTGCGTGCGTGCGTGCGTGCGTGCGTGCGTGCGCGTATGTCTCTCTCTGTCTGCCTCCCCTCTCTTTCCCTTCCCCCTCGCTGTCTGTCTATCCGTGTTTCACTATTTCACTGTCTGTCTGTCTATTTCTCTTTATGTCCATACCTGTCTAAACCTGTCTAACTATCTCTATTCTGCCATTCTGCCATTCAGCTTGCCCGCCTGTCCGCCTTCCCGCCTGCCCGCCTGCCCGCCTGCCCATTTGCATGCCTGGCTACTTGCATGCCCGTGTAACTTACGTCTGCCCGGTTAGCTCAGTCGGTAGAGCATGGGACTCTTACAGCTAACCAACCAGGCTCGAAGCAATCCCAGGGTCGTGGGTTCGAGCCCCACATCGGGCGCTCTTTTTAGTTAGATTATGTATTTTACTTGTTTTTTGTTTTATATATTTAAATTAATAAAATTAAATTAATAAAATGAATAAATAAGTTGATTGTTGTATGTCCTACTACGTCGCAACGACGCAGTAATAGTATTTTGTGAGAGAAATGGAACACCTGGGAAATTGTGTTCGCGAAGTAACACGTCAGCTCGGGCCAAGTAAGTGCGAACGCACCTTTACAGCATAAACTTTTAAACAATATTTATAGAGTAGGGTGGGGCAAAGCGCAACCCTTTGGGGTCAAACGCGATTTGGCATATATATTTTCATATAAGGCTGGAACAGTTAACGCAGTTACAAATGCACACCTCTTAACTAAATAGTACTAGAATTACAGAATCTTACTAAAAAACAACTACTACAAAAATGCATTTTAGTGACAGTCTTACGTGTCACAAATTTCGTCATGAATAATAATGCGTGGCTTATATGTTTTGTATTTATTTTATTGAAACATTGAGTCTATTTCCTCACCACCGATCCATAGAACCTACTTAGTTGATACGGCAAATAAACAAACACCTTTTGACAAGTTATATATTATTAAGAAGAACCTCCTATAACCTATCCGATAACCAAACACCGTTCCCGAATCCTTCACAAGATACGCTTCGCACGCTACGCGCAAGGTGGAGTTTGAAACATATAACAGTGGCGTCATATATGGTGGACTGGGCACCAATCTATACGATGAACGACGAATCATAATTTTGGACATCCCGTGGCACGATGCGACTGCTGCCATATGATGTGTGGTATTGCTATTTATGTAATTTGTAATGTTATTTGCATAACTTGTGTTAATACCTCCCACCTCAAACTCCCACCTTCCCCCATCTTTTAGGCCAACCTCCCACTATACACCTATTTCTGAGACCAACCCCCGACCTCCCACCAATGTATAGGACGGACCTCCCACCCCCCACTTCCTGACCACCCCCCCATATATGTTAATAATGTGGCAAACTTGTCAATAAATAGTGTTTACCTAACAACGAGTACCAGTGAAAATGCAGTAATTTATACAATCGCCACAATGTATTTACACATGCAGGGGTGCGCTTTGCCCCGTATTGAATGTGTCATTAGAATTACAAAAATAACGTGGCCAATATTTTCGCCCGCTTGAATCAATAACATGTATTATAACAATACTATATAAGTGACGTGTAAATAGCAATTTCACATTTTAGATTAGTTAAAGTACGTATGCTGTGGGATCGGTTGAAGCTGTTCAATTTGTTATAATAATATGGCCAAAAACTCAAATTGGTATAACTTACTATGCGTGCTGTGTCTCCTCAACTCGAACGTGCAAAGTTAATTTGGCATCATGGTGCATCGGTTTATTGGGAGCAAGTTGGATCTGCCGGAATAGAGGTGGTGCGCTTTGGCCCGGGGTGTGCACTCTATCCCAACCTACTCTATTCTCCCTAACTTCTTGCTAACATTGTGCTCTCTCGGGACTTCAGTGGTATAAAGATCAGGCAGGTGAAACGAATTTAACATTTGTAATAAATAATTTTGTCAACATAACTGCTGTTTGCCAAATTTCAAAGACCCGTTGGGTCCGACGGCGACGAGGTTATGCCACTTCGTTTACACGTGCTTTTCCGGCGCTTTTCCACACACGTATTACGAATCATCCTATTTGTTCACAATATGTGTGGAAATATGGGGAAAGGGGGGTCCCGAGCCCGTTATTATTACAAAACATAGCAAATGTAAATTCGTTCTTAGTTAAGACGTAGCCGATACAAACAGCAAGCCTAAAATCAGTCATGCTGGGCATGCTAAGTATGTTCTTACAAATAACTTCTTAAATTACCCAATAAGTGAGTGACGCAACATAGACGCGTACACAGTCAATCAGAGTTGGTTATGGCAGGTCACGCCTGGATATCCACATTTACAATATGTGTCTACGCGATCTTTGCGAAGGGAATATAATTTGCGAAGAACCCAAACTCCCTTGTTTGGTGCGTAGTCCAATTGTGACGTCACGATACACGTAAACAATTGTACTCAACTACGTCAGAAGGCGGACGGAGAAAAAGATGAACATAGCGTAGGGATTAAGGAAGAAGAAGGTCTGTTACGTTCCACCAAGAGAAGAAAGTTGGCTAAATGCGACCATTGAACAGGAAAACCAGATAGACTGGTACTTAACACTGTGGAATCAGAGGACCGATAGGGTGTGCCCCCTACCGTCAGCTACTTGCATAATCCGTCATAATTGAAAGTCTCTTATTGAACAACATCAAACATTTGGGCGGTGATTCACGTTGGACTAGAAAGACCGTAATTTTGAGTTATGTCGTTGCATAGTTTTGTATCAGTTCATCTCAAACTTGGGATGACATTTCTAGACAGGGAAATCCGCAACCGAGTTAAAAAAAAGGAAAAAAGCGGAAACCAGAACGTATTACGATCGTGAATTCATTCAGATCACCCTATAATCCAAGAGTAAATCGAAATCACCCGAAATCAAAAGTACCTTCCATTTCCGTCTTAATCAAATGTCTCCACCCTGTAATGCCTGAAACAAATATAATTTGTCCGCGTTATTTACGATGTTACATTTCAGAAAACCCCACCTCGTTGATCGCGATAGATGATGACTGTTATAGTCACAATGAACGACCTCTGCAGACGGCTCTAGCGAGACCCGCAAGTATCACGGGACCTCGGCCCATTCGGTCATCGCATAGGCGCAACATGAAACCGGAACACGACAACGAAACGTTTGATATCGAACGACGCTCCTTATCAGCGAAGACAATCCGTATAGGCGGGAAAATATGGTCGATGCATCAGCAAGCTAAATCTAGATCGTCTTCCCAAACGCCTTTGAAGTCCCCTCCTCCCGACGTGTCCCTGCGGTACTTTGGGTGTTGACTCTAACGATTCCAGTCCGGTGCTCGGTTTCAACATTCGAGAAGTTTCGATGGTCCCGCGAAAGAAATCGAACGTATGTGTGAATGACCGCTCTGTCGAATTCCCCTGTGAGTTTCGGCAGCGCGATCAAGGAATTCCTCGCATCATTTGTGCCGACTACCAGACTCGGGTTACACGATAATGTAGAAACATTATGTTAAATTACCCGACACATGCTGCGGTAACAGCGGGTGACGGTAAACCGCTACAATGATCCGCGTGTGTTAACTGTTTGTGTGGAATCATTATCATGATCTAACCAAACCGGGTATCCTGCAACCAAACCGGGTACCCTGCAACCAAACCGTATATAGCCTTTACTATAATCCTAAGAAAAGAAGCTGTCCCAGACAGAGTGTGCCACAATAAAGTTGTATTGCTACTGCCCGTCCTTTTTGCGAGAATTTGTTTAAATGTAAAATAAATGAAAGAACCATTCCAGAAATCCCCGACTTCATGATTGTGTATGCCAGAAGACCGAACCCTCTTTTTAAACACAGAGGAAGGGCCTGATGCAATTCTTACTATCATATTACCCATTCACTTGATAATTAGCAAAGCAACAACTACGTCTCAAGTGACGGAAACAAACATATCTCACTAACAAATGTGGACATTGGAAAATTCTTTTTAACTGTGTGTGAGGAGGGTGATTTTGGTGAGGTGTGTGTGTTGGTGGGGGGGAGGGGGGCGAGGAGGGCTTTGGTCCGGGGAGGGATTACGTCCAGGGAGATTGTGTCCGGGAGGGATTTTGTCCTATATTTCACCGTCAGGCAAGCGACTCCTGCATCTGGCGTGCGAACGTGCGTGCGTGCAAGCGAATTCATGACCTATTAGCTCGAGCGCTCCACTTTTATGCGTGACCGAGTGTTTAGTTTGGGCGAGCAGGCGGAAGATCCGTATGAAGACTTCATTAAGCGTCGTAATCGTGTCTTCTGCGGCCGCCGGTCAACCCGTTTACGCCTACTTCCCTCTCCCGTATCGTCCCGTACCGCATTCTCCCGTATTTATCTAGAGGGGATGAGGTGTAAAAACATTAACAACCTATCAAAGTTACGATCCTTACTCGGGCAGTAACGACCACGCATCCCACTTAGCGTCCTCCCGCCCGCCTGCTGCGGTCGATCCCGACGTCGTCGCCGCGCAACGTTTTATGCTAATCTGCAGATTTGACGAGCGTATCTTCCAGGTGTGTCAGTCGTTAGCTTTTGATGTGTCGGCGGAGCGGTTACTGTGCTGGTGGTACAGCGTTGGTGGCAGCGCGCTAAACGGCACGCGTGCATGTTAAACGGAATGTACGGCAATTTTCCTTGGTTAAGTGGTACTTAACTAGTTGGGGGTTTCGTTTCATTAAAATGCCCACAATCTCTGATATTTTTCCTCAAAGTACATTTAATTTAACACTGTTGTACTTCATGTTTTAATTGCCGTTTTAATCTTTATTGCTGTCGTATATCTACCGTCAGAAATTGTATAAAACGGGACTTTGGCTGACACATCAAGCATCCGTTGTGTTTCACCTTCAAAATTGAAAATTTTACGATCGGTCTTTATAATATGCAGTAAACGGTTTGTATGTAAAAGTGGCATATTTTAATGCTTTGTTAAATCGTGCATTTTCAAAAATGTTAAGAGATAAAAGATCGCGATAGTAACAAGTTTTACATTGATATTATTTATTTGTAACCGATATGCCGTTACAAATACAGTACTTGTTACAATGTCCCGTAAAACAGATTAACCAATTAAAATCGCCCATTCGACTCGCAGTTATCTTTACGAAGCGTATTTAGACATCTTTTGAGAGAATTTGTTTAACTGTGAATTTTTTTAGAAACCATCCTAGAAATGCCAGGTTTACTGTGTACGCCCGAAGGTGATTCACGCCCGAACCAAACGGGTTTATAGTAGACTGGAGTAAACTATTCTTCGAAAGCAAAATATGCTTTAAATGATACAATGCTATGTGGCTCGCATTAATAGATCAAAAGTATATTACGCCCGTTCAACATTCCAAAGATCACGTCGACGTGAACACAAACATGAACACAAACGTGAACACGCACAGAGTGCCATCCGTCTACCGAGTTCTTAGTAACGTAGTTACGACACTGATTAATATATTTCGCTTTCTGGTAATATAATTATGGAATTCCTATAATTATTGCGCGCACATAACAATCGAACCTCTCCCCCCCCCAACTATCGGTGCATTCGGTTCTATCTAGGCAGTAGAACAATTTGTATAATATAAATAAAATCGGCATTTCAAAATATAAACCATGTCGTTATTTTGGAAATGGAGACGTTCTCTTATAAAAAATTTTCACGGTGCAATGTCGAACATTTAAATGTACATTAGTGTAGCATACTTCACCTGCAATCTACTGCCAAATGTACGTGCCACATTTGTCTTTCTCGGTTCTTTGACAACTCATTAATTCATTCAAATGTATTCACAGACTGCATAAGTAATTGCATGCGCGCCACCCGCCAAGCTTGTGTAAAGGGAAAACGCCGGACTGTACTATTCGAAAGCAGAACAAGCTTTAATTACGGCGACAAGTCGTGTCGAAAAACAGTCTGGACAATGGTGGGCCGACGTCGCATTGTGATGGCCGCGGTCGGAGGCAGTGGGAAAATAGAAAGTTCCTTTTTTGTTCGGTCCGAGCCACTTTGTCCGTGTTCACTGGCTGTGGCCGGACGGAATCACACTTGGTCAATGATCTCATTCGGGTAATGATACGGTTAGCTGTGCCGGGCAGCGGGGATGGGGCGCCGTTGCGTAACGTGCGCTAACTACGGTAATCGACGACGGCATATCCCCTGGCTAAGGCTTTGTCCGGGCCGCGCAGGCGTTGCGACCGAAACCGAGAGCCCTTCGCACTGTTGGAATAATGATCTCTGTGTCAGAGCCAGCCGGCCGTACTGACACCCCAGAGAGGGGGTCTTTGTTGCCGGTATTTTTGTGGCGTTTTCGGCCGTATCGATGCGGTTCGGTGAAACGCGACCCCGGTATTAAACGACGGCTGAGTTTTGACTGGGAGGAGACTAAGATGCTTATCGCGCGGCCGTTTGATACATTATTTATATCGAAATAGTTTGTATAAATACAAATTACGCTTTCTTAGCCGTTTGGGGTGCACTTCGCCCTGTGAATGGTGGATGTTTTATTGCGAGTATTTACATTTTATTCGGATTTGCTCCGTCTTCAACACAAACCCGCGGGGTGGAAATGACGGCAGGGTAACTTATATGAGGGTGAAAACTGGCGAATAAACAGTTGAAGGTTTGTAAAATGGGGTCTGGACATAGCTTGTCTTTCTGTAACAAATATTTACAAACGAATGACTATATATAGACCGAAAAACGAACAAACTAACGAACGAGTAAAGTTCCTATCAAGAGTACAAAGCAAAGTGAGACCGAACAAACGAAATAAATAACTAAAAACGATCGATCCGTTTTTTCAAACAAACGAACGAACCAAAAAAAGGAAGAAAGAAAGAACCAGAAAACGAACAATCAAACGAGCAGGCCAACGAACAAATGCACGAACGGAGAACGAGCAGTGTCGAAAGAAGAAACTGAACGAACTCTTTCAGTTACTAACACTGTTAATCGACCGTACTAATGAATGAATGATCGAAACCACATGAATTATATAGCAATATCTCTTATAATCGTAATGTTGCAATGGGTATTCGTTGCAACGTTCGTGTCACGGGGGTATTCCCTAGTCAGCGATAGTGAACAGTTACAGGTGTACATTCACGGGAATACTAATCGACATCTGCGGGACCACTGTCTCTCTCGCGCCCTGTCTCTCCCCCTCAATTGGGACGGTTCCCTCCCACGTCCCATAGAAAGACATGAATACCTTGACTGGGCGCCTTCTTACGTCGAATGTCACAGGATGACGTAACGACAGCGTTTAAGTGCGCCTTGCCGCATTTAACTGAATTCGCAACATGCACTTGAAGAGTCTAGAAATGCATAACTAAACCGGGTGCATCGCATGGATATCAAAGACTGAATCATTGTCTAGTCACGTCCATATGGTATATGCCGATACGTACACTCACTATCCACTACACCACATGTTTCCGATAGGAATAATTTAAAACAAACTAAAACGGAAAAGTAACATCATTAAAATATCCCCCGTCTTCCCTGTCTCAAACAAGGCCATTTCTGCGTTTTGTCGGAGCCGGATGGCAGTGGACTATATTAATTTTGGAACTCCATTAATTTTCCTATAACCATCACACACACACACACACACACACACACACACGCACGCACGCACGCACGCACACACACGCGCGCGCACACACACACACACACACGCACACACGCACGCACACACACACATATCGGTTTTTAGCACTATATAGTTTTATTAACATTATTTATTAAAGTTATTTGTAAAACATGCGTTGTCGAGTGTACCTATTACATTTTGTTAAATAGAAATTTTATATAATTAATTATCTGCAACAATTTCCATTTTATTCGGAATGTAATTGGTTATATCCAGTCATTTTCCTGATAATTACAATTCCGCATTTTTTTTAATATCGTGAGAATAAACATGACAGCGAAAAGAAAATGCTACCTGACCAATTAAATTCCGATGAGACTAACTGATGAGAAACTACTCTCTCTCTCTCTCTCTCTCTTAATTACACATTATTCAACGATCGTTGCCACAATATTGACGTTTTTAATATATATATATATATATATATATATATATATATATATATATATATATATATATATATATATATATATATATATATATATATATATATATATATATATATATATATATATATATATATATATATATATATATATATATATATATATATATATATATATATATATATATATATATATATATATATATATATATATATATATATATATATATATATATATATATATATATATACTAATAGGGGAAATGTTGGCAGTGCATTAAGCATAAACACGACGTTTTTAATTATCCTATTACTTCCATTTGCCTTTTTAAATTATCAGTATATTTCCATTTGCCTGCATGGTATCACCAAATCGAGTCTATTCGAAAGGGAAGGGGTATTTAAAAGGGGCTCAAGTTGTGCGCCGTCGAGCCAACCGATTAGCGCCCTGTGCGGTGGCTCGACGGCCGTTTCTTCTCCAGCCACGTGACCACGACCACTGGCCACGCGCAAGTAGGTGTCATCTTTGACGCGATTGGTCGAAAGTAGCGCATCCATGCAGAAATGTCACTCAGGCGAGCCACGGGCTGTCCGCTTTCGTCGAATCAACTCGTGTCGTCGGTAGATGGAAGCGGTCAGTTGGACGAGCGCATTCGAGGCAAGTTGCAGCCGGCGATCGGAGTGAAATGAAGTAAGAAAATTAATTAAACTTTCGCCGTCACGTGGCGGATGAAACCGACGAAGCGAAATTGACAACCACTTGAAATGAACGAGCTGTAAGAGGCGACGCAATTCACTACGAAGAGAGACGCACACATTCGTGTTTAATTGTGTTTATCGCGTGCCAACACCGTGCTTGTCAAGTGACCGAATGCAAGCGAGAATATTAATATTTCACCGAAGTCGTCCGCTAAAAAGTACGTGTAGCGAAAAATAAGATCTCGCAAGCCGTTGCCATGGAAACGTGTATTCTTATTCCCCACGAACTGAGTTTGGTATTGAGGTTAAGCACCGACTCCCGGAGGCCCCTGGAGATGGGAGCCACCCTCTGGGCCAACAAAACCCTTACCCCCGGAAAGACATTTGGCCCAGAAGACGGAAAGATACAACTCGATACCCTGGAGATCTACAGCCAGCTGCCTATAGATGACGTAAGTTCACAAAAGTTACTATTATGTACAGTACAGTTATTTGTTCTCACACGCCATGTTGTTGTTGTTGCTGCAATTTAAAAAATATAAATTATGCATATTTTTACCTGACGCCGCGACTGAAATCGCAACATATATTTAATAATACTTGACATTTGTGCACACGACAGTTGGACGCAGCGATGAATAACATTTGATTACATTATATTTGGCAGCAGGTAATATTTAGGGTCGAGTATTTTTTTATAAACATGACTACGTTATCTACATTATCTACGTTATCTATCTATCTCTTGCCCAACAGCAGCGATATTAAAAGCATGTTTTATGTTCAATATTCAAATATAAGTTTTGATAATAATCGAATAGTTTAATAATTTAACATGTAATACTCGCACTTTAAATAAATAAATAAACTTACTATTAATTTCTTCTATAGAATCTGTCGTGTAGAAATGTCATGTTTGTAATTGTGTTGTTATGTCACCGGACATTATTTTTATTATAATTATAATATATATTAATAATTTTTCGAGATAATATTATAGGCCTATGGATATACGATGACGACTTGTCGTTACGTAATACGTTTTAGATAAATGCTATAAATATAATTCATAATTCGTAATTTATCATTTATTCTAGTTAAATATACACGCTGTCACCCAATTCAAACACGACAGTTCGAAAAAGCACAAATATACGCAGCAACTCACCAGGGAAGGGTACATATTTCGTGCGAGAAAATGCTATAATAATTATAATGAATAAATTTATGGTTGTGCTAATCGGATTACATGCCTCCACTATCGCCGTGTTTGTCTAAGACACGATGTAGATAACAAAGATAAGACAAACCGCGTCCACATCTGGGGTTTAACGCTAACAAGATGTTTCCTGCTTCGCGACGATTTCCTGGAGAGACCATCAAAGTTTATCTCGTCCGCTTTCAAGCTTTCCGACGAGGGGCGCGATCCCCGAGTTAACACCATCCGATGGGGTGATTATCTGTGCAGACCACACCGCGTGTTCACCATCCTCGGCTTTTGGGAAGCTGTACCCCGCAAGGCGAGGTGGGTCGGGGGTAACTTGGGGTATACTGAGTGTGTGTATACGTCCGTTTGTATACGTCCGTGTGTATACGTCCGTTCCATATCAGAAGGGCCAAATATTTAATTAAATCTATAAATTGCAGCTATTTTTTAAATGCAGTTTTATTGGTGTGTATGTTAGAAATGTTGTTTGTATTTTGGTGTACACAATGTTGAGAACGTACAGAATGTATTACATTACAGGCGAAGAATTGGTTAAGTTAGCTGGATATACATTTATCAATATTTCAAATGCTAAAATGTGCATGTTTATGCTGCTCGAATACATCGAATACAAGTTGCTGCATTTTGGTGTAAGCAAACCCGTCAGAGCACAACTTATTTCCATGATAAAATATATAACAAAACTACAAAAATGTGTGTATATTTTTGGTTGGGATGATTGTGTCCGGGGGAGGGGCCGCTTTTGTCCAGGGAGAATTTATGTCCGGGGAGCTTTTCTGCTCCATTCGATTGTTATGCCTTAGGATACCTTAGGACCATTCTGATCGCAGGGTCCAGCTGGTTCCTCAATGATCAGAATTTAATATTAAGAGTTCATAGTTATATGCGCGCAATAATTAAAGGAATTCTATAATTATGTTACCAAGAAAGCGAAATATATTATTCAGTGACGTAAGTACTTTACTAAGAACTCCGTAGACGGGTGGCACTCGGTGCGTGTTCTCGTTGTGTTCATATAGTTGTGTTCACATCGACGTGATCTTTAGAATGTTGGATGGATGTGCGCATTACTAGTGATCTATTAACATAGGCCAAATATTATTGTATCATTTGAAGCATATTTTGCCTTCGGAGAATATTTTGCACAAGTCTACTATTCGCAGCACGTACTGCAAGTTTGCATCATCGTACGTTTTCACTATGAGTAGTATATACATCCGCGGCCCAAGGTAATAATCACCTGACAAAGTTGTCAGTATCGCCGCTTGAATCGTAATAGCCCCAGATGTCATAAGTCGGCGTTCTCATTTGAAAGAGTTACAATCACCTCGCGCTGCGGGCACAAACGGTTTTCGTTCCGTAAATGCTCGTCATTGAATCGGTCAATGGATACACTTCGCCCTTGAGGCGCGTGCCTTTAATATGGCTGTGTGCAGCCAAGCGTGACGAGGCCGTGAACAGCGACGCATGACGAAGAACCAACAAACAGCGACAGGCGCGCAGTCTCCGCACGCTCGGGGTTTATACAAATATCCCCATTTTCAAGAATACCGTTTATTGATTGTTACTTGATGTAAATCAAAACAGCAATTAAAATTATTATGGTGGGAAGTTACTTCACAGTCGCTAAATAAATAATAGCTTCAAATATATATATAATATATATGTCACATGGTTGCATAAATTGTCCTAGGACAGTAGCCAACATACACCTGTGGGTTGATTTTAACTAAAGAAACGAAAGCTGAAGAAATAACTCAAACATTTAATGAAACTAAGCTAGTTTCCAACTATGATATATATCATGATAGGAGCTTTGTCAAAGCTGTATAATTACAAAGCTATTATATACCATATTATTTTTAAACATTGACGCGTTGCGGAAGTCGCCCGACTGAGCTGCATGTAGCCGCGTTTTCGTGGTCAGCATGTAACGTGACTTGGAGAGGATCTGTTACGTCAACGTGATGACGATGTTGACCATGACACGGCTCGTGTTTACAGAGTCAACGACAGTGTTGGTTACGCAATTTGTTGTTGCGCCGCCGCGAACGAATAAAACTGTTGTCGTATCTATCGATGAAAGTCGTTACAGCTGGTTGTGTGGTATATATATATATATATATATATATATATATATATATATATATATATATATATATATATATATATATATATATATATATATATATATATATATATATATATTATATATATATATATATATATATTATGGCGAGTAGGTTGATTACTATTTGTGTGGAGTAGATCATCTAGTATATTTGTTAACTAATTATGTATAATTATATCATTATTGTTTATTGAAAGTAAACATTTTGGTAAGTGTAAAGATTTCTGGTCGAAATCAGGCAGCAGAATTGTTTGCCCTCCTCTGGAGAAAAGCCTGCGGACGCCCCTCATTGTCACGACAACTTGATTTCTGGACACAACCAGTACGATTCAAATAGTAGTATGAATATAGACATGGCGGGTAATCCGAAATGGGGACAAGCACAACATTGGAGAAATCGGGGAAACGAAACAAAGATGAATAGAAAGAAGAGGGAACGGACTTGATGCAAATCCACTCTGACAGTAATAGTTAACAACTTGGACATTCGCGGGCAGCGATGCATGCACCGGTGAATTTCAGTTGTTTTAGACGACATATGTTGAATACAAATACATGGTTGATCAAAGTTATGTCAAGTAAGAAAAGGTCAACATGCCACATTTTAAGCGATGTTTTCCCGGTATTTCCAGCACCCCAATCGCATTACACCCGACTGGTGGATGCCTCCACTGCACGCAGCGCGCCATTCAACGCAAATATTTATTCTAACCATTATTAAACAGCACTTGATCGGTAACCGATTAGTGCAATTTGGCGGAAACGTTTGCGGATCGAGACGACAGCTCGACTGAGCGGTATAGCAGACACTGCATACCCACCCACCAGACGGGGTGATTACCCCGCTGGTCATGAATTAACAGCTCGGGAGGAGTCGGGCGAACCCAGCCTCAATGAGTCGAATAATTAGCGTCCGTCGGTGCGGAAACGGCATTTTGAATAAATCGTCTTTCCGTCGGCTAAGTACGTCGATAGCACGAATAAACAGCGCCGACGGGCGACGGGTTTAATTGGCCGACAGGGCTAAGCTAGCGCACGGGTATCGGGTCGGCTTAGCTAGCCGGGAAGGTAACTCCTCAACTGGGCTCATTGTGTAATAAGATAAGACTAAAAAAGTGAGTAGGATAATGTTACGAATATATACATGTTGCAGGTTTATATAAATGGTTAGCAAAAAGTTACTAAAACGTACTTTGTTATTAGGCTGCAACGTTGTTCATTTGTTGAAACAGTACACGATGTAACAGCCAGTAAAATTATTCGCCTTTTCGGTTTCATTAAGACAATATGGCAAAGATGTTCTAACGTAAGAATCAAAACTCGAGGTAAACTTGTTCAATGAAACGGTTGATATTATCGTTGTGACGGAACATTCGATGTCATCGTTGTGACGGAACATTTGATATCATCGTTGTGACGGAACATTCGATGTCAATTTTAATGTCATATTTAATTACAAAGTTAATTAAGTTTTATTATGTTGCACACAGAACGCAATTGAATGTTACATTTAACTATTTTAGTAAGATTTTTATAGGTAGATATATACATACATACATACATACATACATACATACACACACACATACATACATACATACATACATACATACATACATACATACATACATACATACATACATACATACATACATGCATGCATGCATACATGTATGCATGCCCACATACATACATATATACATACACACATACATACATACATACATACATACATACATGCATGCATGCATGCATGCATGCATGCATGCATGCATGCATACATACATACATACATACATACATACATACATACATACATACATACATACATACATACATACACACATACATACACACGCACACACGCACACATGTGTATGTGTGCGTGTGAGTGTGCGTATGCGTGGATTTTTAACTAATATTTACGTCACACATTCACGTTATACAACGCCGAGGTAGTCAGTGTTTCTCAAATGTTGGATGCAACTTGCAGAATTTAACATTTTGCCTAATTTCATACGCCGCGTTTACGAAACTTCGTATCTTCACAAACCCCCGATCAAGAAGTCTTATCGCTGGCCGTTATATTAGTAATGTGATAGCCCATGGCTATCGGAGCTCGCGTATAATTGCTAACAACCCATTCGTTTCGAATCGGTGCAAATTAGGTCGTTCGACTAGGGAATAAATCTGCCCAAAGTCCCATGGCAATTCCGTTTTTACGAAGCGGAACGGATTGAGGGGGTTGGAAAGGGTGCTGTGGGGCGGGGTGTCGCCGCGTGTTTGTTGACTTCGAGGGGTCGTTAACTCGCCCGTGCGCCCAGTGTCGTAAAACACTAAGCGGACGACGGGTGCCTCGCCAAAACTCGGAACTATGCAGGCATTTCTAGGTTTTGCAACGTTACTGAAACCATTATATTATTGAAAACAGTACTAAGCCATGTGTTACGTTACCTACACAAATTCAAGTTATTCCCAAGGTAGAGATGACACGCAAATATAAGTATGACAATAATTAAAGCACTATCACGTGGGACACCGTTAGAGGCCGGATTACCTATTTGATCGTGCCGTTATTCATAGGATCATAAATCAGTAAAACAACACCGATGTGTTTAATTAGTTACTAAACTGGAACTTATCTATAAGTGGAGTGATCCGGTTGCGACAGGGATTCGTAAAAGGAGATCTGAAACGATCCGCGATCAAATATGTCTAAACTACATAAACAAAATGAGTCGTGATAATTCACTATAGCCAGGCTAATCGCTGCAATGAACACAACGCCACAACGCCACAACGCCACAACGCCACAACGCCACAAACAACTCAATCGTTCAGAAATTGAGATGTCACAACGGCATTTCCAGATGGCAACTTGTGCTGCTCGGCGCGCCTCTGGAACGGCAGCAGACGACATTTGGCGCGGTGTTCCACCTTCAAACGGGCCCGCTAATGATGCTACACACACAGACAGCCACGCACTCGCGCGCACGTGTCGGTCGTTTGACTCGATACTCGTGCACATGTCAGGGAAGAACGCATGCTGAAGCATTAATAAACAAAACTACACGTGTTGGACCGACAGAGGTTGATTGACGGCGGCCGCGTGATCGCGTCTAGTCGCTCGTTGGCGAGCATACCTCGCCAATGCCTTGTTTTCCTACTGCTGGCTATAACTGCTGTTTACTTCCAAAGAGAACTAGAGAGATAAGCGGACGAAGGAGAGGGAGAGTAAACGATATCGCTAAAACATGTTTATGCAGTTAGTTGTTTTTATTCTAGGCAGTAAAATAGATTGTTAAGATAACTTTCACTGCAACTTTCAAAAACATGTGATATATATATGATCGTTGTATGCAAATAAAATCGTTTCACGATAAAATACAATGCTGAGAAAGGCATATAAAGAAACGAATTTAACTGAAGTGCCGGATGTGCATTAAGGTTACGTAACCCCACCCCCCCCCCGTTGGTAGCGCTTTTGACGTGGACGTGTTTAATATGCTGAAAACTTGAAATTGGATTAAGAGATCACACATTCAAGTATTGCAATTCGTCCTGGTGTCGCCGGCGTTATTGCGCCTTCGAAGAGATCTATTATCGACGGAGGCGAAATAAACAGCTCCCCGTGGCGACCGACTTCGCAATCGTCGTGAGAAGATGAAGACGAAAAAAGTGTTTGTACAGCAGACGACACATAATTGGCGCGCGTTGAGCAGAAACAAAAACGATGCCTTTGTTCGGCTAAAGGCCGCATGAATAATTATCGCGGACGACTTGGTTCGGGTAAGCGATTTAATTAGGATGGGCTGAACGTGACGTCATGTTATGTAAGCGACACAAATTAGTATCTTTTCATGCAAATGAGAATAAATGCCGGAGCCGAATGGAGATTGTCGCAAGAGCCCTCAGCCGACGCTGCTTGCAATTACGCTAGAATGGCGGCCATAGTACGACTGATTGGCCGAAAATGGCGACATCCGATTAATTAGAAAGCGGAGTTGTTAATTAAGTGCTGCCGTTTGTGATTTGAATTTCGCATCCGGACTACAATAGTCGTAGCCCACACTCTACGGATATGAACTACGTGTTGTTTACCTCGTATCATAGCGACCACCTGCAAACAAATCATATGTTATAATTACATTATGGTTACATAACAATCCTTCATCATTCACAGTTTGTGTACTTTTAATTTATATTTATCAGGCTGACATCTTAATTAAAATGTATATACATGTACACAAACAGTTTCTCGTGCTGTTTTACGCACGGTTTCGCAAATAAGACGTCAGTAATAATTTATGCAGGATGTATTTTGTCGACGAGACGTCGTGATATAGAGGACAATAAATAAATGGAACAAATCATCCACTGACTGTGTAAATGCTAGCAGTTAATTAGCCAATGACTTCTTTTTCCACATTTTTCTTCGTATGTTTTAAAACAAGCCATAGCGGATGTTTTCCTTATAATATCGCTACTGTTGGTGCTCATTCAATAGAAACGTTTTATCTGCTAAACGGAAATTGCAAACAAAATAACAAAACGAATAATTGCATCCACAGTTTTAACCGGTTGTTTTGATTTCTTTCAGGTTAGAAATCGTTTTGGATGCGTTGACGAGATTGTGGACGTGGAGGACCAAGAGGTCCGCCACTGTAACTGGGTCCGCTTCGTTCGCTCGTCCACCAACGTCGACGACGTGAACACCGTCGCGACGAAGGTCCGCGGTCAGCCTCTCTTCCAGATCGTCAAAGCAGTGCCACCTAACGGCGAACTGCTCGTGTACTTCGACGATGACGCCAGCGACCGCTTGGCGGCGCGCGTCAGCGACCAGAAGTGTGTCCGGAGACCCGCGCTGACGGAGCGACCCAAGGTGGGCACAGTTCACTATTGTTCCAATTGAAACCAATGCTAAATATCAGTTCCACCATGTGTGCAAAATTACGTTTCGGTTAAAAAAAACCTGTGCACAAGTGTTGCCTTGTCACCGACCTTCAGTGGTGACGAGACCGCACAATTTTGTTTTCGAGAAAATCAGCTCGGAAGTTGCTCCGCGTCATTTCCGCCAAAAGAAACCGGATGCTGTCTTCGTACGCCAGGGATCCTTCCGTCATTGACACGTGCATAATATTCTACTGCCAACCAGCAACTGGACATTTTATTCTGGGCATAGCAGAAGTGTCGTAGTTCTCAGACATGGCCACGTTCCTGTTCAAAAAGTAACTTTCGGGACAGGTATCGTCTCAAAATCACCGGAACTGCATTCGTATGACATGAACCCAGAAATAAATTACTGATATGTCCCCAGGTGTGCGAGAACGTGCCGAAGCCGACGAGGCAGGTTACGACGAAGCACCGCCTGGTCGTCGAGCGGCCGAACATCGAGGAGATCTACAACAGGCACTCGATGAGCGCCGACACGTCGCCGATCCACAGAGCCGAGGAATGCAGTTCGATCGGGTCCGATGTCAGCCCGGAGCGACAGACGCCGAACCACAAGAAAAGTCCGCTGGTAAGTCCACGAGCTGACCGTAAGTCCACGAAGTGACGCAACAGCCGTCTTCTGTAGACGGATCTGAGGTCCAAATCTAAATTATCAATGTCACTAACAATTAGCCTATATATGGGTGATTACAATAACTTATAAATATCATCATGACAACGAACTTATTGAACAATAAAACATATTATTCAAACTTCGCAAACCTATAATATTAACTTAACATAATTGTTCGGTAATACTAAGAATGTATACAAGCCACAGCTTTGTTACTGGCTCAGTACACTGGTGCAATATGTTTTCACAAATAAGTGTAAGCACGCACGCACGCACGCACGCACGCACGCACGCACGCACGCACACACGCACGCACGCACGCACGCACACACGCACGCACATCATTAAACCGAACAACACGCTAGCGATTTCCCGTGCTTCCAAAGTCACAATCAGTGTCGCTTTAGCGTTACAACGTCGTATTCGATTAGTTTAGCCCATCGCGAATGAGTTTCGTTGATGTTCAAATGTGTAGTATGTCAACAGTTTAAGTTGTCGCCGTCCTCACGACGTAACTCCCATGTCACCTCGCGTTCTCACGACGTAACTCCCATGTCATCTCGCGTCCTCAGACCAGCACAGACAGCATGGACAGCCCGGCCGGCCTCCACAGTACGTCGAGCGGCAGTATCTCCCCTCCCCGTCGACTGCCGGGCGGGCCCGACGCGGCCCTCGACCTGTCGACGGACAGCGGCGGCCTCGCGCCGTACGACAAGACCTTCACGCCCGGCTACTCGCTGCCGCTACGACGAAAGGAGAAGACGTGGCTACCGTGTGACGTCTGCGGCAAGAAGTTCGACCGACCGTCGCTGCTGAAGAGGCACATTCGCACTCACACTGGTAAGTCCCAGAACACTAAACTAGTCCCTAGTGAATAGTCACCAAGACGTGGTTATATTTGCTGCCCAAACAATCGCAGCACGATTTCCCAGCAAGAACCTGCGTAGCGTCGGAAAACCATCGAACTGGAGTTTGCATAGGCGGACAATTTATCTTATCAAAAGGTTTTGAAATACCACCAGGTGCCGTGTTTTAAGATGAACGCAGAAGAAATAGAGTTACCAGATTATGTCGGTTAGTCATTCTGAGCGGTGATGTTGTCTGTTCGTTTTGGCGATCCACAACGCCGCGGGTATTTTGACTTCTGTCCAGAGTTTGAAATCTTCAAGATACATAAGAAACTATTGTCCCTTGTGATTGAGGAGAAACGGAAATACGTTATATGCAGTAGGTAAATATGCTTACATAGTATGTCGTAAACTCACGGCATTATGATATATCTCTATTTCTGATTGACGTATGATGCATATTGTAAACAGGACCTACATTGGTCTCTCACTCTATGGACCGTCGATGTAAAGAACACTATCATAACAGAACCAACTTTGAAACCCCAGTTCTGCCCTACACTCTTGATCCCATCCTCATCCCCGTGGATATAAGGAACATCGGATATATGGAACAATTTAGCCCAGGTCCCAAAATGTTCCATAGAGCGAGAGTCCATTCCGTGCATGGTCTGAGTCTAAGACGTGCACGTTGTCGTTGCAGGAGAGAAGCCTCACGCGTGTGACGTGTGCGGCAAGGCTTTCTCGACGTCGAGTTCCCTCAACACCCATCGCCGCATCCACTCGGGCGAGAAGCCCCACCAGTGTCAGGTGTGCGGCAAGCGCTTCACGGCCAGCTCGAACCTCTACTACCACCGCATGACGCACAGGAAGGTACGGGTAGCGTCACTGTTACTTTCATCACCAACGGCGTCACCGTCATCTTTATCATCATCGCCATCGGTGTCGCCATCATCACCGCCACCATCAACAACAACAACGAAAACCAAAACAAAAACGATCATCAACAACCATCAACTATCAACAACCATCAACAACCATCAACAACCATCAACTATCAACAACCATCAACAACCATCAACAACCACCAACAACCACCAACAACAACAAAAAGCAGCAGAAGCAGCACAACATTAATCTGCATCATTCATCCTGTCGATTGCTTGTTTTCGTTTCTTTTTCGTTGTCCATAATTCGTTATTGTAACAATTATCGTCGTTGTCAAACCAGTTAACATCACGAGGTTTTTGAGCAAAATCGGCGTATTTGATGATAAAACATAGCCTTTATTTTTGGTTCGCCATCGTCATTGTTCTTTTGGTATAATTACTGCGGTTGGTCGCAACTCTTAAATATATAAAAATATGCTAAGTATGAAGCAGCTTGTGTTCGTTGTCGCAGAAGAAGCCTCACAAGTGTTCGTTGTTAGACACTGACGTTGTGTTCGTTGTTGCAGGAGAAGCCTCACAAGTGTTCGTTGTGCTCCAAGTCGTTCCCGACCCCCGGAGACCTCAAGAGCCACATGTACGTGCACAACGGCTCGTGGCCCTTCAAGTGTGACATCTGCAGCCGCGGCTTCAGCAAACAGACGAACCTTCGCAATCACATGCTGCTTCATTCAGGTAAGTCTACTGTCGGTTACATGGAATAGCCAGTCATTGTTTGATGTACATGTATGTATATGTTATACATACACATCAGAAATGTACTTGGTTTTGCATTATTATGACTGTTAAAAGCTTATAAACGTTTGTTTTGATGACGAATTCCTCAGACGACCATTATTGAAAAAAATTAATTTATTTATTTATATATTTTTTATTTTAACTGCGGTGCATTTGTCCAAGTGTTTCTGATCCAGGCCCGATTTACGATAACGTGGGAAATTATAGACATAACTTTTATACTAGTTTTGTCTTACAACTGTTATTAGTATCATATATACAGTGAGCCAAATCTCTTGGTGATCTTACTTAAAAGTGATGTTCGTATGTTGCAGGAGATAAGCCACACACGTGTCAATTGTGTGGAAAGAAGTTTGCTCTGCAGTGTAACCTTAAGACGCACATGAAAACACACGAAGGTAAGTTTTACGTGCAATGTTGCACACGCCGTAGCAACTTCACTTAACCCGTTCCACTCCCTGGCGGAGCATAGGCCACTAACGACTCCTCTCCACCGGACACGGTATTGGGCTTGCGTTTACATTTGCTTCCATTTGCAACATGCTTGTGGCATTTCTGCTTCCATTCCTCGGCACCTGGTGTTTCTCGGCCTTTTCCTCTTTCTCGAGGAAGTCGTTTCAAATGTTCTTATACTGATGTTTTCACTTGATTATTTTATACGTTTCAGTTATAGGATATATTGAAACACACCGTTCCCTTTCTCTTAAACGCGGTTCATCAATCGAAATCAGGTTATCGTATATTCCACGTCCACTGCCGTACGCTGGTTGTGGAAATTCTAGCCTTCTACCCGAACCAGCTGTAGTAACCATTGCCCTTGCGTTCCACAGACGATCCCCAGGAGATGTGCCACCAGTGCGGCTGCACGTTCCTCGCCTCCCACCAGCAGGTCGTGCGTGGCCTCTGTCACTCCTGCGTGACTCTGTCCCAGCACGGCTCCACCGAGAAGACTCGGCCCGGCGACCAGTCGAGGACTCGGTCCTTCAGCATCGAGTCTCTCGTCTCGCCGACCCGACCCAGGGACGGCGGCCAAGCGGCGAGCAAATTGGTCGTACGAGGAACGTCGCCACATATTGATCTCCGCAACTACAATGCCTACTACGCCAACGCCATGGTGTCGGCTGGTCTCCTACCGATGGTCAACTGCCACTTGGACATGCCGCATTGGCCGCAGCCAGTGCCGCCGCAGTACGGCATGTAGTGCAGTCGCTGTCGGTGGCGCGTTCTATGTGCTGCGATATCGGAATCTTTCACACAACGTACTTATATGCGCACGCACGCACGCACGCACGCACGCACGCATTCACGCACGCACGCACGCACACACGCACGCGCTCGCGCGCGCGCGCGCGCACACACACACACACACACACACACACACACACACACACACACACACACACACATATATATAGACGCGCACGCGCACGGACTAACACACGCATGCACACGCACTCACTCACACATACGCATATGCGCACGCACACCATTCCGTTTCACATTCAGACACCTTTGTGTATATATTATATTATATTAATTATGACGATAACAATTATATTAATGTGAAGAACGAGTGTGATTTATGTGAAGAATGAGTGTGATTTATATGTAGAATGAGTGTGATTTATGCAAAGAATGAGTGTGATTTATGCGAAGAATGAGTGTGATTTATGTAAAGAATTGAGTGTGGTTTACGTGCTTAATGTTTCCTACTCCACAATGCCGCACTGTGATTGTGATTTATGTGAAGAATGAGTGTGATTTGTGTAAAGAATGAGTGTGATTTACGTGCTTGATGTTTCCTACTCCTCAATGCCGCACTGTGATTGTGATTTGTGTGAATGATGCTGACAACCCACGCAAACAAACACAACGAAGTTCGAAACATGTGATATTTATGTTGAAAGTTCTTGCTCAATAACAATTCAGAATGCAATATTGGTGCAATACGTATTGGAATGTACAATAAAAGTAAAAATTTATACACTTTAGGCATCACATCAAATACTTGTCATGGCCTGGGTCAACTTCCGGTTGCGTCAATGTTTACTTCCGGTTGTTCGCAATGTATTAGTGCGATACGTGTACTGCTGTCCATGTTTCTTCTGTTCAAACAACGCTCTGGTGTCCAGGTCGTCATATTCTATGAGTATAATTATGCACGTTCTGAGCACAACTTATAATGTTTAAATTGTTGCAATTGCTGATTATACGTTTCTCCGTTCAAGCCTGACGCAGGCGGTGATTAAAACTGTGATCAAATCGATATATTCGTTTGTTGCATCATTCGTTAATGAATATGATGTCCCCGTACGCACTGTCCGGTCTGACACGTCGACAGCTAACGGGGCAATAACGAAATGGGTAGACTTCCGCCCATTTAAATGCATCTAGCTATTTATGATATATCCTTCGTCGTTACTACTGTATTTCGATTCAGTCATTCTACTTCATTATATTTCATTCCATTAGTATTCCATTCGGAGTCGGTGCACAGGAGAGTCCTTGGTAGAGACATCATAACATCGTCGATCATATATCTTCATCTGAATGGCGCGGCCATTGATGTCAGCCTTCTGCCGGCGGTGTCGTCATTATGTCCTTCTTTATGGCAGTTCGTCCACGAGGGGAGTTCGGCTCGTGACCTGTGGCAACCCGAGAGTACTGACCCAGGGTGACTGCAACTATGAATACGAGCATATTATGTGTGTGTATGTGTGCATAACGTAGACAACAAAGTTTGACATTCATTTTATTGTTTAACAGTATCGCCATACAAATATCCAGATAGCAAGTGGACAAGAAAGCCATTGTCCCGTCGAGAGTGAAACGATTATTCATCTATGTTTAATCCGGCCTTCTGAGAAAATCATACTGCTAACATCTATACAATCAGTACACTCTTATATATTATTTATGGGATTCCTTTATTGTCCTCTGTGTGAATGAATCCTTTTGGATATTCACACTGTTAATTCACTGACGTTACTTCGTGCCCGATAGTTCTTCATTAAATTAAATTAAATCATCACTTCACAACACCATTAATTTACGAACACGTTATTGTGGATCAGTAGGCTTAGAATTACTGTTGCGCTGCAATTCTTTTATGCAAGACACATCTTTGCAAAATTGTCAATAGAAACACGATAGACTATACTAAGATGGAAATGAGCATCTTCAAAACGACTTGACATTCAGACTGATTTTTTTCCAGAGACACCCGCTGTTATACCTGTGACTAACTTGTTGATCCCTGGATGCCTCGGGTAACAAGGCGGTGGACGTCAGGCAAGTTAGACCCTAAATATCCTTCAGGGACGATATGGTTCGCTGGTTTTGAAGAATACGGTACAAGTTAACGTTGTCATCACGACTCATGAATCGAGGTCGGCTACTGGCACACGAAGGACAACCCCGTTGTCGAATAGTTTATGCATTTCACACACGCACCTCACTGACACACACGCGCGTACGTCACAACTTCAAGAGAGGTCAGGCCACAGTTAGACTTCCTAAAAAACGCAATTTAGCCCATTTCAGTAATTTTATTTGCCTAAAAGTAACTGTATTCAGCCAGCAAGATTGGAACGTTCGAAATGTCGTACATTTGGCAGCGAGATGTGGCAGTACGAAGCGGATTCGAAAACGCGAAGGTATTTAGGTGGTGACATTCCCGAAACACCGGTAGGTGTATTGATATTTTGCAAAAACTGTCAATTTTGAGGTTAGGCGCGTTTGCGACACGATTAAAAGAGCTAGAGGTAAGTGATTTTTACGAAACTTGTTCAGAATGCCAATGACATGATGGTAGTGGTTGCGATTTTTTTCGGAATTTTTGAAGGTCCAGTTTTCTTATAATCAGACAAAACGTTAGCATGGCCAACAATGCCACAATTCATTGCAGTCTTACCCCTATAGAGACATACAACGGTTTTTTACCATACGCCACGCGACAGGTTTGTGACGACTGCGTCACACGCGTCTCCCTGTCGTGACATACGGAACACAGTCGCACGTGTCACATAGGTCATTCGAATTGTCTTCGGTGTTTCTCGTTAACGGAGACGTTGTCAGCATTTTACGAGGTGTGGCGGTCGCAGAATAGAAGCAGAGACATGTTCCCAGCCGATGGCGGTGTTCAAAGAATGAACGAAGCAAAATATGTGACCAGTGGTGATTATGGACAAGGTTGGCTTATGCCAGGAGCCATGGACTTGGCTAGAGCCAAGTATAGCCAGACAACAGAGTGTATATATATAGGCAAGTCAACGATGGTACATCCGATGCTGGCTTGTGCTAGGGATACTAAGAGCAAAGGTTGGCAATAGCACAGACGGGTCAGTGCGACGGACACAAACGGCCACTTGTTGCTACAGATGGCTACGTTCATGAATGTACGAGATGATTGGTATGAAAACAACGCGTTAAATAAGTAATGATGATATAGGAAAAACACTGAGGAATCGCGCAACATGATATTTATATATCTGGCGTGTATCCTGATTCGTAGTCTCCTACCTAGAACCATGTCCCGAGGGAGGTCAGACCGTAACCAGCTGACCAGCAGGCTGTCCACACGGACATGAGTGACCAGTGACATGCCTAGATTAGTTGCACTGACAAGGGGTTCGCTTACACTGAACTTATCGTAGAATTCGTACAAACATGACGTCATGATTCCGAGGAAGCGCGCTTGATGAGCCTAATCTCAGTTATCCACAAAGAGCATTGTGCTGTTGTAAGAATATCAGCAGGTTAATTAATTTCTCTTTCCTTGATATCTTCCTTAAAATAAGTTTCAACATATGTAGACGCCTAGCAGTTGTTTTTTTTTCACGACGACAATAAAGCGTCAGAACAAACCATTGTGGAATTTTTTTTTTATTTACTATTTATTTATATTTATTATAAATCTACATTTATGTTATCGCTATTATACATAGAAAATATTACATAAGATATGTGCGTCGATAGTTAGATATGTCGTGACCTAGGACAACTATTTTTTTATTTAAAATAAATCTCGCGAATTCACACCCGGATAACCAGTGACTTGTCGCGAAGTCGCTTTGTTCGTATTACAAGAGTGCACAGTAAATACGAAAATAAATACTCCACAAAATGTAGTATTTATTTTCACATTTACCGGAGTGCTTAATATGTTAATTAACATAAATGGGGCGCATGCATAACACTTAAAACAATTTGGACTAACGTTGGATTGTGTGTTCAATGTTTCTTGTGTTTTACGATGTTATTAGACGGGTTGTTTGACCACATATTTAATTGTAAACTGCTCATTCCAGCTGACGAATTCACACTTTCGTTCGACACCTGGACTAACGACGCTACAGAAACATCTTATAAAGACGGTGAACCATATAGGCTCGGTGGCCTCAATGCAGTGCCAGTCTGAATGTCATGAAACATGTAGAAATAAACGTAGAAAAGCATAACGTAACTCATAACCTTGTAATAAAGTAACGATAACGAGTCTTCGAGAATTGTTGACGGATGCAGGCGTTGCTCCTGCACCGATGTGTTTATTATGCGAAAACAAACTGCTTAATTGAAAGTTGACTTTGAAACGCCCTTGACTGACGCGGCTATGCGCAACCAACGGCGCACGCCTCGTCGCCTCCTTCCGCCTAGTCACGTGTGCCGCTTCGACCGGTCACGGACGTTTGAAACTGACTGTAAATCGCATCAATAATGCCCGATTGACCGCGACGGGCGGTCACCCTTTTGTGTCGCCGCCGCTAATGAAGTCAATCAGCGACGTGTATAGTCGCCGCTTACACTGTCGACGGAATCTCGCCAATGTTCAGGGCAACTGTTTTATGACGGACAATACAGAGGAGATAATGTCAACGTCGAAATACCCCATGATTTTTACACCCTCTACCCTTCGTGCGTGGTGTTTCTTTCAGTCGTCTTTCAATATCCTTTGATAGATAAACGTAAGCGATCAGTTGGCACCACTGTCGCAGTTTACAATAGAAGCTCGCTGTGGCAAAGTCGTGAAATTGTGGTTTATACTCGACTAATCCGGTATCTATTATCCATAGTTCTACATGTTACGCAGCTTGTTATTCACCGCGTCGCCATTTTTGTAAATTAGTCGGCCGCGCCACCGCACAGCTACGTTTCAAACTAGAATGGTTTGCACTGTGTTCAATCCCGGGTATGAAAGTACTATCAGGACACGCATAACACAGAAACTGTAATAAGCATTAAATATATATATATATATATATATATATATATATATATATATATATATATATATATATATATATATATATATATATATATATATGTTAACCATAACCATAACAGAAGTTTCTTATATCACTCTAAATCAGTAAAATCTATATTGCCGACCGTATACGTGCTTACGTTCCCCTCGTTCCGCCGACAAGTGTCTTGTCGCTTTTCCTGTGGTCAACCTCGAATGGTCTGGCCGAGTCTTCTCGTGTGGAGGTCCATTTGGAACGCTCTTCCACTTTAGGAGGGGACTGAAGACCCTTCTCATCCACCAAGCATTTTCGTATGATGTTAGTTACACATTGGACGATGGACTTTTGTAACTGGACGATGGACTATTGTAATTGGACAATGGACTATTGCAATGTTTCTATAACCAATTATTGTAATACATGTACTGTAAAGTGTTATGTACATGTCTCCACTTGTGTAATGTCTCCACGTGTGTAATGTAAACACTTGTGTAATGTAAACACCAAATACAGTTTAATACATTTAAAGATAGTTGGTGTATAAATCAATTTGATTTGATTTTGATTAAAATTAATATTTAACAGTTCTAAACCTGGCTATGTAGTTATGAACGATTAAGGGGCGCCAAATTGCCGAAATAGTTTCTATCGACGAAATGTAAGAATGCTCAAATTAGGTAAGATTGCAAGAAAATGTTAGAGTGCTGCATAATTGTTGAAATGATTATATATAGATTCTCAGAAATACAGCTTAAGAAATGTACTCTAATATACAAAAAGACATCTGGTTTTGTTGTGACTGGTATCCGGTATCAATGTCCATACTTCGCGGGATGCTGACCTCTTCGTTGGGGGTCCACACCAGGCCGATTCGAAACCCGGCGAAGTCGACAGCTTGGTAACGCCAGCACACACGTGATGGGCTCGGCGAAATACGATCCGACGGCGACAGGTGTGGCTACTTCCGGTCGCCCAGCAACTGACCAGATGTAGCCGCTGGACAGGCGGCCGGACGATGGCAGATGTCCGGGTATTAATGACGTAATCCAACAGCGAAATCGGTGGAAACAAAAAGCACGAGGCGTCTGTCGAGAAGGAGGCACGCGCCCCGTTGCCAGGTCGACGGGCGCGTGCGGCGTCGGGCAGTCAGGACGAGCGGCGTCGCGTGAAACACGACTACACTTTTGATGGAATTGTCCGCGATACACCCGCGAAAGAAGCGAAAGTTCACTATCTGTACCATGTACACATAATGTGCTGTGTGACAGATACCTGAACACGCAAGGACGCGTGGAATCAAGCAAAAATACCCTTTAAGTTCGTTAACAATGTAAACATAGCATTTCGTGAAATATGTACCTATATGTTGATAGTAAAACTACGGCTAATTAGGATTGAAATCTCGCGGGGTTACATACGGGTTAACCGTAATATTTTTGTTGGTGCGTGACCTGATATCAGCGCTATATCTAGAGAAGAACAATTTATTGTTAGGGAATTCCCAAATTGATCGTTATACCATCAAAATGCAACGCAAAACACACCAGAAGTCTGGTAAATAAGCTACGTAGCCAGGACTTGTCATTGGCGTCTCGGATGGTCAGTTGTGTGAGTTATTTTTTTGTAAGAAAAAAAGTGCAGCAACATGATTAAGTTCTTTACCATAGCATTTCGAGCCACCCCCCCCCCGAAAGCTGACAGCACCCGTGTATGTCTAGACCTACTGGCCGTGGAATATCGTAGACCCTCAATAGAATTCAACATCATATATCTGGGTGGAGCGGTTTGTGGAGGCGGCAGCACGGAGACGGTTATTCGCAGGAGAATGCAAGCTGGGGCGAATGCACGGTGGAAAGTGGAAGGGATGATGGGATATATCTATAGGACACGAAAGGGGCTTAGCTCGTGCATAACACCAGTCTACCCAAACCTACAGCCATGGCGATGGCATATAAAGAACAAGAAAAAAGCAAATTTGTAAAAAACAAATAACCGGGTGAGAAGAATTGCGGAAATGAAAAGAATAGACCAGCGAAGAATGGAGGAGCTGAGGGAGGAAGTTGGTGTGAAAGAGACTTGCATGATGAAGCCGGTGGGGGTCGGTTAAAGTAGCCGCGACACGTAGAAAGAATGGAAGAAGGACGGTTGACGAAGATAGCGGATGCGCTTAGTGGTGAGGGTAGAGGGAGAAGAGGATCGAGACTGAGATGGGAGGACTGGGTGACGAGAGATTTGGCTGGAGTGGGAGGGATGGGGGGGGAGTGGAGACAAGTGGTTGGGACAGCAGTGAATCAGGATCAGAGACGAAGAGGAAGAAAATCAACTCGTCGACGGGTATCGGTGTCAGTTTCACGCCAGACTTCAAGGATAAAGAGGAGAGCAATTAAAATAACCGATTCGATTGCTCGTGCTAACACTGAGCATTTGACTTCGTGCCTATCATGTGGCACCTCATTCAAGTCACGCAACAAGACCTTGTTCGGAGGCGACATTAGATCGATATCGGCCAAGTACAACTTATCGTCGGCATTGTGCTCGAAATTGGTCCTTCCGCGCCGCGACCGCGACACGCAAAGTCAACAAAAGCCACTCGAAGCGGTAATCGCGCGACTTGCACGCAGCGGACGTCAAGGACATTCGCAGCGGCACCGCTTTGTGTCGCCGCAGAAGCGCCCCGCGTTGCAACGGGTTGCGTAAGAAGAACGTCAACAGTGCGAGAGAGCACCGGTCGGTCTGTCATTATACGCGGATGTGGCGAACGACAGATCAGAACCAACCGGCCGCGGGACGCTTCACCTCCTAAGAGGGATCAGTAATGGTGCCAATTCGAAATAAAGACTCAGCGGAAGGCTACGGCGAGGGTGGGAAAATTCGGGGTGGGGCAGAAATGCCGGCAAAATAAAAGGATAGGAAGTGTAGCAGTATTAGATCAATTATAACCAGGATGCTCTATTCCGAACCAGCCGCTCTGTCTTTCTTGCATTCTAAACCAACCGCGAGCAATATTCCGTGAATATCTGTTCTTGGTTGCTCTGATCAATTTGGGACATGTCTTAAGAACGCTCTTTGGTGTCCTTATTTAGGGTTTATGTTGAAGCATATGCTACGGTCGACTTTTGGCACGTCCTTTGTAAATCATCCATATATATTTAATTAAATTGGACCTGGTTTAGTCAATCTCTGGCGCCCTGCCATAGTGCATTCAAATTTCCCGCCACTGGCTCTATTTCTGGATCGCCCTATATATAGTTGGACATCGGTCGTATAACTGCCTTTCACGTCGCAGGTGTCAAACCGGGAGAGCGTCCACTAAAGAGGGTAAAGGTCCGTGACCACCCTCCGCCAGACATGTCGAGTACCTCTCCTGAACCCGATACAATCGGCACTAATAATTGTTACAGCGAGTCGCGGGCTGCCGAGCGTATCGCAGCCCGATCTCCGGGTGTTGATTGCGTCTCCCTCTCCCTCTCCACCGGCCCATCCTCGAGTGGGCATTCGCACAATTGTGCGGGATAGGCTCAATCGTCACTTTCCTCATTAAGTGCCTCTCATTTAGTTAATTACGCGCAATTAAAAATCGCCGTTGTCGCTGGTGCAGCGAAGGTATTTGAGTTGCTACGTCTGGCGTGTCAGCAAAGACAAAACAGTTGACGACACAGTGTCACCCGGGAGAAAATGTCGTGACATATTGTCAGGAAAGACAAAGTAGTTGACGACACGGTGACACCCGGGAGATATAATGTCGCGGGAAGCAAATATTCAAACCGCAACTGTCTCATTCATTTTGACAGTTTAGTTATCGGTATGTCTATTCAACGTAGGCATATGTTGCTCGTTCACGATATATCCGCCATTTCTGTAGACTACGGCAAAGGTTACCTTTGCCATTACTGCGCGAAGACTATTCGTTCATACATCCACCACCAGGTACTCGTCTGTACATTTGTGTGAACTAGAGCAACGTGGAGTGGACGAAATTGTCCAAGCTTCGAAAGGCTGCAAGAGGACTCGAACCCGGATTCTGTCGATTTAGAGTCCGGTGTTCTAACCACAGCGCCATCACGCTACACTGTCTTAAACAATACCCATTACACGTGTGTGTCAAGAATACTTATGTCCCTTCAGGTGATGGCAATTAACATGCGCTAAATATTGTCATAACGACGCAGCTGAACAATATGCTAACATGTCGACATTTCGGTCAACGGACTGGGTCGAAATGTATGTGTGTCATGAAGAGGAATGTTTTATTTTGAAAACACGATATGTTAATTGTAATAATTTCACACGTTTTAAACACGTACATGCTTAAAACAGCTTCCTCAACGTATTTGGCCTATCGCAAATCCGGTTCATTTGTGTCCAAATATGCAATATGTGAATAGTTTATGTAACATCCGCAGTATAGTTAATAAAAAATGCCTTTTTTGTTCAAATCGTCGAAAGAATTTACTTTAGTCGTTAGATCTAGTAAATCAAATCAAATCAAATCAAAATAATGGATATCGAAAATGGTAAGCACTGTGTGGGGTCAGTGCTGATCATGGGCGTGACCTCCATCCTCTCGACGATCACATGACAAAGTTACGAAGTTTCACCATGGAAGATTTTGTTTAGCAATTCTATTTTCACTTCAGTTAATGCTTGAACAAGCATTAACTAATTTAATACTTTGTCTGATGATTTCATACAAAATGCTACACACACAAGTTGCACAAACGAAATAGTATGTTGTAGTGGATACTGCATTGTTTTGCAAAATGAATTTGAAATGAGACTAGCAAAACAACCGAACTGATTAAGCACTTTTAACCTCGCATCGAAGTAAAATGCAACTTGCAGGGAAGATTCAAAGAAACATTACAATGGCATCCAGCGAGAAAACTATAACTTTATTTGTGGCATGTCGACATCTAACCTGAGATCAATCGATGACGTTCCTGCCAATAATGTGCGGTCGAGTACCGACGTATGTGACTAAATGGCCAGCTAAATAACCCGAAAAGTTCGTCACTTCTGGTTCAACCCCCCAGACAAGCTTATGACAGAGCCATAATTCTTAAATATCTACTCTGGAAGCCGACATTTCGCACTCAATAGCACGGTTTTGAATGAAGACAGAACGTGTTGTGTTTTGTTTCTGATTGCACTTACACCATTGGCTAATTTGAACAAATCAAAATACACGCAAGCCTTAAATATATATAGCACAGCGCTTCGATTTGAACAATGGTGTATTGTGACGTCAGACTAAATAGCGTCGCAAGGGTATAGTATACTACTGAGTTTCCCACTGAAACCAATTGCTAAAAGTGAGTCAGGCAATTTCAAGCGGTGAGCAAAATTACAATTATTTTATGTCAAAACTGTACACTTTGATCGGTGTTTTATCACCGACCTGCAGAACCGCTTCTCATGAAATCCAAAAAAGTTAGTTTTCGCAAAAATCAGCATGGACGATAAGTCTTGTCATTTTATTTGTTTCCCAAACCGATTGGATTATGTCTCCGTATACGGGGGGTATTTAATATATATATATATATATATATATATATATATATATATATATATATATATATATATATATATATATATATATATATATATATATATATATATATATATATATATATATATATATATATATATATATATATATATATATATATATATATATATATATATATATATATATATATATATATATATATATATATATATATATATATTAAATACAAAGGGACATAACTGCATATTAATATACAATTATTAAGTGATAATATTTATTTTCAAAATAATTTATTACAGTGTACAACTTAATAGGATATCTTGGTTTTAATTTATTTCAATATAGCTGGCAGCTTTTACACTATAAAGTTCATATAACCTGTTTGTATTAAATAAACATTGGAGATGAGCTATACACATATTCTGGTTTAGACCAGGCGAACAACAGTCAGCTTTGAAAGTTACAAACAATTAAAGTAAAGGTGACCACACAGTGATCTGTAATCGTGTCAATGTATAGTTTGTTTTATATATATATATATATATATATATATATATATATATATATATATATATATATATATATATATATATATATATATATATATATATATATATATATATATATATATATATATATATATATATATATATATATATATATATATATATATATATATATATATATATATATATATATATATATATATATACAGTCTTCGAAAATTGTGTGACTTTGTTACCCTGTGAAATGGTACTGTCCCTTGTCAAAAGGTCAAATTGTTCAAAACACAACAGCATAGGAACTTTTAACACCAGAAAGAGGCGTTCATCGGGAGAAGCATATGTCCAGCAGTGAAATAACTTGGGTTGAATATGTGTGATAAGTAAACAAAAAGGAGTATTTGTTTGCATCAAATATGACATCAGGTTCTAACCCGCAAACCGTAGGCCCTAGTTATAACAAAACTTAACATGCTGACCGAATTCAAACCGTCATCTTGTCGCCGACTGCCAACGAAGGTGACGACGACATCGAGCGAGAGAGTGTATAATTAGTGACTGTTACGTCACACTACGCCACGCCGCCACCTCCACAGAGAATGGCTACCAATTAATCCCTCGCCGAAATATGGCCAAGTCTTTTTGAAGCGGCGCCGTCCGGACCAACTGCGTCTCGCGACAGGCGCCGCTGTCCTCTCTGTCAACATGGTGGCTACACGGCGGATGTTTTCCCTGGCAGCGGGAGAACGCAGCCGGAACGCCGCAACATAAACAGGACTTCTCACAACATGGACGAGGTTAACACGGCTTTGGCTGTGTAACTATGCTATCTAGATTAAGGAAAACCGTTGGGTTCTAATTAAAACTGTAATTACTGGACACGCCGCACACGCAGCGGGTTATGGCACCGCGCCCATCGAGTTGATCCTTGCCAAATTAGAAGACGCCTCGTCGGCGTCCCGATCAGCGTATGTGTTGGTGTTAACCTTGTGTGTCGCGCCTGTTTTCGACGCCCAGTTAAACATCGGTCGTGACGTCTTCACACAAAAGGCAACGTTGCTGTTTCATTGTTGCATCAGTGCGTTTTCTGTTAACTTACACGGTTTGTTCTGTATCCGTTAATTTGAACACAGAATAAACCTCGGGCTCGGCGAAAGCATACTCGCGAGGATGGGCGAACGTATTGCTGTTTGAAACCAATGAGAATGGAAATTATGAAGGCAGTGATCACATCTATTCAGGGAATAACTTTGAACACCTGTCGATGTTGTAACAGGAAGTTATTTTATGCATTCAGAAAAACTGCCATTAGTTTAATTCTGATATTGTGGGTGAATAGAAGAAAGAATCACAAACGTAACATCCCGTTCTAATTTCCTCGTGATTCTTTAAATGTATGCAAATATTGACACATATCTCAGGAGGGCGGGTTATAAGTAGATGAACATTGTTGGACTCTCGATAAGCCAATGGCTTCCTTGTCCACTTGCATCTGGGCCTTTGGCTTGGATGGCAAATCTTGTTAAATATGTCTGATCGCTGGTTTTGTTCTTGTTCATCAGTTGTATAAGTGACGTATATTCTCCATGCCTATTCTCCATCCCCTGTTTGACTGAAGGATTGATAACCTTGTAGTTGACTGACTTGACACCAGTTTTTTTTTCAGACAGCCACTTCTTCTGTCGGTTCCTCCTTCTCTCGCCTTGTCGGTTAATTTCCGTTCCTTCGTCGAATTGTACTAATCATCTATATACAATACCATGTAACGCATATTGTTATTGCTGCATCTTGTCTGCAGCCGTTCGTTGCTTCGCACATTCACATTCATAATATGAAATAAAAAATGAGTACATAATCCATCGGGTTATCCTGTACGACACTCTTCTACACAGTGAGATACAAACGCTTTGTGAGTTGAAAGACAGGATGGAAAATCGTTAGTCGTTATGCATTCCATCCCATTTCATATTAAGTTATGATAGTTTGTCTATTGTTATTACATTCTAAAAGTTTTTCTCTTGTCAAATTGGAAAATACTCATTTAAATGATATTTTAACAACATTGCGTGACGCCAGTAGAGACTTTGACGTTGATGCAGAACATGTGACGTAAGTCACGTAACTACATCTATTCGGCGTCACAATGTGTGAGACAAGCAGCAAAAGTCACTCGAGTGACCAATAAACGTCCTCATCATCGATGAGAATCACCGAGCCGTCTGACATGTTTACAATTTCAATTTTATGACATGATAAATTGGCACTAGATATTCAAGAAGATCGCCCCTGCCCATTGAGAAAGTGCTGCAGTCTTGCGTGGCCAGTCGCTGGGGGCGCTGCGTTACCGGATGTTACGTAACAATTGTCGCCGAGTGCGCCATGTGGCGGCGACGCGTTGGCATTAAACGAATGAGTTTATGGGGCAATTGGCAAAGCGAAAACGATTATCTTTTTGCTTTCGCACCGCCGTAAGTAACTATTAGGACGGCACACGCCGGGAAGTACGCGCTGCCCGTCGTAAAGTCATCCATTAAGGTCCGGATTGTGCGAGTTGTACGGTTGTAGTCGTTCACCAGTCACATCTATGTACGATCTACCGACACACCGCAATAGTCAATGTGACGATGCTGTAGTATCGTAGTAAATTGAACAATCGATAGTTATCGTTGATAGTACACTGAACTATCGATCGTAACGATAATTGGCAAAGCAAATCAACAGGGCTACTTGTATTACTGTAGTAATAGAAATAAACATATTTGATGCGTTTATATATTGGAATTCCTTATATATTAATCGATCTAATATCAACAGTCGTCGATTAAAGTAGCGTCATTCAAGGATTCGGCATTTATAATCAACTACCTCCTACGCTACGCGATACCGCCACCCATCAATTACTGTTCGGGACTGTTTTCCTGACTATTCACTATTCCGTCATACTCTCGCGATACGAAACTATCGCAACAGTATTGCAGTAATTATACAGCTATTGCGATACTATCTCGATAGTAAAAATGTCCGCGATAGTCGCCCCTAGTTGAGTGGGAGGTGGTGTACTTATTAAAAGCTAATAAATACTACAATGTACAGAACCTGCTCAAGCGACCACCTGCATCAAGAGACCATCTGTAATTAATGACCACTATCAACCCCTCCCGAAGTACCACCGTCATCAAGAGACCAACTGTATTAAGATCGGTCGCTTATGATAGGTCTCACTGTAATTGTTTAAGTTCGGTGAAGATACGACCTCCCTAACGTTCGACGGTTTACACAACTGCTGGAGAAAATTGTACACAACTGACAGTATGACAACCAAACGTGTGTATTCTACCGGAACAAATTTACTGGACAATACAAATCCATGTTTTACGTGCACATGTTGCAAGTGTCTTGTAACATATGACGGCTGTTGCAACATAACATGCTATTAAAATATTAACTGCCAACGATTAGCTGCTATAATATTATAGTGACAAGGATGTCAGCTTTGGTGCTGGGAGACCGTTTTATTCGCAGAGGCAGAAATACTAAATTGATGCCCTGTAGTAGTTATATTATAGTCGATGCAATGGGGCACGGTTTAGAAAGCGTTTTGGAGCAAAACAATCTGCGCCTTGTGAAGTCGTAAAATTCCTAATCCATCGTCGTGACTTACTCTTAGGAATCCATATTCGAGGGAGTGTACACGTATTTGATGTGACGTGACTATGTGAGCCCCGCCTTCAGTGCTGGTGGCACTCTGCGTGGAGGAAGCCGTAACAGCGGCCGTGACAGCAGTCGTGTGCCGCCGATTAGCGCCTGACAACGCTCTGACGTAACATCAGTCGTTAAGCTCTCGACAAACGCCCTCTGTCCTATTATTACCGGATGACTTTATGGTGTGGGACACTGTACCAGTCATCTCGTGTCCCCCGGGCCCGAGGCCGACCTGATACAATCTGGGATGTCCGCCTGCGTTGGCTCTGAGTGACCAACAATGAATACGTGGCGCCACATTATTCAGGCGACGCGGATAGACGTGTGTCTCTTGGAGGGATTCTTGTCTTTGTCTACAAATTAATATTTCCTAGTTATAACGCTTTAAATGAACGTAGAACAACTGTACAGATTCATCAGTGTGACTACTTAAAAGTAGACGTGTTATTTTTCTAATGTATATTATAAATCAGTGGTTCTCAAACTTTTTTGCACCATGACCCCTTTTTCACAGACTGTCTTCATGACGACCCCCCCATTCCTACTGATTCCAAAATTACTACTATTTACTTTAAAACCAACGGTAGGAATTTTTTTTATTTAGTCATACTTTTACAGACGTTGCCCAAAGAAATTTGCGTTTTTATCAATTCAGTTAGATGGGTGATGCTGCAAAACATCAAAGCTTCTTGATTTTGGGTTATTTAAAGTTATATTTTACAGACGTCGCACAAAGAAGTGTCAGTTTGATTCAATTCAATGATAAGAGTGGTGCTGCGTAACATCGAAAAGCTTCTTGATTCTGGGTTATTTGAAGTCGTATATTACAGACGTTGCGCAAAGAAATGTCAGTTTTAATCAGTTCAATGAGAAGGTTGATGCTGAATAACATCGACAAGTTTCTTGATTCTGGGTTTTGTTACTGCGAGAGCACATCGGAGGTCAGCAACAGTAGGTTGAGGGGAATGGTAGGAGGTGACAGAAGGCCAGATCACACAAGTTAGGGTAGATTGAGACGAATGGTAGGAGGTGACGGAAGGCCAGATCACACAAGTTAGGGTAGGTTGAGACGAATGGTAGGAGGTGACAGAAGGCCAGATCACACAAGTTAGGGTAGGTTGAGGCGAATGGTAGGAGGTGACGGAAGGCCAGATCACACAAGTTAGGGTAGGTAGCTGCCATCGTTGACCAGACCACTTTGAGAGTTTCAGTGTCGAACTTCATCTCGGCGCCTGAACCTTCTTGGAGTCCCAAAAGCTCTGACTGAGCAGCATCATTGTCATCAGGTATAGATGTCACTGGGGCAGTGAATGGGTCCCTTAGTAGCCGAGATGTTTTACTCGATATTTCTGGGAAGTATCTTGTGAACTCCAGTTCCAAGGCTGCAAGGTGGTCAGTGATTAAAGTCTGCGTTGCGCCATCGCATTCCTATGTAACTTCTAATACTGTTTCCAACATAGCAACATGACCCAAGCTAATTTTGCGCCTACAATTTTCCAACTTGCTAATGGAGGCTTTAATCTTCTCAACAACATCGATGATCAAGCTTTCTTTCCATTGGAGTTCAACATTTAGAGAGTTCAGCTGTCCGAAAATGTCCACGAGGTAGGCTAGTCGTAATTCCCAATCATCTTCTGTCCAAGCTGAGAGCAGATTCATTTTGTTTTGGATACCGAGAATGAGCGAAAGTGCGAAATCACGTTGGACAACATTGCCTTTGGACAGCTAGTGGACTTGCGTGTAAAATATAAGCATTTCGTGAACATAGTCCGTGTCCTGGTATCGCTTAAAAAGGCACCAGTTGAGGGCACTTGTTTTCACAAAGTTCACAGTTCTTATGACGGTATCAAGAGTTTCCCGGAGTGCCTTGGATAGAATCTTTGATGCAAGGGCCTGCCTATGAATCTTGCAATGCAGAGAACAGGCGTCTGGAGCTTTCTATTTGACGAGGGTCACGAAGTCTGACCGAGACCCAAGTATTGCAGTGACCCCATGGGTACATACGCCACAAAGATTGCGCCAATCAAGGCCTTCGGCTTCACAGCATTCAGAGAGTTTCGCCAACACATCGTCGCCTTTGGTTGTTAGCTCGGGGTCATCACAAAATAGGAATTCTTCCTTCCGGTCGCCACTGTGAACGCGTTTAATAACACCATCAGTTGAGAGCAGGACTGAATATATGTAGATTTATTGAGTTGGATGCTGAACAAACCAGCATGTTTTTATTTCCTGTATCACCCGTTCTTTGATAGGGAAAGCTCACATATTCTCTGGTGGACAGTATCGTTCGAAAGGGAAATGACACAAAGTTTTTTCCGCACTCTTCTCCCCCAAAGCAAGTTTAACCATGGTCTTGGTACAAGTACAATCAGCTGCTCCCTGGTAGTGTAAGGCTTCTCTTGCTATTCACTAGGAGACAAGACATGATGACTCCACTCATGCAGAGTTCTGTTAATAGATGGCGCCATCAGCATCAGTGCGCTGCTTCTTCAGCTGGTGTTGCTGCCGATTAAAAAGTGAACGACCCTTTCCAACATGTTCATGGTGCTTTGACTGTAGGTGTGATTTAAACTTGCTGTGCTTCAGCACTTCAGCTGCCAGGACTTTGTAGCAAATCACACATTGGTGTTTTACAACTCCTCTCTCGTTTATACTTGTAAAACCGAAATTAAGGTAGCTGTCCAGATAGGTGCATTTCTTGCTAGACGCCATGCTGTCTTGACCTCTACGCCTGCTAAAATTGGAAATCAAATATAATTTTTAGCATACATGGAATGAAACAACGATTTATAAACTGAAACATCTCTATAGCTGTCAGATCGCCTTAAAGTAGCATTACCACCTGAAAAATGCATTAATTAAGCATTATGTTACAAGCAACTCCTTGTTCCGAATTAAATGGTTTTATTCCATTTGAATTGGACAGCTAAGTGCAACTTAAATTTGTAGAATTGCAATTCAAATGATTTAATTTACAATGTTCAATGATTAAATAAACTATGATTAAGTTTAAAAAACGTAAATTGGTTATATACTGTCACATATTTAATATGGCAACAAGTCACACCCTATTCACATTTATTTCTGGTCACTAATTTGCGTAAAAAAATGCTACAAGAGTGTCAAAGTACAAATTACAATTTTTAATAATAATATGATTATTTAGCACACGTCATAAATTATTCAATTTCATTCAAGCACTCATCAAGGTAAGGTATTTGTGCTTTATTATAAAAAACGTATTATTTTCTTCTTACATTTTTCAAACAGCGAGTCCAGTTTCATACATGGTCACGTTTTTCAACCATGATTCGCCTAGCGGACAACCGCACAACGAACGGGGGGGGGGGAGGGGGGCAGTTTTTGTTATTTTTAACGCCTGTTCGCGCCACTCGTTTACGGTTACATTCCCAAGAATGATACGCAATGGCCTCACAAAATGTACTTTCTAAATCGTATTCACATATCACACGCCATACATAATTTGAATAGCGTGAAACTTGTACACGAATTAAATTTACAAGGGATGGTAAGACGACCCCACTGAAACTGCCCCATTGAAATTGCCAAACGACCCCCAGGGGCTCACGGCCCCCAGTTTGAGAACCGCTGTGATAGATGAAGCCAGTGGTCTAGGATTATTGCTAGCTGTCGTCTCTGTTCGACAATGAGTTCGTCCGCACTATATCGCAGGCCGAGTGCAGCCGGTTAATTGTGATACATTGCAACGAATATGCACATTTGTTCTAATATAGTAGGAAATTAATAAAACCTGCCGCCTCCAAGAAAACTGACCGTAGAGGTTTTGTAAACATATAATGCCATTCTCCGGAAATAAAGTAGGTAATCGTGTCAATTTGAACAATATCATTCTCTACAAATACGAATCGTCAAAACCACCGTGAAACCACCGCATTGCTCTATGACTGAGACACGAAGAGGAAAGCAACAAAGACAGATCCAAACATATATAAGTATACAAGTCAATGTCTCAGATGCATACGCAAAATAAAATAACGTGACGCTCGGAAGGAAGACACCGACATAGCATCAGACAAGTTACTGGAGAAAGGAAATTGCGCTGGGGTGGAAACATCCTTCGGAACGAAAAAGAAAAAACACTTATAATACGATGATATACTATTAGCAATCGGCTTTTGTTCAACCGGGGGTGTGGGGGGGGGTGGTATGTGTTTCCTTTGGACGTGTGAACACTTCATTCCACTGGACAAAGACGCAATCAGGCAGCAAGGATGGTCTGTTGACTGAGCGGTTTCCCGTGGAACGTTTCAGGAAACAAACGATTTCGTTGGTGGTTTTCCCAGAATGCCCTCACGAAAATTAACATATGCCGAACGTGGCAATTCGCCAAACATACTCGCGGTCAGCACGCAGGATTAAAATGGTAACACGTGTCTGGTTTTCAAAACTATATCCACAGCATACCACTAATACGACGATGACTCAAGTTTCGTAAGTGAATCGTCGGATCAGTGTTTCTACAGTAACTGAACATCGTGTAGTTGGTCGGTCGCCAATGGGAGATAATTAGTGCTGTTACCGGCCTCGCTGGCGCTGTTGCTGACAACCGACGTGTCAACATCTGCTCACGGAAAAACGCGACAGTGTTTATGAAAAGCGGGAAACAACCTCCTGCACTCAACCGTCTTCGGTTTTTTTAGCGTTTTTAAAGTGTTGTTTTACGGGTCGCCATTTTGATGTGCCGTTCTCGTTCGCTGTGAACGGATACACTAGAAAATGTGAAATAATTGGAGATCAAATAAATAAAATATGTCTAGAATGGCCTCTTATGCAACAAATATACCGATTTTACCGTAAATTATGTTTTTTTTTTAATTACAAAAAGCGGGTTATTTTGTCCAAACCGCGGGAAAGCGGGATGAGGGGAAAACGCAGTATTTCCCGCCCGAAAGCGGTAGTGTTGACACCTATGCGATGGAAGACTACGAAAGCCTCCCGAGATGGCAGGAACAGTTACGATCACCTAGGGTCGCGTGCCCAAACACTGCCATGTGATATCTAAACACCGCCGTGATGATCGACCAGTGAATGAACTTCTGTTACGTCAGCCCACCGGCCAGTCTTTCGACTGGGACACGCAGGGAGCCCAAACGGAAACGGGGACATGTCCCGCTGCTCGGTGTCCCATGTCGAGTAAACGGGGAGGGCGTAGCGAAGGGTGCAATGATTATGGCTGTTTTCCTAACAATAGCCCGAATAACAAAGGACATTACGTGGTCCTACAGTTTAAACAACACACCATAACGACTATAACCTAGGCAGACGATATTACTTGGTCGGTTTTGCTAAACATGAAAAACAATTCGAAGCACTCGGCTAAAACAGTAAATGGCGTTACGTACGATTGAAACATCGCCAAAATTCGACGTCAATTACATAGGCCAACGACACTCAGACGCCCAAATCGTGATGTCGCCATCTCGATTAAGCGAAGCTATTTCACCAAATGGGGTTCTAGGCGAGCCGCACAGTAACTTAAACCGGCAAAGTGCGTTTACCGGCGGATCCACGAAAGAAGCCAACAAAGTAGAAAATTGTTTCTTTTGAACCTGGCGAATGCCGATGTGTCTCAAAGTCGAGCGGCCTCCATCCCCGTCAGCCGGCCCTTCCTATGCACACTGTGGGGCTGCGTAAATAATCACCGCTAAGCGACGAGCAGATGTTGGAATATCTCTAATTACGACTACCCTCTTTTCGCTTACGTCGGATTGTGTAACTCTGCCCAAGCTAACAAGCACCGCTCCCTTCCTACGACACCGCCGTTGCCACGCAAAAATAAAAACCACCGGACTCGCCAACTGTGTCGTTAACTACGAAAGAAGTATTTCGTTCATATCAAAACTTTCATAGAATCCGTGGGCAGATATTGTGAATAAATGTGTTTCAGTTAACATAACATTTAATTAAATTAAAGGATAATTGATCGAAGCAGTACTTGGTGATAGGAGATGAGATAGATGATAGAGGGGAGAGAGAGAGAGAGAGAGAGAGAGAGAGAGAGGAGGGAGAGAGAGATGGGGAGAGGGAGAGGGGGAGAGGGGGAGAGAGAGAGAGAGAGAGGGAGAGGGAGAGGGAGGGAGAGGGAGGGAGGGAGAGAGTAAGAGAGAGAGAGAGAGAGAGAGAGAGAGAGAGAGAGAGAGAGAGAGAGAGAGTGAGTGGCGCGGGAGAGGGAGAGAGAGAGGGGGGAGAGAGAGAGAGAGACAGAGAGAGAGATAGAGAGAGAGAGAGAGGAGGGAGAGAGAGATGGGGGAGAGGGAGAGGGAGAGGGAGAGGGAGAGGGAGAGCCCAGGGAGAGGGAGAAGGAGAGGGAGGGAGGGAGGGAGAGGGAGGGAGGGAGAGAGAGAGAGAGAGGCGAGGGAGAGGGAGAGAGAGAGGGGGGAGGGAGAGGGAGAGAGAGAGGGGGGAGAGGGAGAGGGAGAGGGAGAGGGAGAAGAGGGAGAGGAAGAGGAAGAGGAAGAGGAAGAGGGAGAGGGAGAGGGAGAGGGAGGGAGAGAGGGAGGGAGGGAGGGAGGGAGGGAGGGGGGAGGGAGAGAGAGAGAGACAGACAGACAGAGACAGGGGAGGAGGCGTTGGAATAGGCAGGGAGAAGGAGCGGAGAGAGGGGAAGAAATAGAAAGTAAGTGCTGGAGTAAGGGGAGAAAGGGGCATAGGGCAGGGGTGGCGAAGGAGAGGGAGAGAGCGAACGGACGGTGAATAGTGAGCCGAAATGGGGTGGCAGAGGTCACCCGACCGAGTGGAAACAACCCCTTATCACCAGTGGTTTCTGCCCACATCAACCCTTTACAATACCAGCCAGCGTAGACGTGTGGGCCTACGTTACCCAGAGCGATGGAAATTGGTGCTACTTTTACGGCAACCGACGTTTCGCCGACGTGCACAAGCTGTAGTCCTGTGTTCAAGGCACAAGTATTAGGAATATTGTGTTAATAAACGACAGCTATTTCGCGCCTTTTCGATTCGAAAATCTTAGCGGCTATACATGCTGATGCTAACTTTCCCGTATATATTCGAAATCATTCTTAGCAACGCATCGCAGTGTTCGAAATGACCACTGACTCTTGGGGGGAGGGTTCCCTAAAATATTGGTCACCCACGAAACAAAATCTTCTTAAAAAATCTTCTTTTCAGGCACTGTAATGGCTATTAGTGTCTATTTTTGTGAAAAGACATTCTTGCTATCATAGCGATCAGAAGTTATTTTACCAACTGAGGTTGAATGCAATTATTGCAAGTCGCTCTGGATAAGAGCGTCTGCTAAATGACTAAATCGTAAATTGTGGTCTAAACCATTGTTACTGGAGTAATGCACTTGCAGACACAGTGCTCTGTAATTCTGAGAAGTAAAATGCCAAGGTAAAATGTGCCTCAACTAGACACTCATTGGTGGCATTACTGCAGACACCCAACAGATGGCGCCATTAACCACAGAACACACACACCTTAATAATAACAGAGATTAACTTACTGACAATAAAGTGAGCTGAATTAATAAGCTAAACCACCAACATAATGATGTCGAATCCTGCGAAAGCCGTTCTGTTCTGCGAAAACCGTCGAATACTTGCTGCGATATTGATCGAGTTCTACGAAAACCGTCGAGTTCTGCGAAAACTGTTGAGTTCTAGCACAGAGGAACCAGAGTAGCCTCACACGCAGCAACAGGTGCAACAGCGGAAGGGTAATTACATCGGTACAACGATAAAATGTGGGACCCCCAAACTTACATTTTTCTTTCTTACGGGAGGTCCCTTGTGCCGTATGGGGGGGGGTTCCGGAACCCCACATATCCCCCTCATTCCAAACACTGCCATTGGTTGATACAGACACTAAGACCATAGACTGGATATAGGAAAGTTCTCGTTATCACAGAGGACGGCAGATAACTGGAAGACATTATATACTGACTGTATAAATGCTACCAGTGTGAATATTATGCTTAAAAACAGAAATGACAATAACAAAGACACATATAATTGTTACGTCGGGGATCGAGGATGTGCCAATACCAACGGCTTCCATTCCACACGCCATCAGGAGATTGTAGTTTTACACGGCAATATTGCTCAATTTACAAACAAGTTGAATTTTTCAGGATTCCAAAGTTCCTCGATATGTTGATACGTAATGGCTGGTTTAGCTGGTTGAGCTAGCTGACTTTACGATCTTCCGTAATCCGATCATAGCCACCAGAAGTCACATGGAAATCAAACCTAATCCAATTTCGGTGCCAATTAAAGACAACTTTCTTATTGACGTCCAATTAATCGATCCTTAGAATTAGCCTAACCGAACATTGTGCCGGAGTTCGTGTCGTGTGATCCTGGGCACAGGTAAACGGAAACGAGGTTTGTGAAAGGAAACAGTGACGCACAATGCTGGATGTGACGTTGTTTATGACGTAAGTTATGACACTCCTATGATGTTGTTCGATATAAAACGTTTGTCAGCTTGTTACGTAATATATATATATATATATATATATATATATATATATATATATATATATATATATATATATATATATATATAATATCGCCGAAAAGATGTGTGAAACGAATGACAGAACTTTCTGGAGAGAAATAAAAAACTCTTTAAACAGTAAAAACAAGTTAGCTAATGTTGTGGGTAATGCTCAGGGTAATGACAACATGATAAGTGTGGTGTGACAAGAGCTTTACAACAACATATTTAATATGGTGAATGGAAGTAACTGTAAAGGATTGCATGCTGATTTGTGCAGGCACCATTCTGTTCTTGATCCAAACATGATTGTTACTTCCAGTGAAATTGAAGAAATTATCAATGACTTATCGTACAATAAGTCCCCCGGACTGGATGGTGAACACATGAAATTTACTAGTCAGCAGCTGCCAGTGTTATTGTCTATATTAATGTCTGCTCTCCTAATCCATGGATATGTTCCAAGATCCATGCTAACGTCGGTCATTGTTCCTAGTATCAAGGATGAAATGAAACGTATAAGTGAGAAGGATAACTATCGACCTATATGCTTATCAAATGTATTCACCAAAGTTGTTGAAAAAAAATCTGTATTGTCGTATGGAGAATTGTCTGCAAACTACATTTAACCAATTTGGGTTTAAACCTAAGCATGGTACAGAAATGTGTGTTTTTGTCTTGAAAGAGCCCATATTATATAAAATTATTACTTCTGTCTTCGTTCCCCTCACTTAAATGGGACACCCACTACCTTCCAATCCACGAGGGCCTAGTATGTTTTTTTCTAGTTAGTCAAGCTTGTTTAGAAAATAATAAATTGAACAATCAAGCCAGTCATATTCAGTTGTCTCTGTGACACAACCATTCTGTCACGAACATCTTCGAGATTCACACTACGACCAACTGATAAGCGCAAGTTCCTATCGACGTAAATCAATGCTATTTATGAATATTTATTTATTCATGTTACACATAAAATCCTAGTCAACATATTCAAAATAACAAAACTTAATTAACAGTGTATAACGGCGTAGATGAAAAACAGACAACTCCGCCGATTTGTTTTAGTGAAGCACGTCCGCACGCACACACGCACGTACGCACGCACGCACACACAATATGCAATACATTAAATCAATGACCTGAATACAAATAACATATACAATTACCTCTCAGGCATTGCAGTTGATTAATTTGCTGCCGCGAGTCTCACATAATATCATCAAACACTTTGGTAATGCAGCTCTTCATAACAAGACATGTTAACAATGTTATCATCCAACCAAAACCACGATGTATATTCGATACATAATTCGCTATATACTTTCTGCATGGATTATGTTAACCACACTGAGCATGCAAAAACGCACAACAATCAAATCCACATTAACGGAACAGATCGCTGGAAGAAAGAACATGATACACATTGTAGGATTATAAATATGAAAAAGTAATAAAGTATTTAAAAACATTCACATAGCTCATATGGTACAGGAAAATGCAGATAAACACAACTACGTGTTTCTCGTGATATGTGTCATAAGGAATGACGTTCTGTACAAATGCAAATCACAGCACACAGACCATTCCAGCTGTAATATCGACATTACGTTGCTTGGCAATACTGACATCACACTTTCTCCAGCACAACACTTGCGAAGAACGTAAAGATTCAGTACAGCCTCTCCATTTCTGAAGCTGTACAGAAAATTTTCGACAAGAGAAAACAGAAAATGACCACTACAAGGACTTACTAACTGTTACGTGATCGTAATATTGGGTCAAAATATAATGCACAAATGACTAGCCACAGCCATCAACTTGTTATAGGAGCACTCTTTATGTGCATATCTGTGAAACAATGTGATCACAATAAATATCTTATTCATCACAGTGTAGACAAGTGCATTGATCGTTAGTCGATTGTTTCTGACCAGGTGTTGTAAACTGCGGGTCAAGTACAGTGTTAACATAGGTTTAAAAATAGCAGATGTCAACATACAGTTTTTAATGAATCAATCGTAAGAATGACACGCACGCACACCGGACACACACATAAATGTTCCCAAAATGCTCAAATGTGTTTAATTAAACACAAGTATTGGTTCTAACATCCTGCTATGATCTGGCAATTGCACGGGTCTTGTCCAGTCACTACTACAACGCAGTAATGTAGCAACATGCTTAACATCACCATAACAGACCCCCCACATTTTTTTTAATCTGTATTTTTGACTTGAAATTCTGTATAAAGCAGTATAGATCCATATAACGTTTTTCTTTGGTTATTATATAAATCAGCCTATAGCATTTCCCAATACAGTGTCACCACATATCAGGCTATGAAAGAAATAAGAATTCCTACGAAATCCACTAGGTTTTGCATGAAATCTGTCTAGCATCAACAGTATTGGTGCTTCGTCTGCTATAAGTTTAGCACTCGATTTTACACCTGTCTGATGAACACAAATTTTTTTACTTATCACGATTTTTCACTGTGAAACAAATCCGTGAAAAAACGGGATATGGCCACACACTGCCAAAAAATCCGTATTGCATATGGAAAATCTGATCGAAGTGGCAGGTCTGAATGTAGCGAACATGAACAGTGTCATTGGCTGCTAGGCGGTGGCCACTTGAGGCGTTCCATTAGTTGTAGTTCCATTGCTTGTCTTCGCTGCTTCCTTCAACGCCTTCGCCTTCAAGATCTCAGCTTCCGTCTCCCTCTTTGCTGCCCATAGAATCTCCCCGGCTCCCGATGTAACCATCGTCTTCGCCAGCTTCACGCCAAGGTCCTCCGCCTTCTGCAGCGCCTCCTGGCAGAAGTTCTCGGCAACCACGCAAGAGAACTGCTTGGTTCTTTTTGTGCTCTGAAAAAAACAATTGCAGTATAAATAATAATAAAACATGATAGTTTTTATATATATTTAAATAATTAGTATCTTTGTTTAGATTAGCTAGATACGATTACAATTTTTTATATAATTTCAAAGAAAATATAATATTTATTGTAATAATGATACTCAAAGTGCCAATTACTACTGTACACCATTATGGTGTCCATACGTCCAATCTACTAGGAAATAACTTGGGAACCAATTTTAGTTTTAGGGTTTAAAAACTGAACCTATAAGTTTGAATATAAAACACCCGGCAGAAAACGACTTTTAGATGTAGGGCTCTTTGAACAATAAACACAGCGTGTCACCAAGAGTCAAGACGAACCTTCTTTGTGGATGGTTCCCATTCTGCTGGCAGTTTGGTCGTCATAGTATCAACTACAGCCTTCGTCCCATCAATACTATACACGCCCCCTTTCAGCAGCAGCTGCAACATAAAATATTTATTTTAAATATACAATTATATTTGGAGTTTATTTGTTATTTTGCTCAATATTAATGTTACACTAGATGAATAAACAAATTAAAGTTTGTTTAACATGTAGACAGGAGATCACCGTAGTTATTAATACCAAAACTGAACTAACAAGTAACACTAATGGTGGTGATCATCCTAGTCTTACCAGTAGTTGCAGCATATGCATAGCCACTTATGTAAATAACAGTGATAACATGGATTTTAGTTTTTCATTAAATCAACTAGTTTGCCAATATATGAATTGCAATCTAATACATGCGACCATATTTTCATGGATACAAAACAGTGTGATATTAAACAACATACATTTGTGTATTTGCCGTAAAAAAAGCCTGTGTTAAATCCACAGATACTAATAAACAATGTAGCTTGGAAACAAACCAGATTTTGCAATGATTGTGCTGACACCTGGTGACTAAATGGGAACTAAGATGTGACAAGTCACTATGGGGCTGGCACCTGGTGAACAAGTCTGAACTAAGATTTGATATTCTCCAAAAGGACCCAGATAAAAATTTGATGACGCTCTCCATTGGTAGTGCCAAAACCTGTTGTTCAACGTTGAACTGTATTATTTGCTTATATTAATTCCAGCTCGGTCACCAGTTAACAGTGCTATTAATACAAAATATGGTCATTAAATGATTCGTCATATCTAGTCACAATATTTGTGGCCTGACAGATAGCGACACTCGATCGGAATAGGAATGCTATAGGCCAATTAAGTAAAGAAAATTTCTGTACGGATTTATGTGCCAGTGGACAGGGAACTGGTCAGTTTATACCTGTACCTGGTCATTGTCCACTTCTGACCGGCAGGCCACCGGAACGCTGCAACCTCCCTCCTGCGACGGGAAAGTAACCTTAGTGCGCATCCTAGCATTAGCTAATTTCCACAATCATTAGTGAATTATAGTGAAAATACAGTGGAATCTTAATTGAACTACTTCAGGCCAGATCAATTTGATTCTATGAAATGACTGGTTCACTAAAGCGGCACGTTTTCATACAGCAGGAATACGCAATGATTCCGTCCCAGCCAATATAATTGATTCTACTAAACAGCTGGTCCTGTTATCCACGATTCTGTTAAGCGGAGTCCACTGCATATAAACAGTTTGTGTGTGTGTGCATGCGTGCATGTGTGTGCGTGCATGCATGTGTGCCTTAGTGCACATGTACGCGTGCATGTAATTTTGGCCTGAGATATTGACTATTTATATCACATCTGTGAAATTCTTATTCTACAAAACAATGCTTCAAGAAAGTGAATATGCAACTTATTTATATTATTTTAATATTTAAAATTGCCAACAATACCACAAACCCACTCACCAGTTCCCTGAGAAAGGCTCTCTCTGCAATGATTCCAAGAAGAGTGTCGTAGTCATGGAGATGGGAAAGTAGTTCCAGTATTTCCGGGTCCGAACCCCGACACTCAACTGCCATGGCCCCCTGGCTCACTGCGTACATACACTCAGTGTCGGGATCAAGGGTCTGAAATAAATCATGCTTGGTGTTTGACTATCCCCACATAATTATGGAATTTATTGAAAAGGCTTTACTTCCTGGAGGACATAATTTCTTTTGTATTCCTAATATACCACCCAAAGCTTTCAGTTTGACATCAACATCCCCCTCCCACAACTCTGGTACTACTCCAGTACACCTTCCCCTGGCTTTGTAGGCCGCTTCCCTTGCCCCAGAATGTCCTCCTTCTAGTTCCACAGTCCCTCCTCACCACTCCTCTAGCGGTCAACTGTAATTAAAATCACATGTTGATGCTTTGAGATGACCCCTGAATCAGAAGTTGATGTTTGAGATGACCCCCGAATAACAGGTTGATATTTTGAGACAACCACCGAATCACAGGTTGATGTTTTGAGATGACCCCGAATCACAGGTTGATGTTTTGAGATGATGCCAGGATGAACTGAGACTCACCCGAGAGATCCTGTCCTGCCATCCCATCCGTTCCATGCCGGCAACAGCAAGGATCAATCCATCGTAGTCGTTGCTCTTGTCCAACTTTCGTAGCCTTGTGTTCAAGTTGCCTCGCTTTTATACTAGTTAAGGAGCAATTTTACCATTTTAATTTCCCACATGAAAAGGGACTTGAGGTAGCACTGCCACCTGTTATGTTCAGGTGAAACAATCAAATCCTTTTTGGACTTTTAACCTGAAGAGTCAGTGCTTAAACCTAGCTGGTTTCCTTGGTGCTAGCAAATAAGAATTTACATTCCACATCAGCAGCAGCCATCAAACACATTCAGATATCTTGAATAAACAAAACTATACTAAACTAAACATTCTGTAGCACATTCAAGCATAATCACTTAACACAACATTTTCTGTGTGACACTTTTGTTACAAAATGGGAGCCCGGAAGTTTGTGTGTGGAACATGGCAATGAGATGGATACAATGTCCTTGAACCTTAGCGAAGGGAAGTTCCGCTTCAGTTGAGCGGCTCGTCTCAGTGAACTCGTACCTATGACACTGTAACAGAAGTCACGACAAGTAACAACAAGTAACGACAAATATGACATGAAAGAAGTAACAATGAGTAACAACAAGTAATGACATGTGACAAGTAATGACAAGTAACAAGTAATGACACATAACAAGTAATGACAAGTAACGATATGTAACAACACGTAAATACAAAAAAAGATAAGTAACACAAATACAAAATGTTATTTGTTAAATCATGTTAAATCTTGTAAAAAGCAACTGTGGCAGGTGAAACTGTCCATGAAGCCTCTACATCCAACAAAGGAACATCTATGACAATTTCCAACTATGAGACTCACCTATTTTTTGGTAGCGTAGCTAAAGTGTGATTGTTGTTCGCGAGGCATGGATGCAACACGAGTGCATCGCGGGGGTCGTCACGCCTGGAAAACAATGCAAGGCGCGAGAATAAACCACAGGCAACATACTGTATATACAATATACAACTGTACAACATACTGTATATACAATATACAACTGTACTATGATTGTAATTAGTTTACCAGAGAACAGTAGTCCATGTCTTGCATGGACCAGCAGACATCTTCATAATGTGCTGTTTACACATGTAAATATCACTGTACTGAGGTGACACTTGATGAACATGGACAGCGGAGAGAACATTTATGTATTCTGTCCCTCTTAAAATGAACAACAATCTTTATTTTTAGGGTGTACAAAAATATTTTCATAATGGCCGACAAATGGTGCAGGTTCTGATGAAAAATTAACATTAACAAGTGATCTGTGAGATTTACTTATTTTACATGACAGGGCGAATTATGTGTGAGGCCCCTCATATTTAACAATAAACTGCCGGGTTACAACAAGATCTTTGGAAGAGTTAAATGTGATTTGCAGAGATGGTTAATTTCCCACCTGCTGTATAAAATTCTGGTGGACAGATAACTAGTCCTCAGCACAAAAATACACTGACGGGCTTGCATTTTTGTCATTATTTGATTTAACAAGATTTAACAAGATTGCCATCCCAAACAACAAGTTCAAGTGGCAAGTGGACAAGGAAGCCATTGGCTTATCGAGAGTCCAACAATTTTCTCATCTATGTGCAGCCCGCCCTTATCAAATATCTGTCAATTCTATTTTTAAACATATTCACACTACTAGCATTAACACAATCATTTGGCAGTTTGTTCCATTCATTTATCACTCTCTGTGAGAAAGAGTACTTTCTCATGTCCAACCTACACTGCTCCTTAACTAATGCTGCTTTGTGTCCTCTGGTTCTACTGCCTTCTTTAAGTTTGAAGAACATATTCCTATCAACATCTTCATAACCGTTCACTGTTTTAAACACTTCTATTTGGTCTCCTCTTAGTCTCCTGGTCTCTAGTGTTGTCAAACCACATTGTAATAAGCAACTTTTGTAACTAAGGTCTCTTAATTCTGGAATCATTTTAGTTGCTCTTCGTTGTATTCTTTCTAGTTTGTCTATGGCCTCCATGCTTGAATACAGTATTCCAAATGTGGTCTAACTATTGCTTTGTACAGGGGTACAATTAGCTGTTTCTCCTTATACATGATAGTTCTCCTAATTAGCCCTAGAATTTGATTTCCCTTTGAAGCAGCAATCCCACATTGCTCTGAAACTTTCATGTCAGCACTAAATGTTACTCCTAAGTCCTTTTCTTGTGTGGTTCTACCTAGTACAGCATCCCCCATTTTATATTCTTCGTCCATGTTTCCATGTCCTATGTGTATACATTTACACTTCCCAAAATTGAATAACATTTGCCATTTTTTTTACCATTTAACTAATTTATCTAGATCATCCTGTTACCTTTGTTTGTCTGTATCATTTGTAACCTTTCTGAATACTTTTGTGTCATCTGCAAATGTGAGTACTTTGCTAGATATGTCATCTTCTAAATCATTTATATATATTAAAAACAGTGTAGGGCCTAATACTGATCCCTGTGGTACCCCACTCAAAACCGATTTCCAGTTTGAAATCTGACCATCTACTTTTGCTCTCTGTCTTCTGTGTGTAAGCCACTTTTCTATCCAGTTGATTACATCATTACCTATACCATGGGCTTTTAGTTTAAGTAACAATCTTTCGTGTGGCACTTTATCAAAAGCTTTCTGAAAATCTAAGTAGACAACATCCACTCATCTACCCACTTTGTAATTTCTTTAAAAAAAACATAAGAGATTGGTTAGACATGACCTTGCTTTTAGGAACCCATGTTGAGATGTATTTATTCAATTATGTTTTACAAGGAATTCCACCATGTGGTCTCTAATTAATGTTTCGAGTAATTTACATACAACTGATGTTAAACTCACTGGTCTGTAATTTTCTGGCTTGTTCCTCGATCCCTTCTTAAATAGTGGCATAATGTTTGCTTCTTTCCATTCTGAAGGAACTATTCCTTCTTCTAGTGACAAGTTAAACAATTTTGCAAGTGGTGTACTAATTTGCTCAACAATTTCCTTAAGCAGTTTTGGTGGTATCCCATCAACTCCAGGTGATTTATTATCTTTCATCGTCTTAATTTTGTTTGCTATAATTTCAGGACTTAGAAATAATTGCCCTAAATGTTTTTATTTATTGCCTTCAAATTTAGTAAATGGAACTGGAAGTGAGTTGATATCTTCTGTGGTAAAAACTGAGCTGAAATACTCATTCAGGACCTCTGCCATTTGAAACCTGTCTGAAATTATGTTTCCACTGTTGTTTTCCAGTGGTCCGACCTTATCTCGAACTTTCTGTTTACTCTTTACATAAACATAGAAACTCTTGCTGTAATTTTTTTTATATTACCTGCCAATTTTTTTCAAAGGTTCTTTTAGATCTTCTAATTTCAGTGATAGCTAGGTTAAGTGCCTCTTTGTAATTTGCAGTCTTCATCCTTTCTGGTACGCCTATAAACCCTCCACATAGCTTGCTTAAACACTATTTTTTTAATAACTTCTTTTGACAAGTGTTTCTTTTTTTCTTTCCTTGTTTTTTCAAGGGAAATTTTTTTATGATACTCTCAATTTCATATTTTAGAATATTCCAACATTCAATTGCGGTCTTATTCATCAGCATGTTATTCCAATCTAGCTTTGCTAAGTATTTTCTCATATCTTTATAGTTACCTTTGTGGAAGTTTCTCCTATACATTTTTTATTTTTACTTTCTGATTTTACATTGATGCCAAAATGTATTTGATTGTGGTCACCGTTACCCAATGGTTCATGTATTTTTACATTGTCCACTAATTCTTTTTGTGATGATAAAACTATATCTAATACATTTTCTATCCTGGTTGGTTCTAGCCCGTGTTGAGTAAGGAAGCTCTCCTGAATTAAAAATAGAAATTGTTGGTCCTCATCCCTGTATTCTCTAGAGATTTCCATTGCATGTGGTTAAAATGGTTAACATCTCCCATTATGATACATTCTCCTTTACTAACTTCCTTTATAGCATTTTGTATTTTTGTGTTATCCTCTTCGTTTATATTTGGACTTCGGTAAACTAATCCAATAGTTCATTTTGAAGTTCCTGAAACTATTTTGCACCAAACAGCTTCATCGTAATCTGCTTCCCTTTCTAATTTTATTTCATAAGCCTGAATAGATTCTTTAAGATATAAAATAACTCCCCCTCCCCTTCTTCCTATTCGATCTCTCCTAAACATTACGTATCCTGTCAATCCTAATTCAGCACCTGTTATGTCTGTCTTGGCCCATGATTCGGTAATGCCAATTATGTGAGGGTCAATATCTTCTACCATAATGTTTAATTCGTTTTTCTTATTTACTATACTCCTAGCATTTAAACACACGCATCTATAACCTGTTTCAGACATGGCTTTCAAAAATTTTGTTATTGGTTCATCTGTACTGGTGGCCTCTTGTTCTGCTTGAGGCATCTCTAATTAACCCCCCTGCGCTTCTAGTTTAAGTAGTGTTGACTACCAAAAACATTCGTTATGCTACCCATGCCACTGTCTACTGCTGCTCTGAGTCCATCCGCAAATACTGCTGCCCCCTTTCAACTTAGATGAAGCCTGTCCTTCATGTACATATCAGTCCTTCCAACAAAACTTCCCCACAAATCCACAAAACCCACTTCCTCTTCCCTACATAGCTTGTCGACTAGCATGTTAATTGCCATCCCCCGGCAATTTTGATATCTATGACCCCTCCTTCCTATTACTGGTAAAATCCCTTCCCTGACAGTACTACCTGTTCAACCCACGTCTGCTTTAGTGTTCTGACCAAATTCCTGTATTTCCTAACTATGGCAGTTGTACCTCCCTCTCTACGTTATTTGTCCCTACGTGTACTAAAACAGATCCACCCTTGCCCGAACCCACGATGTTTTCTACCCTCTCAGTTATCGCCTCTATTTTGGCCCAAGGCAAGCAAACTACAACGTCATCTCCCTTCTTTAAGACTCTGTTGGTCTTCCTAACTATTGAGTCCCCCACAAACACCCTCGTTCTCTTTCTCACCCCCTCTATCACTGCCTCGGAATAGCTCTTCCGATGGATCCCCTCCATCACATTTTGTCCTGCAGCCTTGTCACTTGGTGGCAGACTGTTATCAGGCTCTGTCTCACTCAACAACCTGTCATCTTTACCTAGCGTTTCCTGGCTAACTTGCGCTCATGTCGCCTTCCCTCCTGCTCCCTCACTCCCATCGCCTTAACTATCATCTCCTCCCCCCGACTCCTTCGCTACTGTCTCCCCCACTCCCCTTTCCTTCGATCCATTTGTCTTCCCTCCCATTTCTTTCCTTCTCGTCTCCTTTCGTCCTGTCTCCTTCCGTCTTGTCTCCCTACGACCTGTCACATTACCTCCTCTCAACCTCCTCCCAGGCTGAGGTGAGCTCTCCCCAGCATCTCTCTCGTCGTCTTCCCCCACTTTATCAATTGTCCCCCCACCAGAACCACTCGCACAACCCACCTGCTCCCTTCCCACCACTGCCACAACGAGCAGCCTCAGTGTTCCAACTCCACCTCAAGTTCCTTCATCCTCGTACATCCCCTACACTCAAAACTAAAACTATCTGCCTGAACCTCAGCCCAAGACTTCTCACACCCGGACTTGACGAAATCCACCCAGTTGCTACAACTGCTGCATATTAAATGCCTGGTGGCCTTTACCTGCCGTTTGCACGGCGCCATCACAAAATTTAGACTTAATCTGGTTGCTACGTTAGCTGTTTTTGTGTTCAAAGAACACTTTAGGCTAATATACTTGCTAACTATGTCTTTTCTACTAAGCTCGCACGAGCAAAAAAAAAAGCCTGCCACCTAGCGAATACGGAGAACACTGTGTAAACAAAACAACGAAGTCAGTGTAAACCAACTTACGCTAAAATCCTGCTGTTATTTCCTTTTTACTGAAATCGTTTACTACAACTATATCAGATATTACCTTATGTATGTAATTGTATCACTTTATCTAATATATATTTAACAATGTATACGATAGTTTGGTACACCAGTTTAATTCACGACCTGTAAACAAACTCCCAATTATTGCTCATTGAATTTGAGTCCGGGAAAAATACTGGCTCTGTTAACAAGAACAGTTTCTTAATATATGTCTATAAGAAGTTTGTGTATATAGTATATGTGTAATAGTAATACTTATTCTAACCAATATTCCACTGTTTCTGACTATTCACTATGCTATCTCAATTTTCGAATGGTAAACAACCCTATTAACACTCACTGACTTCCCTGTCGGAGTCCGGAACTAACTTACTCTAAACTCCTGCCTCTGACTATTAATTAACAAAAACTGTTTTCTAATATATGTCTACAATATGTTTATGTATAATATATATATATATATATATATGCAATAGTAATACTTATTCTATTCGATATTCCACTTTTTTCTGAAAATTCTCTACACCAATTTCAAGTCGCTGCTGCACCAAGATTCCGGAAGTCAACAAGTCCTTGTTAATGGTGTCTACATTATAGCCCATTCGAAGAGAGTGGCTATTGTCCTCAGCAAAACGGTTCCCAGACACCATAATGGCAATGTTATTACAAACTGACTGCAGTGAAATAGAAAACCCAGCGATGTGTTTTTCATATATTTGACAACGTGATGGCTCGACTGAAGGACTTGACTTGTGGCGCTACACTTTTTATTTATGTAAATAAAATAATTATTTATGAGACTGATAGCAGCTGGAGGCATCTACTGCACTGAATATAAATCAATTACTTTTAGTATCAATAATCTTGAACAACGTAACCATAACAGCCATTTTCTGTGGAAATGTGATTGTCATTTTATAGTCAATCTTGATTCTCGACTCAAGTACCTACTTGCAGATTGCTCCTATGACCATTCCCTCGGGAAGCACAGTGGGAAGATCTTTAAGGGAGTGAACCACAAAATCAACTGTGTTGTCCAGTAGAGCCTTCTCCAGTTCCTTCGTGAACAGACTTTTCTCTCCAATCTGTTAACATCGCCCAACAGCAAATACTGGTTAGTTGATAGAAGGATGAGCATTTGATTATCATTTATGATCATGAAATCAAACGATTATTTGTAGAAAATTTCTGGACATACACACATTTAATTTGTACTTTAGTGGTATATACAGTAACATTTAAGTAAAATACATGATGGAAAAATCGTTTTTCAAACAATTACTTGGTTAAAAATGGCCTGTTGCTCTAATTCATCAGATTCTTTTTGGCTTGTCCAATTGGTACTGGAACATATAACATCACTGTGCTTGAAAGATAACTGTGCAGATTACAAGAATACAGATCTCACCATGTAGTATAAGCATGTCATGTAGACGTATGGGTGATAGAAGCTCTGTTTACCAACATATTATAGGAATATTAAATATTTCTAAAAGTACGCCCTTCTGTGTACATATTACAGGTGCACAAGGGAAAACCTTTATCTTACATTTCAAAATGTATATAATTACTTATCAAGCTAACAGCATATGTATGCATATAAAATGGAATATTGTAGTCACAAAACAAATGGCAAAGTGTGTATATTTATAAGTAGGATAAGGTGAAACATAATTCTGTTCAATTTTGCTAACTACATGATATATAAATTTTCATTATTATTGTAAAATTAGACTAAATAGTTTCAACATAACTATCGTTACAGTTAAACAAAGACATTTAGCTTTGAACTGGCCATTGACAAGAACTAAACCATGTCATTGCCACATTGCAGGGTGCCATTCTTGATTTTCTATAAAAATTACGATAAATGCCATGTCATGCTTAGTGATCCTTTTGAGGTGAAGGAAGAAGCGACATTAAATAAATGCACGGAAGGAGAGACAACAATCACAACCTATATATACCTTCTGTGCTCACAAACAAGTGTGTAGCACCAGTCAGTCTATACCTTCTGTGCTTACAAACAAGTGTGTAGCACCAGTCAGTCTATACCTTCTGTGCTTACAAACAACCATGCAACACAGTATCCTGGCATATTGTTCTCCTGGCTAAAGTCTGCAGGTCAAACTATTTGGTGTCGTGTTTGGCTTTACAACTGTGCAGTCACAGGGCCATACAAGCAGTCAGAGTAACAACAACATGTAATTTAAAATACATGGAGTAACGAAGCTAAAAACACAAAATAGCTAAAGCTTTTTAGTTGGTCATTGATGTGGTTAATGGTAGCAAGAAAGGAACAATTGATACAGAAACATGCTGGCTTTTGTACAAGTCGTGACAAATTGGTACATTGCTTGGTTTCTTGACAAAGCTACGAAACATTGGTGTTTTGGCGGGGTTTCTTTAGAAAATGGTGACACATTCGTACATTGCTACATAGTATGCATCCTGCATGAGACACTACGTCTGGTGCAATATCGACTGGCCAGCAGTAATAGTGTATGTATGCATTGCATGTAATAAGTTTAAATTGTAACATCGTACCTGTGGCATATCTAGCATCTCGCAAAAGGGGGGAGGGGCAAGCTTACTCACTCACTAGTTTACCATGAAAAGAAAAATACTGAAAAAAAAGCCAAAGAGAGGGGTGCATGTCCCAATGCCCCCCCAGGACATGGCCTAATGCTGCCCCCCCCCATAAATATGCCATTGTATTGTACACTGAATGATTACCATTAGTTTAATGTCTTAGCAATGACGTTGTCGGTAGCAAGTGTAGGCATGTTCGTTTTTTGCGTACCTTGGACAATGCGGTGTCAAGGATATTATCACCCATCGTTGTCATCGTAACTGGAACATAAACAATTTAAACATAGCTACAAACTACTAATAAAACTGTTATGAAATAAGGAACGACTGATATAATCAACAATGACATTACTTGGTTTTTCAAGAATATGAATGAGCAGTGGTCTCAGTGGAGGGAGGGAGGCAGGGAGGGAGGCAAGGGAGGGAGGCAAGGTAGGGAGGAAGGGAGGGAGGCAAGGTACGGATGGAGGGAGGGAGGGAGCGAGGGGGGGACGGAGGGATGGGAGGGAAGGATGGAGGAGATTGTTCTACACGGTACAGCAATAGACATGTTAATAAATATTCACTTTTGAATGTGAAGTATGTTTTTTATTTTATGATTTATTGATCCGTCAAATTCATGTTTATACTATTTCTGATGGTAAATATACTACAGTAATAAAGATCAAAGCATGAAGTACAACTTTGTTAATCTAGATGAACTCTGGTATAAAAATAAAAGAATTTGGTCATTTTAATTATATGAAACCTCAACTACCTCCGTATCAACAAAAATCATTACACAGTCCCTTTAATACTACTTCATATGTCTACTAGATTCTACATGTTTAATTGTTTAGTAACAAAATGCCCTAATATGATCAATTTCCCTGATAATGACCAAATGACCCATGCAGTCAACATACATACTCAGCTCATAGTCAATGTCCGGGAAGAGGCTCTTGAGGTGTGCTATGACACTGCGAGTCTGGATAAGGGCCAGCTGAAACAGACTTCTAGCATTAGTATTATGCGACTATTAAAATTGTGTGCAACAGCCAAGTTACTTACAGTCACCAGGTGGCAGCACCTGACATAGCTGTTTTATTTAGTAAACAGCACTGTTACTAGGTGTCTCAACTGATGTGCCACAAATGACAAAAAAATTAGTTATAAAATATAAAGTATACCACTGGCAATTGCATGCCACTGTGACTGCCACTTGTTTCAATAACATTCTTATGAGCTCATCAGCATGATTTCACTCATAAAAATTTATTTCGCTCCTTAGCTATAATTAAAACAGAAAATTGCGTTTCACTAAGAATAAACCATAAAAACACTCCTAACTTACAACGAGGTTAGACCGTTCATAAAGCAAAACATATCCACCATTAACAGTCAAATTTAACTAACCGCATATTATCTTGACTCCACTTTTATGTAGAAATCCAGTTTTTAACAGTAAAATAAGTTTTCAAAATGTGAGCAAGGAATAGTTAATAAATTATGCGTTTTGTCTACAGCATCTATTTTACAGCACCGATGTTGACAAGTCGTCGTGTGCACTCTTTTACGGCACTGTGAAGGTCAAGGTTGTTCACAAAATGTTTGCTATTCAATTTTGAGCAAATTTTTAGCTGTGTCTAACTAAAATATGTACACCCCTAACCTTCATATTGCTATACTCAATGACACAACTTCGGTTGAGGTTGTTGGTGCTCTCCGCAAGCTTTGTTATTGAAAACTGTCAAAACTTCACTTGTCAAAACAACACGCCGCCGGTGTGTTACAGAAATAGTGTCCTGTGTGACACGCCATCTTCTTTTTAAAAATTACCCAGTGTTGTTGAAAAGTATTCGACAGATTGTATTATCAGCCACTTTTGGACAGCTTTTCTATTTATTTTGTCCAATTGTACATGCTGTGGAATTTACGATGGAAATTTCAATAATTTTAATAATTTTATGAGCATCTTACTGAAATGCATTTTCAAAATGATCTTAAAAAACTTTCCTAGCTCTTAGTCTTAGTGAAATGGTCCCCAGGATCAATTATTAAAACCTGTAAGAAAATTGCACCTGTTTTTTTACATTCTGCAATATTTAATTAAGGTAACTGGTATGGCTATTATATGGTTGTCTTGAATTGAGTAGCTTCAGTAGAAGTGTTTAAGATAAATTAACCATTTCTTCACAGATTGTAGTTGAAATACTATATAATATTCCAGACTAATAAAATTTGGAGTATTTCATTTATTTGGTTATGTTACAAGATGAAATATTTTTTTGTAAATGTAAAAAAATAGCCACAAAATGCAAAATTATATCATTTGGAGAAAATCAACAAAAAAAATTACATACATATAAGTATGACAGTGTCACTGATAACTTTAAGGGAGAGGTTGGTTAACATAAACGAATTACATCTGCTACACCACAAAGTAGCAGCGTATTTTGACACAAACCTTTCACCAATTGTAATTTCAAACCATGTAAACTTGCCTACACGAAAGATGCGTTCATACACCCAATTTCAGCATCATCATAAGTGTTGTAGTTAAAAAAACATTGCCGGCCTTTCTAAGAAGTCAGTTTTTTAAAGGACGGATTGGCAAAATATGACATCAGTGATGGATGGGTGATTATTTCTGGTGTCGACGATCAGTTCAATATTTCCTAGCATGTTATGAAGAAAAAATCAACTGACACACCAGCTGCCCCAGCTACCTTAACTCAAAGGTACAAATATGACTGTTTTTATTGTAAAATCATGTCATACAGCATAAACCATATTATTATATTCTAACATTGTGACCACTCAAATGTGTTGAACTACCATTTTAAAATATAATTTATCCATTATTTGTTTCATTTGAGTGTCTTGTCTTGAATCTCATGTTGCATGCTGGAATAGCAAGGTCGATATTCCCAGACAATGGCCTGATTATATTAAACAATTATGTTTAATTAAAAACACATTTGGGCCACGGTGCTATTCTAACTTATTGACCATATGGTAGAATTTAGACAAAGTTTATATTATATAAAACGATCGCATGATAAAAACTCCAAAGCTACATCATAAAATCTACCAACAGTTTAAAAAGACACGTGCAAGACTCAAGACATTGTTATGTAAATGAGCCGATTGACCTTTGACACAGAAACGCCTGGTCTGTGTTACAGGGTAACCTAGACTTGAGCTACATGAATGACATGTGACAATTAAACATGGACCCAGCTGCAGACATTGTCTGGCATTGACCAGTCTGTGCTAAAGTACCACCAAGACAATTGTCACACAAAGTCCACACTCTGAGGTCTTCATTGTTTCCTGGTCACTAAACCAAACAATTACTCTAGCTGTCCTGGATGACAGAGGATCATCATCAGATCCAATTACAGTGTCTAAGCAACAGCAATGGAGACTTTTACAAATAGCAGTTGCATTCATGGTGACATTAAATACCACTGTAATTTTTTTTATTAGATAATTAATGTATCCTCCTTCCCTGCTTCTCTTCATCCGTTCTTTCCAGCATCCCTGCTTCCATTCTTCCCTGCATCCCTCCTTCAAGGGCCTCAGGACTGTCATGTTCGAATAACCAGACTGAGGGAACTCAGCTAATAGTGTATTACATAGACAAAAGACCAGATTGTCTACGATATTAACATTTCTATGCAACAGAATATTTTGATGAGTTCACCGACATGCAATCTTCTGAGACTTCATTTTAATGTCATGACTTTCATAATAAGCTTCATATGTTATATGTGACACTGATTTATGTTGCAATATTATCGTCATAGTTTCAGAGAACATATTTCCCTGGGTTGACTCATTCTCCGCTGCCCTCCCCAGCCTGCTCCCTCCTCAGCTCCTTCTCCAACTTGCCCATCCTTTGCTTCCCTCTCCTTCCTTCATCCTCTGTCTCCACCTCCTTGTTTTCTTCCCTGCCTCCATCCTTCCCTACCTCTCTTCATCCAGTCTTCCCTGCCTTTCTTCATCCATTCTTCCCTGAATCCCTCCTTCCCTTCATCCATTCTTCCCTGCCTCCCTCCTTCCCTGCCTCTCTTCATTCATTCTTCCCTGCCTTTCTTCATCCATTCTTCCCTGCCTCCCTCCTTCCCTGCTTCTCTCCATCCATTCGTCCGTGCCTTTCTTCATCCATTCTTCCCTGCCTCCCATCAGGACTGTTTGAATAACCAGACTGGATGAACTCACCTAATAGTGTATTACATAGACGTGTGACAAACATAGACAAAAGACAAGATTGTCTACGATATTAATATTTCTATGCAACATAATATTTTGAAGAGTTCACCCACATGCGATCTTTTGAGACAAATTTGACAACTGCTACAAAGATCTCATTACATTTAATATACTTTGAAGCAGACCTGGGGCCAAGTATATTTTCATGAGTAAAGTATGAGTATGAGTACGAGTACATTGCTAAAAGCTGAGTATGAGTACGAGTACATTTCTATGAGTACAAGTATAAGTATGAGTACATCTTGTATGATATAGTAATAATAACACATTTGAAAAATAAACGACAGAAGATTCGAAGAGTAACAAAGGCACGTGTTATTTATGTATAACGATGCGTTCCCACAAATACAACTTACAAGTCATTAAAATGCGAACTAAAATGACCTAAGTTGACCCTTGTGTCCACTATAATAAATAGTGTGCACTGAGATCTTACTATCTCAAGTCATTCATGGTTGTAACATTTCCATCTCCACTTGTCAACTGCAGATACCTGCCATTGATGAGTAAATGATACCATCATACTGCTACTTAAGTCCCTGATATGATTCAGAACCATTGACACAAATATTCACCGGATGGACACAATTTGCCATTGGTATAGTACCAGGAAAGGAAGCAAATTTCTTAGTCATTCTACAGCTTCACTATCAGTGATCTTGATTGTTGCATCTAGCAGACACAATATCACCTGGACTCAATGGTGGGACTTTGCTCCATGGCTTTCAGTATGGAGTGCAACTATCAGGTTTATCTAAGACACTCTTTTTAAACAAACACCCTCTATTGATGATGTTTACTGGCCCTGAGAATCACATATCTCCCAAGTCTGGTCGTCAGGTGCATGTAGCAGTGCATGTGTATTGCATATATCCTAGAACACTGCAAAAAGTTTGTTCATCTCTATTAATGATAGATCTATGCTATATGCGTCCTCGCTAGCCAGGGGTGGTAATAGTACTACGCTACCCCTGGCAGATCAACCTGTTGAAACATGGATCTTTAAGTTTTTCCCACGCCATGTGTGAATGTACACTGAATCATTTGTAGTTCATCACACTTCCTGTCTTGGTTGATGTCTTTCTGGGAACTAGACATGCCCCACCAAACTTCAAATGGCGTTTGGCGGAATTACCTATCCGACCGACGATGGGTCGTTGGTTTTAAAGTTAAATTACTTCCCAAAAAATTGCATGTAACATCATCCAGACATGGGTCTGAGTATATTTTTATGAATACAAGTATGAGTACATTGGTGATGGATTACATTTCCATTCCCAAACATACGGTTACCTTTTATGAACCCCTCCCTTTTACAAAGATACAGACATGGTATGACTCATAAAATCAGTTTTTGCTTGGAGTCCCTTCTTAACTGCAATTAACAATTCAAAAACCACATGCTTTGATATAACAATACCTATTAAACCAATATCTAAATGTAGTTAGTCTACCAGTTACTAAACATTACCCCGCCCCCCCAAGTATGTACATCATTTGAAGGGGTAGACATGAGAAGATTTGTCCAAATTGCAACAAAGGGTATGTGTGGCAGTTTGAATAAAGTTTGTTTGTCCTTGTTTTGAATAAAGACCACGAGACCAATTTACATGTTGATAGATCAGTTTGGTTTGTCTTCTTTTGGTGTTCTTAGACTATTATTTTAATATTAAGGAATATTTATAAAGTAGATTTATGGACAGTAAATAAAAATTCCCCGCGTCATTCGTCTTTACATCTTGAGAGTTCAGTTCCGGGGGTGTACGTTGTTGCGATGTTGACATATAAAGCATAACAAAGACAAAACTATGAAACAAGACCCGAAGCAAGAGCTCAGTCTGTTCACAAATAATGTGGCATTCATCAAATATGGAACAAAGGTTTCTTGCATTATTACTCCAGTGCAAAAGATCAGTGACTGGAAATTACTGTAAACATATTCCATGGTGCCTTAGGTCCAGTGGACATAAAGACTAATTCCACGTTAACATTCCTTTTGAAACTGTGATCAAATTCACCGGAAAAACATTACCACACCAAGTTCATTACGTATGAAGACGGATTTTACAGGTTTGTTTTAAATCAGGGTATGAGATTGATCCAGCTAGTTTGGTAATAACATAAAAAAGACAAGCGTTCCTTCTGTGACTTACTCTGTCACAATGCATTATTAGTGACAAGTATGATCACGTCTATTCACCAGCCCAACGTTTCTTATGCATTCATAATGCATTTCTGAGGCATCATTTTTCACTTCTAGGCTGGGGTGGCATCACAATAATATATGCAAACTCACCTACATCCTGACCTGGTTAGGCTGACCAGCAAACTGTTAAATTGTAACATGACAAGAGTGTCCACATTTGTATCTGACATACTGGACAAAGTGGACCATTTCCTTTTCAAATGTCCAATTGTAACAATTTATGTACTGGGCATACTGGACCATCTGCATTTCAAATGTCCAACTTTATCAATTTATGTACTGGGCGTACTGGACCATTTGCTTTTCATATGTCCAATTGTAACAATTTATCATGGTCACTATTTTGTCTGACATTGTTTCAATTGTTTCATTGCTCAATGTGTGGCCCAAAAGAATGACAGACATGTGACTGACTGCTGGCAATTATGTGGGGCATCTCAGTGCATTGTCCAGTGCACTGATCACATACAACTTCATTAATCGCATTTAGTGGCATTCTCATGTCAGATCTATTCAAACCATTGTGCATGCTGAAATGATGATGACTAGATAAAAAATTATTGGACTCTCGATAACTACACTCACTGTGGGTAAGCCAACGGCTTCCTTGTAAATAAATAAATAAATAAATAAATAAAAGTTCTTTGATGCGCCAGTTTCTAGCTTACGCTAATCACTACGTGTACAAACTAAAAGTCCATTAAAGTACTAGCTAATCAACAGGAATAGCTATTCTTGTTCATACTTGTCCACTTACCATATATCTCAGGGTTGTTTGCTTTGGATTTAAATCTTGTTAAATCCTGATATAGGCCTACATATGTCAGCCATGTCTCATACAAATATTTTTATGACCTTCAATTATAACAAAGACATAACAAACATATCACTGCTAAGTTTATATGTTGTATCTGGGCTTTATGTCTGTCCATCTGCTGAATCATGGACTGTTTTGGAGTGCTACTACTCTGAATCAGACACATGAACACACCCATGAATTCTACTCTAGGACGTCTTGACCGTAGATGACACATGTTGATGTTGTAAAATAGGGACGCCTTAATTAGAAGTCTAGCCATTCATGTTGATTAGCTAGTACTAGTGCCCAGGGGTGGGGGTCAATAAAGGAAGTTGTAATTAATTACAATTACAGTGTAATTAATTACAATTACAGTGTAATTAATTACAATTACAGTGTAATTAATTATAATTACAGCATAGTTGTAATTGATGTTGTAGAACGCATAATTGTAACTGATGTTGTAGAACATTATATTTTTGTAATTGAGTTTGTATGAGGTTTTGTAACTGTAACTGGTCGTTGTAACTCTAACTGGTCGTTGTAACTCTAACTGGTCCTTGTAACTGAACCCTGGTGGAATTCACCAAAAACCTTATCTATAAAAATGAGCAGTAGTGGTACTTGTAATCTTCCTTTATTAAACAGTGTTCAACCTATGTCTGAACTATTGCAGTAGACCTCTCAAGTAGTATTGCAACTGATTTTGTTGAAGCACTGTAATTGTATTTGATTTTTTGAAGTGATGTAATTGTAGTTGATTTTTTAAGTGCTGTATTTATAATTTAGTTTTTGTTATGGTGATGTGCTGTTGTAAGTAACACCATTATAAGTGCACACAACACTGAGTCTAGTGGCAGTTGGACCCTGCTGCATCTCAAACTGTAGATCTCCTAATTGCTCTTGTACAATCATGAGTGTTGACCGGCTGGGGACTTCAATGTCAATGGTAGCTGTTAATAACAAACACCTACAGACCCTGCAAAGTGGTCCAGTATCTAATTCTGAGTAAACGAGTTGTCTAGTAATCCAGTTAGATCTCATTGTCGATCTGCGCGATAGATGGGCATGCACTTTATGGATCTGATCAGCGATGTTTATTTTCAAAAGCGGGTAACACGATACTTATCTTGAACAGATCGATTGTTAACACAAGACCAAGGTTTGTCATATTAAAATTGCCACGTACGAGTTACAACTGTTGCGTTTTTATCATTACAACACAGCATTTCCACTTCTGTCGATTTCTGTATCCATAACTGTTACAGCGTATGTTTGGGCCTAAACGGTAGCGTGATCATTGCATACCGCACTCCGCGAACGTCAAGGTAGTCATGAATGGCACAAACTACGTATACTGACCTCTGGCTCTGCCAAGCAATAGCCAATACTACTTATATCTTGACAAACTGCATAAACATGGATAATTAAAGACAATAATGCGCCATTCCCTTACTAGAAAGCAACCAGTTCACGTTAGATTATTAATGAAATATTAATATTCATAACCATAACAAAATTGTGAATGAAAACACCGCCTTTGACTCTGCTGGAGTCTTGGCTGTGCTTGCAGTACTTACCTCGCTTTTCCTGGACCCCACCTTGATCACCTTCTTCGGTTCCGTCATGTCTGCTCTGAATAACACCGATTGTGAGCGTCTCCGTCGGTTGACGCAGACCCTATAGCACCCACGTGGTTGCTGCTAACACGACACGTCGTGAACTTTATATTTTCATCAACAGCGACCGAGTAATGTCACGATATACGTACGACACGACACTCGGATTACGGCGCCGGCCTTCGACCGCAGTCGGGCGTGTCTTCACTGACAGCCGGAAGTTGTTACTTCATCCTTCAGGAGGCGTGGCTAACAGAAGGACTAGTGGTGTCATCTGGCGAATGTTCTGCGAACACGGAAAGGCTACAGTTCTGCGGTTTCGTGCATGCGTTCAGCTTCTTTGATTATTGCAGACATACACAGGTGTAACTTGTGCGTTTATAGGGTATGTCAATGGTAAATTGATTTATTGTCGCTAAAAAGTGGTTGTCATGGGGGATATGGGTAAAAATTGGATATTGAAAACTGTTTGTGGGCGATAATAAGATAACAAATTTAATGTTTACGGTTACGCTTATGAAAAATCATATAATTATAGTCTCCGGCGTATTTTCGCCTCACGCCAGATTTTGCCTCACTTTGTGATCTCGCTGGATGTCACATTAAAACGCCATTAGTCCGATATAAAACAAAGCTGGGGTGAATTCAAAAATGAATTGGAATTATTAAATTCAATTCCTGAATTGGAATTGACAGATTTTCACCAAGCGGAATTCGAATTGAAAGTTTTTGAGTAGGTTGAATTGGAATTGAAATAAATTAATTGAACCTCATTTTCCTGTGCTGGTGCGATCTGGTTTTATTTCCAATGACAGTGTGGTCCTCAATCCAACCATAGAATTGCATATGAACCCAACGTTTTTGTAGCAGCTAAACATACATTTGTACACCATTTGAAGATCTGAGGTGACAACATTATTTTTTTTCTAAATTTGAACAAAGGTCTGCTTGGCAATGTTACCATTTGGCAATTTGAAAAAAGAACTCAGAAGTTCTCATATCAAACTGTGGTGGGGTGTGTTGAGCTTACTTTGAATTCAATACAGGTTGCAGCTCCTGATCAAAGATAACATTTGTTGTCTGCCTGCATGTGACAAACCAGCAATTAGTAATTGGCTTGCTACATCTGCATTGTTTCATTGAACAGGTATTTCTGAAACCATAAAATGATCAGCCTTGTTTGTTCAGTTGTTTGAATAATGCCTCGGCCATTGTCTGTACATTGTTTATATTTATTAGTAGTCGGAATAACAAGGAAGCAAACCCGATATTTTTAAAGTTTGCAGCAATAGATGTAATAGAAAAGTAATATACTATTATATATTACTTTATTTATTCTTCCTTTTGAAAAAAGTTCCTGTATTACTATTACAGAAAAAAAATTTCTAATACATTTTACTATTATCCCATACATTTACATTGGACAAACTCCCATAGAATTAATTCAGAATTGGTATTGAATTTGAATGTAACTGGGCTGGAATTGGAATTGAAGGATTTGAGTTGGAATTGGAATAAAAAAGAAGAAAAATGAATTATTTTTTATGATAACAAATGAAGAAGAAAAAAAGAATAAAAAATGAATAAAAAATTAATTGAGTTGGGATTGATTAAATTGAAAGGAAATGGAATTGCTTAAATGGAATTGACCCCAGTCCTGAATTATATAATCATATTACACCGATCACTGGGAGTGGGAGTATCAACATCTGACAAAGATTAAAGGGGTAAGACCACAGTTGACCTTCCTGTTTATTGTTTCACACGAATGTAGGGTGTATTAATTTGTGATATGTGAAATTAAACAATTCATATGATGTGACATAAGTACAGTTGAGCAGGTATATTCATAGATTTATTTGTAGAAGCTATTGGCTGTGAAATAGTGCATTTTTGTGAGACTTTAACAGGCAGATGGATTTGTGGATTTTTTTCTGCTATGTGCCACATGGGCGCATTATTAAATTTCTGCTATGGGCCACATGGGCGCATACATGACTATTTTTGTAAATATTGATGGGCATCGCTGTGTGGGGGCATTTTAAAAAGCTGGAGGCATACTTTTTTGACAAAACTTGGTCAGCATGTTAATGAGATGATGGCAGCTGCTGTGAATTATTTTTTGAGTTTTTAGGGGTCATGTTTTCTTATAATCAGACAAAATGTTAACATGACCACCAATGCAATTTTGCACTGTGGTCTGACCTCTGAAGTTAACTTATTCAAAGAAAAATGATGCATAAACAAGTTTTTGAGACATATTTTCGTATATTTAGTTTGGCATTATTTGCTAGGTTGCTTTACTGGTTTGATACATCGCTGCATTTGGTAAATATGCCATATTTCACTTTATCAGATGAAAATGTACAGTCCCTGTATGTAACTATTTTTAAAAATCACTAAAGAAAATAATCTAATGGCATTTTCAAAGACGCTCTTTCTTTTAAGGTAAACTCTGGTACTGGCCTTGATATATATATATATATATATATATATATATATATATAAATACATATATATATATACATATGTTTCTGTCGGTTGATATTGGTGAGTAGTTCACTCAAACTAACCTTTCTAACAATTTGTTTGCACTCGATGGATGAAATAACTGGTAGTTGTTTCAAATATTGATCCCATGCACAAAGGTTTCTTCAGATTTTTTTTAAACAACAACCACACTAAGCAGTATACTTATTGGTACATCGAGCTGACAATTTGGTCTGCAACTGCTGTCACATACAACTTACAAGTTGATTATCAGTAGGCAGAGTTAACCACCCCAGATGCAGTAGTACTACTACTGGTACTATGTAGCTGTAGGAAACGTATGTGTCTATTTGGTTCTTCCAACACAGTCACGTATCTGTGTTGCAACTAATAATTAAGAGAAGCGAGAAGTTCGCCCAAATACTATAGCAAACTGGAAAAATGGACGAGTGCCTTGCATTGATTATCAGCACTCATTTCCTTGAGTTCTTTATGAAGTTCTGCATCAGTCCATTTTTTTTTAGGATTCTCTCAACTCTCATCTTTGAAGTTTGAGACTTTGTCGTAGTGCATCTTAACCTGCTTAATTTCAAGGATTCTCAAGATGGATGACATGCCTGACGACAAACAAACTGCCACTGGAACGCCCCGTTTCCCGTTCCCATGGAAACCCTTGCAGAGGCGAATACCCCTGGATGATCCGTTCTTTGAAGAAGGGAACATTCGGTGTAATCTGCGTTGGAAACAAATCAGTGTCACTGACACAGAACTGGAGGAATTGGTGACCCCGTGAGTACAAGAGGTCATCCTGTGTCACCACAAGGGTGGGGTGTTGTGATCAGGGTGGAGTGGAATTAGAAAACTGTTATTATGATTATGGAACATTCTGTTTAAAACTACACTTGCAAAATATGAGTACAAGTAAAAATATGTTAATGTTACTATCTACTATGTCTGCTATATTAAACTGAACCAGTGAAATATAGTTGGTATGTCACACTTAATTTAGATTGGTACTTTAAAGTCACTGAAAGATGTCTGTCGTCATTGTATTATTTTTCCCCAAGACCATTTTAAATTCCTTGTGTATGGATGGCTATGATTGGTTATAGTGCTGTTTGTGTTGTGGTGGCTGGTAGGTTGGCACACTGTGCAAGCATCAAGAAACTGCTGAAAATTTCTCTCTAAATTCTAGTGTTTTATTTGATACAATACTATACTTGTTTTTCTATGAAGAACTTCATTTTCATTTCAGCTATGAAGAGTTTCTGTGCCAGTTTGCCCGCTGTAATAGAGTCTTCTCCTCAGTTGCTGGGTGAGTGTTTGTCTTAGGCTCCTCTCAAATCAATCAGAATCATCAGAGTAGAGATGTGCATAATCATATTAATGTTTGACATGATATATTTGTAACACGTCGTGTGTCCGGGTTAAAAACCTGTTCAAAGGCACTGACAAGATGTCCTAAGTTAATTTAAAATAAGTTGAAAGGTTAAAATAAAAAGTGCTTAAAAGAAAAGTAAACATTAGTTAAATAAATAAGTTAGACAACTAAGTTAAGTTGATACAGTAGATAAACATATAAGTTAAAGTAGCTGGGGTGGCTGTTCTATGCTGTCTTGAATTGAGTAGTTTCAGTAGAAGTTTTTAAGATAATTTTTTTTTCCATTTGGTTATGTTACAAGATTTTTAAAACATTTCTGTAAATGTAAAAAAATAGCCACAAAATGCGAAATTGTATTTTGGTTAACATAAACAAATTATGTCTGCTACACCACCGTGAATGAATTAAGCAAAACTTGAATGACAGCCTAAAGTGGCAGTGTATTTTTGACACATACCCTTCACCAATCGTAATTCCAAACAGCATAAAGTTGCCTACATGAAAGATGCGTTCATACGTCAAATTGCAGCGTCGTAAGTGTTGTAGTTTAAAAAAAAATTGTGACAAAAAAATTACCAGGTAGGTAACTTTTTTCCTGATTGTTAGTGATAACAGAAATGTCGATAGATATGCATATCATGAAATTTGACGATTTTCACTGGTGTTTTATATATTGTTGACAAAACAGAATGGCCATTTGTAATATTGATATGTCCCCTTAATTTGTCGCCACAATGGGCCTTGAACATGTATTTGTAATGTGTTGTCATCTACGATATCAGGTTATGCCAGCCATCTGAAAAACATGTGGCAAGGTGTGTTTATGATCATTTTGATTGGCCCGTTATCTGGCGCATTCGCCTGGTCGAGGTCACAGGCCATTTCCGTTATAGGTTCAAAGGCATAATAAACTGAGTTAGCGCTGATATTTGCCAGTTTAAAGATATGATTTAGTTAGGTAGATATAATACTGATGTGTACTGGAATCACAGTAACCAGACGATACGTTCCGCTTTCATGGCGAATGTTCAATGGTTTGAACATCGTAGCACTCGCAGTCGTTACCATGGGAACATTGTCAGCGTTTCTAAGAAATTAGGGGAATTTCCAAAAGGACTGTTTTTTTAAAGGATGGATTGGAGAAATATGACATTGGTGCTAGTGATTATTTGTGGTGTCGACATTCAGTTCAATATTTTTTAGCATGTTATACTGTATGAAGAAAAAAATCTGAACACTGAAAACTTACACTAGCCGCCCCAGCTACCTTAAGCAAATAAGTTAAATAAAAACAAGTTAAATAAATAATAAGTTAAATAAGTATAACATTCTAGTAATTAAAATATCACTTAAGTTAGCAACATGTTGTTCCTAAAGTTGCACGAAAGATTGAATGCTGTAACGGAGTTGGCTTCCAAGATTGTGGGAGACAAGGTGTTCCATAGAGTCAGCCCTGCCACAAAAAAGGCCTGACAAACATAGTGCTCGAGATGGTACTCTGGTATAGTCAATAGACCTTGATTGGCTGATCTCACCCATCTCAGTGTTCGGGTCGGTGTGTACACTGTGTATGCCGTCACTAGTGACAACAGATACACCGAGAAGAGATGATACACAGCGCGACACACAACTTGACAAGTAAAAGAAGCTTGACTTTGATTCACTGATGAACCAGCAGCCAATGAAAACTGAACAAAACTTGTGTTATGTGAACTTGTCTGTGGGTTCCAGCGATAAGCCACACTACGCAACTGTTTCCACAGCTATGTCTCGAACAGTCGGTGAAGCGTGGCATTGCTGTTATACACGCTTGACATGACTAAAACATGAATGAATAATGTTCCAATCACATTAGTAGCTAACACAACACATGGTTTACTGCCCTGATTAAAGCATTTCTAACATTGGAGTATTAAAATCTGCCCTTCTAAGATATTATTTGTTATATTCCCCACTCTTAGCTATTTTTTTTTATTAAACATAATTTCAGTATACACAATAATTTGAATAGATCTGACATTGGAATGCCACTAAATGTGATCAATGAAGTTGGATGTGATCAGTGCACAGGACACGCACTGAGATGCCTCACATAATTGCCAGCAGTCAGTCATGTGTGATAAAGTCTGTCATTTTTTTGGGCCACCCATTGAGCAATGAGACAGTTAAAACAATGTCATACAAAATAGTGACCATGATAAATTGTTACAATTGGACATTTGAAAAGGAAATGGTCCAGTTTGTCCAGTATGTCAGGTACAAATGTGGATGTTCTTTTGTCGGGCTACGTTCTGTTTCGCTGGTCAGCCTGGCCTGGTCAGGATGCAGACCTGTGAGTATGACCACTAAGGCTAGTGACCTAGTACATACCGAACTGTTTCATCAGAATTTGTTCGAATGGCTGACTTGCCTAGTATCTGGTGTATAGAAAGGGAGTTGAAAGTGTCTTCATCATGATATGGTAAAAAAGCACTGGGTAATTCTACCTGGTGTCTATGCCAGGGCAAGTAACAAATCCGACACAGCGGGTAAATAACTAAACGTGTTAGCTGCCATGCCGTGGATTTAGCAGGGAGCCATAGACATCCATAAAAAATGTGCTCCTCGCAGTTTTGGGGCATCCTTGCCTATTGTGATGCCCTCCCCCACTGCTCTGAAGCCCTGAAATGAAAAATTATGGATGCATTTCTGGGCTGGTGGATAGACGTCATCATATTTGTCACTAATAATTCATTTTGTCACCGAAGTCAACCAACTGTAATTGTAGGATTGGAACACATCAAGCTGGTTATGCAAAGGTCCACAGAGAAATTTTTTTTAATTGACACGTGATGTCCTTTGTGTTTTAAGGTATGAGATGCACTACAACGCCGCTCACAGGAATGTCTGCCGAGAATGCAGTCGTTCGTTTCCCACGAGTCATTTGTTGGACGTGCACCTGCAGGAGTGGCACGATGCGATGTTTCAACTGCTTGCCACCAGACAAAACATGGTTCGCATCCTTTTCCTTGGTCTTATATTACTGTATAACACAACATTTTTACAAAGTACAAATTTGTGCGATTTTTGCGAATTGCTCTGTGTGAATTTTCCTCCAGCATAATATATAAAATGCATGATATATTTATATGCACAAAGTGCATTTGTTTTATTTGAATTGAAAGAGATTATGTTATATCATTAGTACAGGCAATATGTTTGTAAAACTGAATCACTTTATTACAAAAACTGAAGATTTAAATTTGAGAGAAAACTCGCAAAATGTTGTCAAACCCTGTTTACATAAATATCAACAAAAATGTAGTTTTATAGTATGTCACAAGCAGGCAGAGACATGCTTCGATTAATCTATTATTGATTCCAGAATGCATCCAAATTCTGATGTTGCTGGGCCTACTGTTAAAAGTCAACATTCACGAAATTGGCACAGAATTTTTTTACAAACTTGTACGTATCGTGCACAGTTGCTCTGGTACTACATTACTGTGTAACAATTGTAGACGTGTTGTGTCTCTGCAGCATGTGTGACACTTGCATGTTCAGCTTTAGGACTTACATTTGCTACGAGCAGTGAAGTCATTTTACAAAAAACATTGCAGAGTCAATAATGGCACCTGTTTTTTTGCCAGGGATGGGCATTTCAGCTATTCCAATTTTGCATTCTAAGAATTTCAACATGCAACATTCCACCTTGCTGGACAGTACTGGCAAACATTAGGACTTTGTGGTCCAGGGTTTTTTGAATAAGTAAATCAGTAGTTGTGGTTACACAAAAATCGTGATTCATATATTTGTGTCAGGCTTATTTCATGTACAAGCCTTAGCTTGATTGTTGTCTGTTGACTCTTGTGAAAGAATCTTTAATGTCGCTGCAGTATCAGTGTCTAGTAGAGAGTTGCTCCGAGAAATTTGCTACGGCCAAACAGAGGAAAGACCACTTGATTGGACAACACAAATACCCGGCCCACTTCAGGTTCGACAGAGCCAAAATTGTCACCAGGTAATGCATTGCTTCAGCTTGCATTGATTTTGTGATAAATATGTAATAATTTTATTTATTTATCGAACTAACATATTATATATATATTATAGCAGCGTCATTCATAAATTCAGCATTTTAAATCAACTACCTCTAAGGGTACACAATAGTGTCACTCACCAATTACAGTTTGGGACAGTTTTTCTGGCTATTCCGTGATACTATCACGACACAGTTATGAAACCATCGCAATAATATTAAAATAGTTATACAGCTGTCACAATACCATCGCAATAGTAAAACTATCCCCAATAGTCGCCAGTTATAATGACATTTCTTTGAAGACGTGCAAATTGTTGCCTGCTCTTGAGCTTAGATGGAAAATATCTCAAAGAAACGTCAAATCGATCAGGCCTAGAGTGAAACAAAGCTGTCTTGACCAGTCCAGTGGCTAGATTGACATGACCTGGTTTGCAGGAAGAATAAGAAAGACCAGAGCAAAGACAAAGTGTCGGACAGCATGGACGTGGATGCCTCAACAGAGAACGTATCCAGTCGTCTGATGGCAAATGATAAGACAATGGATACCTTGCCATTGCAACCTCCAAGCTCTACAAGAACGTTCAGTTACAAGTATTGTATATTGTGTATATTATATTATGTAGTTTTGTTTCCTTCGCATATGTTAGTGTTGTTCAGTTGCAATGTTACTATTTATTTACTATTTTTAATAATTTTATTTAAATTGTCAATTTCTCGAAAACCTATTTCAAAACATTGCCAGCTCATTCATGTGGTTCTGTTTTACTCAGTAGACCCACTCTACAGTTTGGGCAAAGAAATGCAGTAAGCAACTTAAAAAAAAAAATCCTTTCAACCCGGGGTGTCTCACCTTAACATTTCACATCATCATCAATATTGATTACAATGTTACAAGATATTTTGTCTACTTTGTAGTGTTGTGTTGGAATTTGTTGTTTTTAACCTTGTTGTGTTATGTTCGACTATGTAGTGTTGTGTTCGACTCTGTAGTGTTATAAACCCACAATGTAGATGGATAACCGCAGTGGTGTATATAAGATCCCGGGGGGAGCCAAAGGGGTGCAAAGCTTAGTCATCCATTAGTTTACCATGATGCCATGTATTGGTGCAACATAATCAAAAGATCATGCCAAAGGGGACCATGGCCCAATCCCGCTTAATTACACCAATGTAGAACCGTGAGGAGACTCAACTTATAAATATGTGACTTGTAGGCATGGTTGATTAAACATTGTGCACGTCTAACCCGGCTTGTTTCAGGGTTCCAAAATGCATTCAGTTTGGACAGGGAGCACAGCGAGGGTTCCAGCCCCGTCGGGGTAGAAGCAGGGGTAAACACTGGCACCAGCGGGGTGATGGCATGGACACCACAGTCAGCATTGAGCATGTACCAATGGATGATCTCGTAACAGCCTTGGAGGAAAGTTGAACTGGTGCACCACACTGTGTGTACTACATTAACTGTCATGATGGGAGTACTTGTGTTTCTGAGCTTGCACCGTCTTACCAGGATTTAAACTTTCCTTCTAATGTCTACATGCATGAATTATTCGTTGCAAAAGGAAATTCATCGTTTTGTTTTATTCACTGGCTGTGCAAATTACTGAATTAGTTTTCACAGGCCATGTTTAGAGATACAATTTTACTGTTTTTATTATGTTATTGTATAAACTATATAAAATCTACATCTGTTTATGAAGATCAACGTTGCCATTTTGGACATTAGCGAACAGCTGTCTACAGTTTTTAATGCCTGTGACCAAAGCTCATCAAGGGCAGATGTTGACAGGATCATGTGATGGACATATCACCGACACCCATCAATGAACGTTCCTTTCACATACAAGGATATTCATCCAAAACACATTTGGACGGCCAACGTTAGAATAAAATTACAGTTTATACAATTTAACATGATTTAAATGATCAGACATTGTACTGTTAATGCAAAGAAATATGAATGAAAGTATGTGAGAAATCGGCCATTATATTATTAAATGAAAGTATGTGAGAAATCAGCCATTATATTATAAAATGAAAGTATGTGAGAAATCAGCCATTATTTCTCCCAACCACATTTATTTATCAACACATTTTAAATCAGACAACTTGTTGTTCCTTCATATGTGCACAGGATGCTAAATAGTGAATGTATGTACAAGAGAGCGATGTGTTTTCAAAATGACCCAAGTTGTCTTACTTCTATGAAATGCAGGGCAGTCGACATGGGTTAAGAACACTAGAAAGCAACAGTAAACGTACAAAATGCATGTCGTTTCACAGCAATGAATTTGTTGAAAGTCCGGCTTCTGCTGTTGGGCAGTTCAGTCACATGAAATGAAACAACTTGTAGCATCTGTACAGAGGTGCTGTTTATTGACCTGATGTTGCTCCTGGCTGTAATCATCTCACACAACATTAACAGGTGACACTGTGGCAAGAAATTTCTCTAGCGAGTTTTGACTAGGCTCCAAATCAGATTTTCCTCCCTGTGTCTAGTAACTAATAATGTAGATTATTTCCATCTTGAGTCTGCGAATCCTAATCAAGCGAAAGCGGAGAATTTGTAACCAGAACCAGTTCTCGACAGCTTTGAACCAGATATGTACATTACACGATATAATTACATACATTTTAATGTCTGCACTACCCAAATCAGTCAAATCTGTGCCAAACTACAGCGATATCATTCATAAATACTTTAATTTCATAATTTATCTAGTATATCAGTTCACAATAGCTGCATAGCAAAGTTCCATTCTTAAAGGCCTTGAATTTTATTCACACCTCTTACAAACCCAGGTGATGACATATGAAAACACACATGCTTAGTTTGAGACAACCACTCAACATACATGCAAGTTGTGTGGTCAAGTTTGAACTCCACTAAACATTCAGTGACGAATGTAGTGAAAGATGAACCAACTGTCGACTACCAACATGGTCATACACAAGTTCTGTACAGATATAATTCGTTCCCTCGTTCCCTCCAACATTTATTCAATAACGCTTCTGTGAGCTGCGCCTCCACAGACACGGCACAGTCAAGCGTTCTTATCAAACACCAACCGTTACAATTGCACATATAATCTAAATTATGTACAATTTTGCGCACAAATGTTCCTTTTGGTCATATGTCCAGTATATAGTGACTTCTCTCTAACGTCTAATGCGTTGCGCATCCAAATGCTCCCTTCACACGATCTCGTACTTGTCGACATAAAATACAATCTCTGATGAGAACTTGACAGGCATGTCCCCATCTACCATCTGCACGTCGTTTATCTGCAACAAGTGAAAACTTCAGGATGAACACACAATCACGCCTATTAATTTTTAACATATTTAAAACTGAAAACCATTTTCTTTCATGAACCACTTCCAATTACTGAATTGTGGCATTTAATCAGTTATTCTGTCACCAAATCCTTTTGACTTTTACTGGTTATCCAAATGACCGTACATGAACAATATGAACCACCATGCTGTACAAGACTTTAGAACAACAAATCTACCAAAAGCACAACACGGTGCACAACGAGGCCTTAACACAACCACCTATCCTCCTCCCACCAGCCAACACACTCACCTGTATATCACAATAGGGTTTTTTCGATATAAATGAAACGGTGACTGGGAAGAAGTCATCGGGGTGTCCGGCGATGCTGAACTCCATTGCTCCGGACTTGTTTGTTGCGTCGATCACTGGCAGTGTCCACTCGAGCTGGCTCTTGCGCGAGTCGTGGTGATATTCCCCGTCACACTCGTTCACAAGTGGGGCGCCCGCGCCAGACCTGATAACAAACACGGGGCATTGTCACGGCCAGAATTAAGTCATTTGTTTGTTATTAAATCAGCAGCAAAGTTTTGCAAGACCTAGGATAAGACATGCTAAAATACAAAAATACTTAAGTTATGACATTTCAGGGTTTATTTCTCTCTGTTCACCTTTTTATAAGTACAAGCTAGTTCTAATTCCACAGAGGAATGCCTGATTAATATTTAGTGTGTATTAACACAACAAAACTAATTTCTTGTCAAACATCACCCCAACACATATAAACGGGGTGGATTAACTTACAACTGACATACTGTAATCAAATACAATCATAAATGTTACCAACAAAACATTCCGTGCACACCCTAACCATTAACTCCAACTCTGGTAGGTATTGACAATGTAAGGGTTAACCGATCTTTCTCTGCTCAAGGCACCCCAAAATGTTTAAGTTCTGCTGGCTGAGACCCCCCATCTTTGAGTTTCACATGTAATGTACCATTCTAATATAATTTTGCATGTTTATCGAGGACCCCCTGAAACTACCTGGACTTACACATTATTGTTATTTAACTTTCAACTTCACAAGATACTGAAGAAAGTATCATAGCAATAAAATTTCTTCAACTGAAATAATGTTTTCTGGACAACTATCGTATAGTTCCCAATAGCACTCCACCCATTTCAGAACTGAAACCATGTGCGGAAACCTAGGCTTTTTAAGAGTGAAGAAATGCAATTACATAAATATTGGCATCAGAACCACGGGTAAAGTACCTCCCTAAATTGAAGCATTATATTAATTTGTAACCAAGCCTCTGCAGTCACTCGTAGTCTATTTTACAAACTATGCAACTAAACAAAACGTGCTTGTAATGACCCCTGGACCGAGACTGACAAGAAGGAAGAACACCGAGACTGACGGCAGAGGAATGCAGATGGAGACATCGTTGAGTTCCATGTTGTCCTGCTCCAGTTCGTATTCAATGTTCACGTCGCAGCCGCTGTTTGTCTCGTTCGGCCAACAGTTTACTGCAACGAGGGCAGCACATGCTGTTAGAAGGTATGCCAACAAAATCTATCCGGAAAAATAATGCTATCTCTCCCATTGCCATGGAAACAATATGTTTACATTGAACGAATGGATTCAGTACGCTGTAATAAATGTTTACACTGAACGAATGGATTCAGCACACTGCAATAATGAAATCGATACAATCAAAATGTCAGGTGCCTAAAGAAAACATAATAACAATATTGGGAGTTCACTGATTTGATGAATTGACACAGGAAGCAATATTTAGCACATTCTGTTGATTGTAAAATCGATCTATGTAGTATAATAATAATAATAATTGACTTCTATGGCGCCTATATCCTCAGGAACCTGAGCTCAGAGGCGCAACAAAACAGAATCAGTAGGCGTAATCGTAAACAAGGACGCGCAAAAGTCAGTATCAGAAACGAGGGACAACCGAACATTTATGGTGGGAATGCAATTTGGAATAGATGTCTTGAGTTTTTTTCGGAAAATAGCAATAGTTTCGGATGTTTTCAAAGCGATAGGGAGTTCATTCCAGACCCTAGGCGCAGCGACAGAGAAAGCACGTTTACCCAAGTTAAGTTTTGTTTTAGGTACAATAAGTTGTTGTGAAACTGATGATCTTAGCTGCCTAGGGATATTTGAAAGATGCAGGAGACTAGCCAAATAGAATGGTTGTTGTGTGGATAGAGCACGATATGCAAGAGTGGACAGCTTAAAATTAATTCGATAAGAAACTGGAAGCCAGTGTTACTGTTTAAGTAGTGGTAGTGACGGTGAAAACCGAGGCGCCCTGAGAACCACACGTGCCAGACAATTTTGTACTCGTTGGAGTTTAGCCAAGTCTCTTTTAGCAATGTTGTTTAGTAGTGAATTGCAATAGTCAAGACGGCTGCTAATTAGTGCCGTTGATATTGTTTTAGCAGTAGATATAGATATGTGATGCCGAATTCGACGAAGATCACGAATATGATAGAAACAGGATTTACATACTTGAGAGATATGCTGGCGAAAGTTGAAATCACTGTCAAAGATGACACCTAGATTACGAACAGTATCTGATGGGAATGTATCACTGCCAAGCAGTTTAACAGGAAAATGGTTGATGACTTTATTTCGTTGTTGTTTAGTGCCAATAATAATAAGGTCTGTTTTATCTGGATTAAGCTTTAGCTTACTTGATTCCATCCACGACAAGATATCAGTAAGGCAATCACTAAAAGTCGAAAGAGATTCTTGTACATTTGATTGTGAAAGTGATATGTAAACCTGTGTGTCATCAGCATAAAGGTGATGACTGAGATTACGATTAGCAATAACTTGGCTGAGCGATGTAGTATATAAGCTGAACAGAACAGGGCCAAGGACGGATCCTTGTGGCACTCCAAATGGTAGATGTTGTGGGCTAGATAATGTGCCAGATATGTTAATACTTTGATATCTGTCTGATAAAAATGATTTGAACCACCGAAGAGCTGGGCCAGAAATTCCAAAATATCTATGGAGGCGTTGTAAAAGGATTGAATGATCAACTGTATCGAAAGCAGCTGAGAGATCAAGTAAAGTGAGTGCTGTGACTTTGCCATTGTCCATGTTATCAACTATATCATTGTGTATCTTGAGAAGAGCTGTTTCAGTAGAATGGAATCGTTTATATGCAGACTGTAGATCATTTGATAAGTGATGGTTGTAAATATGTTCATGAAGGCGATTAGCAACTACTTTTTCCAATATTTTTGACAGAAAACTGAGATTAGAGATAGGGCGATAATTCCTTAGGTCATCTTTGCACAAAGTTTGTTTTTTAATAAGAGGATTTACAAGAGCTTGTTTGAAATCCTGTGGAACAACTCCACTCTGCATTGAAAGGTTTATGATAGTAGTAATAGGAAAGATGAGTTGATCGATACAGCTTTTTAGTAGAAGTGTTGGAAATGGGTTAAGATCACACGATTTGTTAGGATATTTTTTAATAATGATGAGAACTTCATTAGTAGTTGCAGGTGTGAAACTCTGTAGTGTTTTTTCAGAAAGTGGCGGTTCTGGGAAATCATAGTCATTATTATTAATGACAAAATTTGATCGAATACGAGCAATCTTATCTGTAAAGTATTTTGAAAAAGAACTACACAATGTATCCAATGAAGAATGTTCAGGCAGTGCTTTTAATTTCTGCCGATGTAGAATTTTGTTAACAGATTTCCACATCTGCCGAGGGTTTTCAGAATTTGTTGTGATAAAATGTGTATAGTAATCAGACTTTGCTTTTGACATCATGTGATTACATATATGTAGCTGTTTAGTATAACGGGATCGATCAATTGGAGAACGAGTTCGTCGCCAAATTCTTTCAAGATATCGACGACGACGTTTTGCTAGAATTATATCATTAGACATCCATGGTGATGGAGGGCGAACTTGTACACTTTTGGTTTGTTTCGGAGCATGTTTATCCAGAAGTTTACTTAATGTTTCATTGTACTGATTAACAAGCTCGCATAGTGTAGATTTAGGTTTGATCAAAAGATCAGAATTTGCTAGATCCTCATGAAGGGTATTATGGTCACAGCCACATTAAACATTATGGAGCCTAGCTGGTATTTGTAACATGCCTTCATAATTAATTACATCGTTTTTTTGTCATTGGAGAATATGCCAAATCATCGCCGTTCATTGGTTTATTCACATGAAAAGAGGACATTCCGATTAATGTGATATTTGACTGAAAGTGAACTCTGAAAGCTTTGATTTGGAGCGAATCAAGAGCGGCACCAATTTTCACCCAGTGGCAACCATTTCAGTGTTATTATTCTAGGTCTAGGAGGGCAAATCGTTCTTTAAGGAATAAATTTACATGGCAACACGTTTTTTTAATATTCATTACTTTGCAACATCAAATACTCGTAACATAAGTGTGCTTTGAAGCTGCTGCGTCTCGGGCCATTTGTGAATTGTATCCAATCGTTTCGACTCGGGCCCACTCCGTGTCTACTTCAAATACAAACTGGCACTGAGCCCGATATCCTACATACGAATATACTATACAACACTAAAGCTGATACATTTCGCTGGCCATTTTCAGGTTCATTGATACTGGTTGGTAAATAACTAGACACAATCTCATGCAGTTTAAATTAATTATTAGCTATATCATCTAATATGCATATCAAGTAATTGTTTAATATGTTTAACCTGTTCGTGTCTGGTACAGAGAAAAGAAAAGTCAAATATGTTTCGGATTATGCAGTAAGTACAGTACCCATTAATTATGTTAGTATAAGAAGATGTGTAGTTACAACTACCGGTATTTCAAATCAGGTTAATTTTTTGACTTGTGTGTGCCTGGCATCATCAAATAACTTTTGATCCAGTATAAAATGTATATTGTCAGTGTAAAATGGATATTGCAAAATTTTATTAAACCAAAGATATTGCAAAAAAAAATTGCTAAACCATATATATAATTGGGTTAAAGAAATTTTTTACTTTTAGCCAAATTGACTAATCCAAATGGAATTTGGCTAAACAAGTTTCATGCCTTTAGCCAATTTGGCTAAAGCATTTTGGTCCTTAGAATGAGCTCAGATATAAATAATTAACAATTTCAGATTAGTTACTAAAAACTTCACACTGGAAGAAATTGTCCACTTTCTTAACACCGTATAAATTAAGGCCTGATACGGCAGTCTGAAATACGTCAGAAATTATTTTTTGGAAAATTTTTGTTTTGTTCACTTATTGACAGATTGATATATCTACTTCACAACAAAGATCGTTTTTTAACAGTTACTCACCGCTAAGTCACTATTTTAGCACTAACTTAGATGGCCCATCAAATGTGAAATGACAATAAAAATGTGAATCGATGAAACACGCCAAAAGTAGTCCATGTTTGTGCCTTGACAACGACCACGTTCGTTCACCGTACGCCATTTTGTTTGGTATCAGAAAAACCGCCGTCTTCTTGGCTATTTGTCAGTTATGTTGGTAGTCACGCCCCTTTCTTCCAAAGTAGAATTTTCCCGCGTTGAAACCGGGTCCAAATTCCCGACGATCTCCTTATTTAGCATTGAACATATGCAAATGAGAAACGGAACTGACCGAACGCAAGTTCGGGGGGTCGTTCAGCCTCCTTCTCGCGGTTTTATGACGTGTTTTTTCTGAAAACGAGGCGCGGAACATCCTTGTTGCCATTTTGACGCGTTTTTTCTAAAAACGAGGCAAATCAATCCCACGATGCCGTCGTTGTTTAGTTTCCTGTTAACATTATTCGGAGTTGTTGCTACGGAGAATTTTTGACAGCTAGTCAGCGAACGATATTTTGAGTGAAATAGATAGTTTAATCGAGATGCCGCCGAAGAAATTGAAACTTGTATGCAGGCGACTGAGGGAATACAATGCTGCACATCGATGGTCGGCGAAGAAAGTCGATTTTACAGCCGTAATCGACGGCGAATGAAACTTTGCAGAAGCAGATCAGAACGTAACTTGTTACGCATCACATTGTGCCATATGACGTATATGGATGCTATGTTATATATAGCAAGAATTTCAGAGTTAGTGATGATTGACTGACGTATCATCAAAGATATGATGATTGTATATGAACACACATACGCCTGCTGCATTTATAAAATGTCTCACTGAAGTGGTGCCTAGGCTGATTACGGGGATATTCTTATAAAACTTGTTTCTGTAGTCTACACATTATACCCTATAGGCTATACTGACTTGAAGCAAGCAAGTCTGTGGTGTGTTATATGCAGTAAATTTTCATGTTTCATGGATGTCTGAAGTCACAACCTGTGCAGTGTTAATTATATATGGAAACTATCTGAACTGATGCATCCTCGATGATTCTTTGCATTATATGTGTATGGGGGAGGGGTGGGAAGACATGATATAATTGTCACTGTTAATGGACATTCATATATTATGCATGGATATTAAGACTATTATTTTGTCGCTTATTTGCAACATTTAGTACTTGGGAAAACAAACTAATAGTTGATGATAACTTACTGACGTGTCACGATTGTACATGGATGCACATATGCTACATTTGCAAAAATGAAATTATACTTTCTTAGGTAAAATAACCCTCTGAACAGGATTCTTTACATGATAACCTATCTATATTGCCTGTTACATGCATTCAGTATGCATATTTGATGTAGGTATCATGTCAGAATCTATTTATTGTGAATTATATGTGAAAACTGCCTGAAGTGGTGCGTCGGCTATGATAATTTGCATTATCGATTATGGGGGTAGGGGTAAACTATGATATAATTGTGTCGCTATTAATTAACTATTACTGTTATAAACATACATATATTGTATATAGATGGTAAGGCTACCATATGGATGCTTATTTGCAAGATCTAATGTGTGCAACACATTAAAATTACTTAGTTCATACTTTGAGTGCCGTTTTCTCAGTTATCACTATTTTTCGGGTAAAAGTGAATAGAACTCAAAAACTAACCAACTGATGCATACCAACTTTACACACAGTAATAATGCCATAAATATCTACATTCCTGTGCATTGAAATAATGATCAGTCATCTGGATTATATACTGGGGGGGTTTGAATATGAAAATTTTGAGGATAAAAATAACAATTTAAAAAAAATATTTCCAAAACAAATCTATATAACATATGCAAATGGCCATGCACAGAAAGTTAGAATAGTTCATTACCTAGATAGAAACATTTTAGTACTTTAAATTAGCCTAAGGGTTTCAGTTTTCTATTCATTTAAACTTTTGTTATTTTTACGATTTTTTTTTCCATTATGACCCTCTCCCGCACTTAAATATTTCAAGACAAAAATTTTAATGATGAAATTTCCTTAGTTTCAATACAGGTACTTCATACAAATCATTTGTGGTGAGATTTATCAGTTTAAAAAAAAAATAATGTTGCCGTGTCCTGTATCCCCTTAAGTATTGAGAACACAAAGCAGGCGAACCCAACTACATGAGCAGTAACAATAACGTAACTGACTTGAGATCGGCATCAGAGAATCATCTTGCGTCTGGAAGCGCCACTTGAGAACACCAACATCTTGGTTGAGCGGGAATGACTTGGAAGGGTTCTTCAGCCCAATGATGCCTGCACTTGCAAAGTGCTTCTTATCAACATTCGGATGAGTCTGCAACAGCAGAAGTAGTTTTTACAGTTTGTCCAATGAAAAACACACATACCATTTTTACACTGGCTAATAAAGAGAAAGAAAATGCAACTAATTGCTTCAAAATGCTGAAAGTCAAATAGTTAATAAATTCAAAATGAGATGAAGAATTCAAAATCTGCTAAGTTAGTAACTTCAAATACGGAAATACCAAAAACAGAATCCCCACATCATCTTGAAGATTTTGAATATGTAAATGGTCTAAAATATGTCCACCCGTACTACACATCTCAGACACAATGAGACACAACTCATTTCTGAAAACACTGCCTACTAAACAATCAAACAAGGTCATCAATAATATTCGTGTACAAACATTGTTCAGTAGCTTTTACGAAATGTAGAAATGTCTCGAGTTATGTAAGGATTTAGGGGTCATCTGTCATCATCATCTTAATGAAGGTCGTCAACACAAAATTAAACTACAGTTGTGACAGGCTCAAATTTAAGTTATTTTTTACTGCAGAAACTGTACAACCGTATTATTACATGACCATCTCTAAAGGGAAGAGGGTTAAATGTTCTAAAACTGGAAATATGAATCGTCTTTGTACAATTACATAAATGACCACAAAACATTGAGTGTAAACCAAATAAAAACCGTTTAATTAACAATAACGAACAATCCACAATCCCAAAACTGTGTCATGCGATGTTCTGTAATTAGTTCTAAGTGGAGAATAATCATACCAGCTAACACGTTCTTCCACCAAGCTGCATTAGTTCTAAGTGGAGAATAATCATACCAGCTAACACGTTCTTCCACCAAGCTGCATTAGTTCTAAGTGGAGAATAATCATACCAGCTAACACGTTCTTCCACCAAGCTGCATTAGTTCTAAGTGGAGAATAATCATACCAGCTAACACGTTCTTCCACCAAGCTGCATTAGTTCTAAGTGGAGAATAATCATACCAGCTAACACGTTCTTCCACCAAGCTGCATGGTCCTCACCTGTATCTGTATGCCTTTACTGTCCTTGTTTGTGATGTCCACCTTCACACGGCCAACCTTCTCGTCTGTGATCCTCAGCATGAGGAAGCCGTGCACTTCAAGGTTCTGCAGGCCACCGTCTCGACCCGCTGTCAGACTGATCTTCTCCTCCATGCGAAGATGCACACTGCACAAACACATGGCACATGGGTACAGGGCATGCACATACACAGGTGTACAGGGCAAGCACATACTCACGTGTACAGGACAAGCACATACACGTGTGTACAGGGCATGCACATACACACGTGTACAGGGCATGCACATACACGTGTGTACAGGGCATGCACATACAATTGTGTATGGGCCATGCATATGTGTACAACTACAAGGCATACACATACACACTCGTACAGGGCACACTGCCAGGGAGGCCGGCAGAAAGGGGATGCTTTTAAAATTATGATAGGTGTTCATTTTACGGGCTTTGTAAATATAAAAAATTCCAATAATCCCCAAAAATGGATAGGAATGCACCCACCACCACCCCTATCCAAAAAAGGAACATAGGAGTCATTTTTTTATTCTATGGGACCCACCCACATCCACTTTTTTGGGGGATTACTGGATTTTTTGCATTTACAAAGCCCCTTAGATCCACCTGTGCTGAGAGTTCACCACATTCATGATAACATAGGCAAAAATGAACAATGCCTTTTCATGCTTTACTACAGCATTTTGGAAACTGCATCCAATCTGACAGAACTACATCAGTACCACAGACTACTGTAATTATATTCTACCCAGTGGTCTTGGTTACAGTCTTCCAGTGAAGTAGATGTGTGAACTTCCAGAAGTATGATCTCAACAGAGACATACACATTGCATCTAATAGGCCTACACCAATGTCCTCTCCAAGTTCTGCTATTGCAGAGCGTAACCTCCCTTATTTAGAGGTAGATTAACATTTCTGTTTTACATGTAACGGTGTTAAGCAAAGAGGACACAATAAGAAGATATACCTTGATAAATAAAATTCACTGTTGTCTTTAATTAGTGCATTTTAGGATCAGTTTCCAGATGTTAACCTTGGCACAAATAAAATCATGGAGAAAAACCAGCAAATGAGCGACAAAATGATGTTACAAAACAATAATCTCTGTGACCTTAACAAAAAGAAATAATTGTTTATGCCGTGCATGTTGACATGTTCACCAACATAGCATGTTCCTGTTGCACGTCACTGTTGATGTACCTTTGCTTTAGTACGGACAGGCCCAGGGAGATGGGACCATGTCCGCCTTTACACAAAGGACGTGGTCTACCTGTACAAGTTTACACAGAGAACCCAGGTACAACAACACACTAGGGTCACATTGCACCTTCATTCTCTCTAGCTTACTTAATCATGACTCGATTCTTTTACATATAAATCACCCACAACAACAGACACAGTGCTTGTTATTTGAGGGTTCCTACCTTTCCTGATTGGCGACGGGTGTAGCGACCTTCGAGATTATACTGGCCTTGGACGACATTCCTCGGTCGGAACTAACCACCTCTGAAGAAAAAACAGTGCACACACATCAATATCAGCGTTTGAAATAAAACAGTTTGTCCGAGACAAGTGATAATATGTTCGGACAAGCAGCATGTCTCTCTATAGTTATCAGGTGGACAAGTGAATATATACAATATATAATGATGCATGCATAATAGCAACAAGAATCTTATTTGAGAAATTGCAACTGCAGACAAAGTTCGACAGCAATCACGCACATTGTGTTCTCGGTAGCATGTTGGCACTTAATCATTTCGCCGCTAGGGTGGATGGATGGCATATTCAACTGTCGCCGAAGCCCGACTGTTCACATATGATATATATATCAAATTAAACACAATACGTGACCTGCTCCACCAAAATCAGGAATAAGTCGGAAACACTGAGCCTGGCTATTCCACTTTGTAGTGTGCGAAGGGGTGAATTTGGCTGCAATGGCAGATTTTCAGATGTTTTTAATTAGCCTAACTATCCTAGATTGTTGTCATCCTATTATAACGTCATAAAATGATTGATAACTTTGAAAAAATACTTTGTTTCGTAGAGCTATGAATATCTTAATGAATAAACACAAAGGAAATTTCGCTCAATTCAGATGTATCGTATCCACTACACATCACGTCCACCCCGCCATATTGGTATTGTTGGAAAGCATATGTTACTATATAACCAGTCAGAGTGGTTTAAAACAGAGCCCAAACATAAACAAACCATGTTATTCATTGAATAATAATGAGGGCATAATCATGTGAAACGAATCGAAATATGGCTGATTGGCTCAGCTAGAAACGTGCATGCTCTGATCATTGGAATGCAACTTTTACCCTCATGCGAAGCCATCTTTGTTTTGGTTTGATGCACGGAGACTGTTAATATATCAAATGTTTATTAATAAATTATTTAATTGCCATCGACTGGTGAACTTAGTCGAGTCAGACGGATCAAATAGCGACAGTGAAATGAACATCATTTCTGAAGGCAAAAGTGACGATGAAGACCGCGATTGAGCAACAGTTGACACTGACAGCTTCGAGTGAGTGTGTGGACAGCTTGGCAGCAACGTCGCTGAGAATGCCATATCTTACAACCTTTCACAGCTATCAAAATGGAATTCCACCAATATATACGTGTTGCTGTGTACTACAACAGTGCAAAATTTCAACTTGATATGATGTGCCTTTGTTATTGAAATGTATGAACATACTTTAGTAAATTTCAAAGTTGTTTTTCTCAGATTCGTTTTTTGTCAAATGACCCGGGGCACCTTCTCTTTATCAAACAATAACTCGGCAACTAATAGAATTTGGTAGTTGCCTTTAAAGGCACCATTGGAAAGCCCATACAATTGTCTTTCACGTGGTACCTTTATCTCAAAATGTAATTTTTCGACTTATTCCTGATGTTGGTGGAGTGGGTCACATATAATATACTTAATAACTACCAATATTGGCGTGTGATTAGTTTCTTGTATTAAAAGTTGTAAAATGATGATATGAAAATTATATTACAAGTTGTAAAAATTTATGCAAATTACTCGGAATTAATTAAGTAATTTTTTGACGGACAAGTAGATTTCAAGCTTGACTTGTCCGGTGGACAAGTGAAATTTTTTGCTCATTTTTACCAGTCAACCATGTCAATGTGCACAAACGTTTAGTCGGCAATGACCTGTGCAGAGCCTTCAGAAAACAATATACTGTTGGGTTCATCTGTTCTGCTGTTTTTTGGTGTTATTAGCCGGGTTGTGCGGTGGCATTTCACAAAATCATTTAGTTTTAATTTGTCGATGAACGATGTGATAATTGTTTTGACACTGATTAACTCGGACCATTAGACATGTAAATGAAAATGGACACTGGTCGCTTAGATGGAACATCATGAGACTATTTGATTTTAATTTCACAAAAGATTTAACAACTGTCAGTCTTGGAGGCTATATCCATATCTGTCAGATACAGCTGCTCTATATATCTGATCAACAACCCACTTATTACAATACATAACTCAAACTTACAGTTTGTCAGCACTCACAAGGTGGTTATGGAAAGAAAGCGTTTATATATATATATATATATATATATATATATATATATGTACATATATATAAATATATAAAAACGCTTTCTTGTGCATATATATATATATATATATATATACACACACACACAAACACACATATATAGCTTAACATATATACACTACCTACATTATAGTAACATTGTAACTATCCATATATGTGGCTTTAACTAGAAAACGCTTGCTACATTTCTGTAACATTGTAGCTGTCCATAGCCATGGCTTTAACTAGAAAATACCACTGACTTACATTGCAGAACAATGCAAAAGAGTTTTTTTTCCAGCTAACTCTCGGCTAGTAAGTAATATATATTTCATTGTAACATTTTGACCCTAGGTGTTCACTTTCTGAACACTTATAAAACTTACGTTCGCCTTCTGATTTGAGCTGATCAACAAACGACTCGACATCTTTCGTCTTGCCGAGCTTCATGCCGCGGCCACCTGCTGGCCGACTGCAACACAAACCAGCGAGTTCTGAACAAACAAACAAGTAAAAAAACTCGGGAGGCAGTTTTGACACGACAGATGGCAAAACAAGTGTTTATGACGTGGTGTTTGACATATTCACAAACACAACAAGTCACTGTTGTACATCACCTGATGTACCTCTGCTATAGTACAGACAGGCCCAGGGAAGTGGCACCCTGTCCACCTTTACACAGAGGATCCTGAAAAACAAACACTGCACAAACACATACAGAGTACAATGCACAAAGATACAAACATGTACACTGTACAGGGCACAGCCAGAGAACCAGACAGGGGAGGCTTTTAAAAATTAGTTGTTGTTACCTGTACCTATATTTTGGGTACCATTTTGGTAAAGGGGGTCCTCAAAACATAATAGAAAAAATTTGACAGAACTGATCCAGCTACCAGAGTATTGTAATTATATTCCATGGAGTGGTCTCAGTGATGGTGTTACTGAAGTAGATGTGTGAACTACAAGAAGTGTGATCTCAACAGAGAAGAACACACTGCACCTGATTGGTCAACATCAATGTCCCTCTATTTCTTACAAGTTCTGCTATTGCAGAGCACAACCTGCCTTATTTAGAGGTAGATAGATATAAGTTTTAAAGCCATGTACAAAAATGTAAAACCATGTCCACAAACTTAATCCATGTACATAAATTCAAAACATGTGAATCAACTTTATTTAATTTTGTTTATAAACACTTAGTAAACCTTCTTTGCTCTCCCACAAGTACTTCAGCCCTGCTGCTAACCAACAGTTGGGGCGACAACGCTGTATCAGTTTCCTGATGCAATGACATAAATTTATAACTAAACCACAAAGTTAAACACTATAGAATGTTGTATTTAATTAGTGCATTTCGGGAGTAGTTTCCAGACATTAAACTTGGAACCAAGGAAGGATAAAAACCAACAAAATGATGTCGAAGAACAATAATATTTGTGAATTTAACAATAAGTGTCTGCGACGTGCATGTTGACATGTCCACAAACACAACAAGTCACTGTTGCACGTCACAGTTGGTGTACCTCTGCTATAGTACGGACAGGCCCAGGGAGGTGGGACCCTGTCCGCCTTTACACAGAGGACCTGTCACAAGAAACACACCTGTTCTACAACACTGCACAAACATACACAGGGCACACAATCGGGGTGGGGGGGAGATTGATCAGACAGGGGATACATTTTTTTAAATAGATGCTTATTGCTTCAGTCACCACATACTTATTATTATATTCCGTGCAATGGTCTCATTCTTGGGTTCCCAACCTTTTAAAACCATGTATATAAATTAAAAATCTTACTATCGTGCAGGTGGACATTGGTTTTCTCCATAAACAATTATTTATTTTGGGAGCATTTTCTAGAAATTAAACTTGGCACCTAGGAGGAATAAAAACCAGTAAATGAGTGATAAAAATGGATGCTCAAGAAAAATAATCTTTAAATAAACAAGTTGCAAATAGAAATTAGTGTTTATGACGAGCATGTTGACATGTTCACTAACACAACAAGTCACTGTTGCCCGTCACAGTTGATGTACCTCTGCTATAGTACGGACAGGCCCAGGGAGGTGGGACCCTGTCCGCCTTTACACAGAGGACCCTCTCAGATAGGTATTTAGTATTGGCGCCTGAAACTGTTAGTTGTGGTAAATTAAGAAAAACAGCTAATCACATGAAGTATTTCATAATTCATATTCAACATTGCATCATAACAAATATCATTTTCTCTCACAGCTTTCTCTAAAGGATTCCATAAGGAAGTTCTAGAAAGATGTATGCCTTACCTGGGCGCCTGGTATGAGGGCTTGGCTGGCTCCATGCTGGGCATGCTGTCAATGTGGGGCGAACTTGAGTGATCCGAGGATCCACTGCCGAACCCTCCACCGATGCCAATTCCCCGCCTTCCACCTCCCTTGGCAATGTCCCGGCGTTGCTGCTGCAGCTCCTTCGCCTTCCTCTTCATGTTCTCCCGTGCCTCCCTCTCTTGTGTCTATAACATCCCATGAAAGGATATCACTTAACTCTTATTTCCACCCTCTCCCGTGTTGGTAAGTGCACACAATGTCACACGCGATGATCTAGTTTAGAATGATCTTATTTCCACTGGACTCTGTGAAATTCATATTAAAAGTTTAGATCTATTTCTTACAAGTTCTGCTAAATCACAGAGCATAACCTGCCTTACTCAGAAGTAGTTCTACATTTTAAAACCATGTACACAAATTCAAAACCTTCCTACACTGTGGATCATCTTTGGTTTTGTTAATAAACACTTGGTAATCTTTCTGTTTTCCTACAAGTACTTCAGTCCTACTGCCAACCCTGATCAATCAACTACTGGGGAATGTTATGAGGATTTATGGTAGCAGTTTCCTGGTGCAACGGCATAAATTGATAACTAAAATACAACACAATGGCATAAAATGATAACTAAAATACAACACAATGGCATGTTGCATTTCAATGGAATACTGTAAACGGATTGAAATGTTGTAAACATTTGGAAAACAGCTTCCAGAAGTTAAACCTAGCACTTAGGAGTTAGGATGAATAAAAACTAGCAACTGACTGATAAAATGATGATGAAGAGCAATAATCGTTATAAACAAACTGAACAAAACTTAATTATAAGTGTTTGTGACATACATGTTGACATGTTCACCAAAATAACATGTTCCTGTTGCACGTCACTGTTGATGTACCTTTGCTATAGTACGGACAGGCCCAGGGAGATGGGACCCTGTCCGCCTTTACACAGAGGACCTGGTCTACCTGTACAAGTTTACACCAAGGACCCAGGCACAACAACACACTAGGTTCATATGTTGCACCTTCATTCTCTCTAGCTAGTGCATTAACTGTGTCTGGTCAGAAACCTAACACAACCATATACATCTCCTGCTGCTATCACATGGCATGCGTCACATGACTGCCATACCTGTCGGACTGCCTGGAACACCTTCTCCTCGTGCGAGTCCATTTCTGTGAATGTGCGAATTTGTGCCAAGTTGACGCTCTCACGGTAACCAAGGGCAACAACTTCATCAAATGCGAAGATAAGCGGGAATGCCTGATCAGCAATTTCTGATTCCTCCAGTGACTTGCAGTACTCAGGAATCTGAAACAGCCACTTCCTATACACAGCGAACCAACACACTTCAGCCAGTCAGACAGCAACATTAGCTACCAGAAACTTGAGCAGTCATTTTACTGAGCAGTAAATGTTTGAGTTACCAGAAGGGACATCTCCAGAAAGAAGATGCCACAGAATATGATGCCCCAAGATTAATGTCCCTCCATTTCTTACAAGTTTTGCTATCACAAAGCATAACCTGCCTTATTTAGAGGTAGCTCGAAATGGTAATACACCATGTACATTCGCGCCTCGTTATTACGCGCCCCGTTATTATGCGAATTCGGATATACCGCGGTTGGTCGTGGACCCCGATTTTCTGTCGCCATGGGAAATGCAAAATGGGCCTGCTTAAACCTACTTAGAATTGCTCTGACAATTCTCAAGAAACATTAGGCGAACAATGTCAAAAGAATGAGTATCAATGTGTTGTTTGTTTTGCGCTGCCGCCGATATCAATCGCTGTCGCTGGCTTAACTTCAACGATTTGTAAATTGCAATCGAGATTCACAAATACGCCTCGTGTAAGAATCATATCAACAGTTTTAAATGCATTTAGCATGCAATACCAACATAACACTTGGGTGAAATGACATGCTTCCATTACATCGTAAATTTAATCGTTTTCGCGATGAGAAACCAACATGCCAAATTCCTAACCAAAGGTTTTACTGGTACACGAAACTACGAATTCGTTATCCGCATATGAAACGATGAATCGATGTTAGGTGGTGCGCAATAAATGTATGCTTCGGTCAAGATGGGTTGAAAGACGAAGTGAAGCAATTATTAATTCTACTTATTGTCGTTTTCTGTTTTTTATTAGCACACGTGCTGCGTTTATCAAATCATACGCGTTTTTCGGCTGCTCAAATCCAGGTTATTATTTTCGTTTCGTAGGCCTATTGGTCCAGTACATCATCATCATAGTAGATCTATTTAATAACGGTATATGTATGTGTTTTATTCAATTCAAGAATCAACAGGGTGTGACATTTAAAAATAATACACGTTGATGCTAGTATAAGTTTAATAAGTTCTGCATGTTGGCGTACGAGACAGTGCTGCAAGCACACAGCCACAGGGCTTCGACAGCGTTCATGGACTTGGTGCAGTGGGTGGTGGTCGCTGTTGTTTAGTAGCTCCCTGGTGGCAGATATGGGAACACCTAACTCGCCTCACTTACAGCGTGATCCGAAGTCGTGGACCCCGACCACCGCGTTATAACGAGGCTCAACTGTATTAGTAATCACAAAAGGAAGTTCATTTTTTTCATTTACGCACACTCATGTACACATGCATGGATGTAAACATGCATGCATACATTCAGACATAACCAAATCTGACATAATTTGACAATAACTTTAGTTACTAGATCTATAATTTAGTTGTCTTTTACTGAGAAATAAATGTCAGAGTTACCAGAAATGCCTTCTCCAGAAAGAAGACGATGCTGTATTTGATGCCTCAAGATTAATATCCCTCTATTTCTTACAAGTTTTGCTATCACAAAACATAACTTGCCTTATTTAGAGGTAGCTCATCAAACACTGTCATTGAAAAATTAGCTAACACTGTGTCGATAGTTATTTTATTGATGCATGGTGCACTTGGAAAAGAACTGCATAACCATGCACAATATTCTTACACGTTGATATTTTGTGCACCAAGTGGTGTTTATGTAGCACATTTTACCTCAACTACAAAACCGACACAAGCTCAAAGGTGTAGCTAAATTCACAACTTTAGTAATAATAATAAGACAACTTCTATAGCGCTTAAATCGTTGAAAACCTGAACTCAGAGGCACATCAAAAGAAATGGGTTAGGCAATCTCAAAAATGGTGTACAATATTAAAATCGACAACAGACGGATGTTAAACACCAGGGAGCTATTCTTTACTACTGATGTAACACTAACAGGGAGTGAATTCCAAAGTGTTAGTGTGGCAACCGAGAAAGCCCTAGTTCCTAGTTTGTTTCAACTATCAGAAACTGTCTGACTCACCACTCTGGCGAACAGTCGCAGTGTCTCGAGGTCCTCGAGGATGTTGCTGGCCTTGGTTGTGATAAGCAGCATGTAGAGTTTCTCCATGGGTTGGTAGACGTAGCGCACGCTTTCCGTCTCCACAAACGTGTGCTGCTGTCCCGTGTTCATCACCTTCGGGAAGGCCGCCAGCAGACCCTCGATACGCGACCGCGTCATCTCCACAAACTGGCGCGAGATGATTGCTGCAGTGTCAATGAGACCGAAGTTACAATCCAAACGTTAGGCTACCTCCTGGTCAAACCCGTATCAAGTTGTACATTCAACAATATGAAGATACCATAAAACATTAAATAAAGAAAACTGGGTTCATTTGAAAGGTGGATGTGCAGTTTTAGTATGCCGGAAGATTCCGACAGTCCTGTGGATCTTTATTACAAATGAATATACATCCACAAATTCTAACTGATGTATTGCAGTACAATCCAATTATAAATGTCAAATACAAGTAGTCATTTTCATAATCCAAATTATGCAAAATGTTAACCATAAACAATGTTGCTTTTAATTAAACATAACAATTGTAATTGTAACTACTATTTTATCTATCATATAATGTTACGAGAGCCTTTTATATATTACTATGTAACACCAACTCCACATTATATTAATGTAATATATTCAAATTTTTTCTTCAAATAAGCCAAAAACCACTAGTTAATTATTAGAAATGGGATCATTTATTATTTATGTACTTTAGTTAGTAAGGTTTTGCATTGAATGCGTATTTGCCCAACCATGTTCTTCATGTTATGTCATTACTAACCTTTGCCAGTCTTGTTGCATACTGCTGCAGCTAACAGCACCTGAAACAACAGAAAGAAACCATTCAAACCAGGATCAATTTCACAAGCACAGACAGCTGGACACAATGTGCTTTCACGGTCGACAGCATTTTCAAAATGAAACGGGCAGTGAAACAAAATCCGAGCCAGTTAATTTTTTATTCCAGACACTGCACTAGAAAAAAGATTTGGCACAACAGCAGTTCACTCAAATCCTAGAGAGTATAGAATACTTGGAACACATTCCAGTAGTGGTGTAGTCAGATTTGGGGTTACTTACATTATATCAATTCCATTTACATACAAATTATGCAATGCATATCAGTTCCGTTTCAAAAATACCATTTCCATATCGGAAAAATAGTACGTGAACAGAGCAACAGCAAAAAATAGCATATATTTTAAGAGCAACTTTACTTAATTTCTGCATATTATGGTACATAATGACAAACAAATGTGATATACACAACATAAAAAAGGTACGTTCTTATATAGCACAGTATCCAGTGCTTGGGACTACTCAATCTGCACTTCACAGCTGAGTGAACTGTGGCAACGTGGGATGAACGAAATTGCCAAAGCGTTGAAACGGCAGCAGGAGGATTCGAATCTGGGTTGTCTCGATTGAGAGCCCAACGTTCTAACCGCTACGCTACCGTGCCCCACTACATATTGATTACTTGTAGCAACCTATTTTAGTTAAAAAGTTTATGTAACTGAAAATACCAATTGCGTTTTCACCAATTCCAATTACTTTTAAACACAAAACACCAATACCTATACCAGAATCGATGTTTCAATACCAATTACAATGTAACTGACCCCATGTCTGGCTGTAGTGAAAATGGTCACTAATAATAAATGAAGGCATCACATAATTATGACAAACATCCATAACGATAATCACCCCCATGATAATAATTAGAGCATCATTAGAGTAAAACAGTGTGGTAGTTGGTAGAGTAAAGGAATTAAAATTGATTCTTTCATGCAAACCAATAAACCTGTTTGCTAGAATGTGGGAACTTTCTAAAACACCTTCTGACCAGATGACTAGCATCAAACAGCTAAGCCTAAGTCATCCAAGTTTATTAAGAGCATAGAAGAGAGGGGAAATGGGTGATGTAACTGGAAGAAGTCTAGAAGAAATATACATAGAACATGCTGGTCATCAAAAATAATGTCTTTGTAATTTTACAGCACATCTATTGATGTTTACCACTTTCGGTATAAAATATAAATGCATCCCACTGAAAGGAGTTTCCAAATGTGTCCAAAGCATTGAGTCTGGGAGATTATGTCATGCACACCGTGACAACGAATTGGTGTCATTTTGAAGTTTTTAACTAAACTGTTTGCCAAGAGCCAGGGGCAGGGGATCTAATGAAAACACCAGTTTTGTTATGCTTTGCAAATTCAGACATATGTAACAATAACCACACTTTATATGTGTACCTGGAAAAAGAATGGGGTTCATAGCAAAATCATAGCACATAATACACATTTTGACACCGCACAATCTCCACGTCATACCCAATTAGACCTGTTTACACGTTTTACATCGCCTCGTTTTTCTTTAGACACCGGTCAAACGCTGTCTTCGGGCAAACATTTCACGCATTCGTTAGTATTTTAACGTGCATAACCAGCTTGTGTGAAACTCACCATGGTAACTATTCTGTGAGCAGTTCCCACAGTGCGTGGTGCTTTTAAAGATGTACCGTTGCCACAACTCCTCAAGTTTACGAATTTGCTTTCGGCTTCTCTTCAAGATGGCAGCGGCCACGTCAATTCGGTCGGATTCATACGCACTGCCACTGAGCTGTCATTTCATTTGCAACAATTAAAATCAAGATGCATATATGATATAGTTAATGTATATGCAGTGTATTTTTCGGATTTTAATATTGCTGCACAGCTTTTATTCCAAGACAATTTCAGGTTTTTGTACGCTTACACAATTATAAAATAAATATGTTATGCACGAACCAGTAATTCGCCGGATGTGAATTCGCATTACAACTTTCTACGAAAAAATAGGAGCTACAAATACAATTACTCGAAAGGTGTTTGCCTTGTGTACATACTGCACGGTTTCAAGTCAAAATAATAGTTTACACAGAGAAATACATTTTATGTTTTCTCAAGGGCGCAAACTTAACTGATAAATAATCTAAAAACCTAAGCTATAACGATCTTAATGTCAATATTATGAAATAATAATGTCACATATATATAATAGCTTACATTAAAGCGCAATTGACTTCTTTCTTTTTTAACTACAATTTGTTTAATAAATTGTGTGCGTCATATAGATTATTTTTCGAGAAACATTATGAAATTAAAGTAGCTTAATATTTTACGTGTTTGTTCTACTTTATCTACATATTCAATATAGGTTCAATCATGTGCATATGTACACGAGTCAGACCATCAATTGCCTCCTGGTCGTATATAAATTAACGTTACATTTTTGTATCAGGCCCGTCCTCGGGGTTTTGAAAAGGGGGTTCGAGCATACACAACCAGCTGGAGTTTTCTGGAACGATTTCTGAAAATATTACAGTTAATTAATTAATTAATTGCAATTATCTCGAAAAGGGGATCGAGTTCGTTCGAACCCCCGAACCCCCCCTCCCCCCGGAACAGGCATGTGTATCTACAACAAATTGATTTATTCCAGAGTGGAAACAGTACGTACAGTTTAGGCGAACGCATCTGTACGTTGCAGATCAATTGACAAAGTAATCAAACTAAGATAATATCCAGTGGAGCATTTGGTTGGGGGTGGACCCTTTGCTTTTTTGTATGTATATGTATGTATGTATGTATGTATAATATATATATATATATATATATATATATATATATATATATATATATATATATATATATATATATATATATATATATATATATATATATATATATATATATATATATATAACCTGTTGCGCCACTATACATGGTAACATGGTAAACTAATGGATGACTAAGCTTGCAACGCTAACAATAATTAACACACATTCCCAAAATGCATAACGCTATTGAAGAGTCAAAACCATGGAAGTCCATTTTGATGTGCACCATGCACGTGGTTGGTGGGATATGCCTATTACACCAACTTCTATATAACATACGAAAATGATCGACCTTCACTGTTTTGATTCGTTGACAGATATATTGTTGAAGATTTAAAACCAATTCAGTCGCTGAAGAAATGACAAAGTTTAATTGGAACCACACGAAAAGTAAGCAAGTATAACCACATGTTATGATGTGAATATTCCAAAATACTTTTAATTATGGATTTTAACTGTTTTAATTCACCACGCCGGGCCACATATAGCTTACACATACATGATATGAATCCATCGATAGTCACTCACAAGATTTTCATTAAATTTCTTTTATAACCGCCACACCATTGTACAATTACACTGATCACAATCTACTAAACTATAGCTACAAATCCTCAAGGAACAGGTGTCAAAAATAGCGAATCAATTTCGAAGGTAAATTATTTTAGAGACACACATAACTATTTTGTTTTGATTAATTGTTATTATTCGAACATTCCGAAACTTTTCATAATATTAAATAACTGCTGTGCGTGCGGCTAGTTATATGGTCACATTAGATCAAACTTATTTGGAAAATTTAGATATTTTTTCAACTTTGAACAGTCAACCAATTACACATTCGTTTACAAAATGGCACATGACCGGCTTCATTGCCCAACATGGCGCTCGCGGTTTAAATCGTTGGTGGCGGCGATAACGTGTGTTGTCTTGTTTTAAGTATTTACCCGAATCTGAACAACATTCCAGTCGAATAAGCGCATTGGTTTATTTGCGGTAATCACTGCGAACAGTTACAAGTAAGTAATATTGATTAGAAATGCCAAAATTGTCTAAGATTATAGGAAGGAGTGGCGTCTTACCGACTTTACATTACACATATCGCGATTCGCCTGGATTGAATTGGCTTTGACAATCAACAACGCGATTAGTTGAGTGACTGTGGGAGTGGCGCGTATTAAGCGCAATACGTTGTTTACTGGTTTGTAACCTTTGAAATAACAAATATATATCAACTTTTACAGTTGCTGTTTTATGTCATCGTTAACAATTGAGCTGATAAATATAATTATGAGTTTGATTTTTTGGTACTTGTTTAGAATCCGGGTCCACTTCATGTAGCCTTATCTTTTGAAGTTATATAGATACAATATGTACAGCAATAATGCACGATGCATAGTTATTTATAGAATGTGTAAATTTATTAAAGCTTTAGGCTTCTGTGTTTGAAGCTGATTATTAGCAATTTTGTAGGTGTGTGAGATGGACCCTGTGACATCTAGACTATCCAACTCCCCCCTTCAATGTGTATGCCTACTCTTGTCACTTTAAGTTGTTTTACACAAAACACCCCATTCTTAGGCAACAGCAGGAGTTTTGGAGCTTGAGCATATATATGCACCAAGGGCAAGGTATTTCATGTAATAAATAATATTTTAACGTATATAATTGGTGTTGGTCAAAGTTCCTCTTTTGATTGTATGATTTGGTATATACGGACATTTTCCATGGCATTTGATGGGTTACTAACATACAATGGCTTAGAAGTTGAACATATTTGGCGATTTTGGAGCTTTCTATTTCAGTGATTCTTTTACTGGAATCATGTTCCATATGTATGTATGTATGTATGTATGTATGTATGTATGTATGTATGTATGTATGTATGTATGTATGTATGTATGTATGTATGTATGTATGTATGTATGTATGTATGTATGTATGTATGTATGTATGTATGTATGTATGTATGTATGTATGTATGTATGTATGTATGTATGTATGTATGTATGTATGTATGTATGTATGTATGTATGTATGTATGTATGTATGTATGTATGTATGTATGTATGTATGTATGTATGTATGTATGTATGTATGTATGTATGTATGTATGTATGTATGTATGTATGTATGTATGTATGTATGTATGTATGTATGTATGTATGTATGTATGTATGTATGTATGTATGTATGTATGTATGTATGTATGTATGTATGTATGTATGTATGTATGTATGTATGTATGTATGTATGTATGTATGTATGTATGTATGTATGTATGTATGTATGTATGTATGTATGTATGTATGTATGTATGTATGTATGTATGTATGTATGTATGTATGTATGTATGTATGTATGTATGTATGTATGTATGTATGTATGTATGTATGTATGTATGTATGTATGTATGTATGTATGTATGTATGTATGTATGTATGTATGTATGTATGTATGTATGTATGTATGTATGTATGTATGTATGTATGTATGTATGTATGTATGTATGTATGTATGTATGTATGTATGTATGTATGTATGTATGTATGTATGTATGTATGTATGTATGTATGTATGTATGTATGTATGTATGTATGTATGTATGTATGTATGTATGTATGTATGTATGTATGTATGTATGTATGTATGTATGTATGTATGTATGTATGTATGTATGTATGTATGTATGTATGTATGTATGTATGTATGTGTTATGGCGACTTTTTAGCAGTGTCAATAACTCCACGTCATAAAGCTAAGTAAATAAGTGAAATGATAAATAGTGTAGGTCAACGCTATTCGGATAAGGCCTAGAGGCATATTGTTGCCAATGGGCAATGTTATAACCCAGTCAATCACACACAGGCCCAGTCATATATGTGCAGTCTAATTTTCTGTAATTAGACTGTTTATTGGATTTTTGTGTAATATATATATATATATATATATATATATATATATATATATATATATTGGAATGATAGCGCTGTCACAATACGTTCAATTCACTGTCTTGTTTTATACATACGAATAACTCGTTTTGTAGAACCGATATGGGCTTGCCAATCAGGAGAAGTATCTGTAGGCCTGGTAGTGTTCTTAGTATGTGGATATCATTAAGTATCAAGTGGCCATTGTGTAGTGGAGAAATAATGATCACCAGTGCTTTGAGTTTCCTTGTGAGATTCAAAGACGGGTTTGTCCAGCGAGTTCAATCTGCATTCCTTGGTAATTGTCAGCGACATAATAGGAGACTAGCTGTGAGCATCTGGGCTTTGTTCTGCTCAATGGCAGACCAGGCTTCTGTTTCTACCAGGAGAACTGACATAGCACAGCAAGTATGTCTCCAGTATTGTCTTCACTGTGGCGTCATGGGAGTGCAGTGCTAAACTATAATGTAGATTAGTGCCTGATTTCCTCTTCCTTTGATCAGTTGTCAGTCACAATCACTGGTATTCCCCAGACTGGCCTTCGTATTTGGGGCTGTCATCTGTGCTTTCATTGTAAATAACTCTGTACCTGTGGTGCCCAAACAGACTACATCTTGGAGGTATAGCTGATGCTGTATGGCCCTGCGCAGTTATTACGTCAAAGTAGTAGACGTGCACAGGGTCCTGATTGCTACCCAAGCGTTTCATTTGGCAAGGTACAAGTTCAAACGCACTTTAAGTTTGACAGTGTTTAGTAATTGGGTCAACACTTTGTAAGCAACTAAGATTATGCATTCAACAGAAGCTCCATTGTAAAGCTCCATGGTCTAGAAGTCACCACAGGTTTGCCCCAGGAGGGGCGTGGTTGCACTTACATGGAGGGGTGAACACATTACCAGACAACAGCATTAATTGTAAACCAAATCTGAGCATTGTTATTATAATTTTTTTTGGACTCAAAATCCACAAACATATCTGTTTATGCCAATATGGGTAATTAGTGTTATAGCGTAGATTAAGTGGTTTAATGAAAGATTCACTCTGTAGGCATGATGTGTCCGTAGGACATTTCTTTGTCACTTACCACTGAGTAAATACCAGATATGTAATTATAGAAGAGGCGTCCACACATACCATCACTACCACACCACATATTTTACTGTTTATGTTGTCAATTTCAATTATGTGTGGTTGATATCATGTCCATATATTATGATTGGGATATTAAATAAATTAGCAGTCCATTACATGCTACTGACATAATTGTGTCTTTAGGGCAATTCCATGGTAACGGAATTACAATTCACAGCATTTTTTTGCATATATATTTATATTTTCAAGCATTTTGTATGTTCTTTTTGCAGATGTTTTCTCACTCCCTGTTTTTCACTCTTTCATCTTCTTTCTTTAATTCACTCAGGACTATTTTCTGTGCTACTTTTCTCTCTTCACCATTTCATATTTCTCTTTGTTTAACTTTAACTTGCATTGGTAGCGCTGCATCTTCTCCTTGGCTGTGAGGGGTATGTTAGCTGTAAAGTGTATGAAAATAAAAGTAAGAAATCACAATTAGGTGGATTGATAGTTTATTTTCTATTTTCATCATACCATAAGAAAACTACATAATACATACGAAAAGCTAACAAATACAAGGTAAATTAGTTATATAGTATTCAAACAATTATATAATACTAATAGTTCTGTTAAACAATTAATGTAAGTACTGGTATGTCTACTCACATTTTCACTGGATTTTGTGAGATTAAAATTTCTACTTTGGTCCAAATTCTACACATTTTTGACATAAGTAGTGAAACTTTGGCATTATTCCAACAAGATTTAATTTTTAGCAGTCTGGGCTCTCCAATACGAAATTGCTCTTTAATGGCCTTGATATGAATGTATAATATTTTTGTATATATGCAGTTATTACTTGATAATATAAACAAACCCAAGACCCAGTTTGATAAATGTAGCAATACAAAATTACCTATTTGCTAGTCGACAGCCTAGATAGTCACAGCAGTGCCGAACAGCGCATTGGACATGATTTCATAAAGGACATGCGTTATTGACATTTAATATGAGTTCGGAATGTCAGTAAGTTTGTTTATATTTGTTAAGTGATAATCTAGCCAGCTTGTGCATGTTTATGAATCTGGGGGCAGGGGGGGCTTCAATACCAGTGGGTTAGGCAATCTCAAGATTGGTCTATTATATAATTTTAAAGTTGTCAACAGATTATGAAACCAGCCAGCATTTAGAAATGACTCATAGTAATATATGTGTGTTCTGTGTCCGTGTAACAACCACTTGAGTAATGGTAGAGGGTGAATAGCCACAGGCAACCCACTCAAAGCGAGGTACCTTCTGTGGTAACAATGCACACTGCAGTAAAAGAACCAACCCATGGGAAATGTAGACCACAAATATAGATATTCTGAAAGTGCGGATTTTTGTCTTGGTTGCAGGACAACTCCCAAAGGCATATCAAATCATTCATAGAAAACAACTAGACCATCAGAACTTGTTTTGTAGTAGAACAATGCTGAGACAGATAGGGGCACGGTACAGGCTTGTTTTATCTTGTTACACTGCTAAGTTTCTGTGTATATCTGTCGTCAATCATACTGTAGTATCTTTGTTTCTTTGTGTCACCATTAGTACTGATCTTTATCGTCAGATATTCAGAACACTGTGAAATATGACGGGTAGCATATTCTAAATGGTGTAATTGGCTTTACGGCGTAACTGTTATGAAGAAACCACAATAGATAGCTAGTTGTGTGGAATGTTTATGTTGAAGTATGACTGTTGATGATCAAAAGTTCCATGCACTTTGGAATTGATATATCAAGTTTTAATGGCTGTGCACACAGTTACTTGCATGCATACACTGAATAAGCTATGAGTTGCAAAAAGAATTGTCTCTGTTTTAGCTGTTTTTTATCAATTAAAGGAAAACGTACTTTCGTTGGTTGTGAAGCAGAAATGTGAATAGTCCAAGGCCCAAAGCCACTTTCCCACAATGTTTGTTGCACTGTGACTCACTCCTCCCCCCATCAGCTAATTTCCAAATGCTTATCAACAAGTAAATCAGGTTATCAATCTGTACAAGGTTGTGCTGTTTGTCACTTGAACCGATAATATTAATTGAGTGCATGTGTAGTATTGGATCAGGCAGGGACATGTGATGAAAAGCTATTACAATCTGACATGCATACTTTTAGAAGCACTTGCACAAGTCATTACTGTTTTGTGGACGTATTGTTTTATTTCAGTGTGCTGCTAGTGGACAATATTGCCTTTTGCCTGCTGAGTTCACTGGGCAAATACACAGCCCTGTCATAATGTCATAGATGAGTAGATTGTGACTGCTCTTCATCCACTGATTACTGCATTATTACATGTGTAATGAGGTAGCAACTGATTGCAGGGAAATTATATTGTTCCATCTAAAAAAGCCTGATAGTTTGTGGTTTTATTATCTCACTGTTATTGCCCTGACTGTTAATGCACATACTGTGTTTGACCAGGACAACAAACACACAGTGTAGTTTATGTATAATGTAGCTGCATCTTAGTTCTTTTGTTCATATATTTTTTTCTTCACAAATTTAAATCCTAGTACATTTATCTAAAGCATGTTTCTAGTTTATTAGTTTAAATATTTGTTTCCATCATAAAATGAACATGAAATAAAAATTGCCCTAAGAGGAATTGCCCTAACTCGTTTCTTCTATCTAGTTCCCCATACTACCCAACTGGTAGTCCAGTCACAAGGAAGTCTAGGACAGATGCATGTCTGGGAGATGGACAGCTGGACAACTGGACAGCTAAACAAGTGTATTTTTGATTTTGTTACTTATATATCCTGTTAGTTCCCAATTGTGGCACATAAGGCCAGCACAAGATCTCGCCAGTTCCATCTATCTTAGGCTCTGAAAAATTCGGTTCTTCCATGGTTCATCTCCATGTTGGTTTTGGTCTGCCCCTTTTTCTGTTCCCTTCCCATGTCCAAGTCAACATTGTTTTTGCTGGTAGGTCATTGGTCATTTTGAACACATGTCTGAACCATTTCCATCTTCTCCTTAGATTTTTTACTGGCTTTAAAATCATGTAATTATAACTCAGCTGAATATGAAGACTGGTGGCAGGATATTGGTACTGATTAGATAAAGTGTGATTAATAGAGCCATGGAGTAATGTAATTTTCAGAACAGAGCCGGTGCATAACGCCAGAGAAAGGGGTTAAAATGGCTAAGTGTGTTTGTGTCCAATTCGCTAGTATTACTGTATTGTCATCTTTCAGAAAACCAACTGATTGTAAAGCCAGAAATACACGTGGACCCATTTATACTGCAGTAACTAGCACTGCCGGACAGCATTAGCAACAAACATGACCTTCGACTTGTTCAGAGTCCTGCATCTTTCTCACTCTTTGTGCACAATCCCAGTAGTCCTTGTTGTGTAATTGGCCGAGAATGTTATATTGAGATATCAGCTCAGTAGATAGGTTTGATTCTAATGTGCGCAGGCACTTGTGTAATTGCTGCCACAACTTGTGACCAAGGTGTGGTGACCTGGTAGATGGCAGATTAGCGGGGCATAGATTGTAGAAACACAAGTTGGTACGTTCAGTATCCCAGGCAGGTACTGCCACTGCCACAGGTAATGTTTATATTTGGTAACAACGCCTCTGATGACTGGAAGCTGGATGAGATGCTGATTCCAATGAGACGATTGTTTACATTTATCATATCCTTGGATACCACTGCATCCTGTTACAGCAAGGTTGACTGTATGGTCAGTAGTAGGTGTGTCAACTTCACTGTGAGTAGTCTCCCCCAGTGAGGTTCTAACAACCCTGTTGTGGTGGTCAGGTAGACCCCTTGCTGTAGTAGGTGAGCATTGTGTTCTTGTTCTTGCAGTGTCCTTTGTGGCTGACTACTATGTAGTAACTATGTTGTCAATTAAAAATAGATATTACTGCCGGAGCTCTAACTCTCAGCCAGTATGGTTTTGTGAAAGGTTTACCAAGTTACAGGATGTTGAATTTGTAGGTACTTCATTTGTGCCTATCAAGGGTAGAAAGAATCATCTGGTTTGTTGTCATCGTCTCTACTTGCGTCACATTGTTATTGTCACAATGTCGTACATGTTGATGTTACATTGTTATTGTCACAATGTCATATATATTGATGTCACTTTGTTATTGTCACAATGTCATGTATGTCGATGTCACATTGCTATTGTCACAATGTCATATATGTTGATGTCACATTGTTATTGTCACAATGTCATCTCTGTTGATGTCACTTTCTTATTTTCACAAGGTCAGCTATGTCAGTGTCACATTATTATTGTCACAATATCATATCTGCTGATGTCACATTCTTATTCTCATAGTGTCTTCCTGCTGATGTCACAATGTTTTCTGCTACTCACTCTGGATCACCTGTCCATCTATCACCTAATTGTCACACCTCTGGAGTGCTGTCACCAAGCTGTCCTATATTTCAGTCCATGGTCACCAGCTGCTGCAGTCACTGGCTGGTTCTTGTTGCTCCCGTTACCACGGCAACCCTTTGTCCCCTGTAGCCTAGCTCAAAACACGATCTGCCATAAATGCATTTAATTAGAGTGCTCCCGCTGCTTGAAGCCCATATTAAGTGTATCGCACCGCCTTGCCTTTGTGTTATGTTATGTCGTGCTTAGTCAAACCTGTCTTCTCTACATTTGTTTCAGTTCCCGCCAATGCTGAAATGTGAAACTCACATCAAATATGGACGTTGTTGCTTTGTGAAGCAGCATAACTGAACTCAGAGTGGGGATAGTGGGATCAGACTGCCATGGCAGGACTCGGAAGAAGGTAGGTGCCTGGGAAAGCATGTCATTAGAAAGTGTAGGGGATTAGGAAGTGTCTAGTGGAGACGGTGGGGCAGTGATCATATGGGAGTGGGAAACTGTGCACATGTATTATGACATGTGGTCAGATTTAGCATATCAGAGCAGTTATACCTTAAGTGAATGCCTTCAAGCACGGTCAATAGGTACCCAAAACTGAGTAATGAGACTGTCGTAAAGGTTGGTTTTCCGTTGTTCAAGTTTTTACTATTGATATTAGTACTATTATTGTTACTAAATATTGTTGTTCTGGTGAGTATAGTTTTTGAAATGGTAATTATACTGACTGTTGACTGTTGTGGTCTGAATCGTGTCCTCTGACAGTGAGTTCCAAGCATTCACAACTCTGGAGCTCAGGAATTTTTTATTTATTGTAACAGAATTCTGTAGTGACACAAATTGAGGATCCAAGTGTAGTAAAGTGGAATATAACACCAACAGGAATAAGTGAACAATTCTACTATTAGATGTGCTGATAGTTGCCTCATGACTGTTCACTTCCTGGTATAGACCATCGTGAGTTGTAGCAGTTGTACAGTTGAAAGGCCAGGCCCTTGTGTGATTCACTATGCTTCTGACCAGCTGGACAACTACACTAGTTCCTTGTCACTTGATCATTACCAGTGCCAGCGGTCACAACGTGTGGTATGTTGTTTGTTACTTTGTCATCGGAATCGACTTAGTTAAGAACCGTGAGTAGAGTTTTATTAAGTGTTTACTGTAAAATGACATCTTTTATTAAGTGTTTACTGTAAATACAAGGAATGTGATGGAAGATATTTTGAGAGTACATCGTAAGATGTAGACATCAGTGACTGAGGTTCGACACACGTTATATTATATCATATGCAGCTTGTAGCAGTGGAACTAATGATGTTTTATTGTTGCCCTGAGCTATTGTTTGCTGCAACAGTTGCTTGTGGCTGGGTTCAATTAATGTTGCTGCACTGTGTAATATTGTCCAGCACCTTGCTGTGTTGATGGCTGGTGGGGTAGTGTTGACCAGTTAACACTTTCAGGCTGATTGCTGGGACAGTTTGTGTGGTCAACAGACACACCTATGTTGGTCAACTCGTCATTGTCTTGTAGTTGTAATACAGCTAGGTATTTGTGGTCAGGTGAGGAAAGTCCATTGCTTTGTTTGTGTGTACGGGCAGCTGAGCTGTTTGTTGGTTTGAGAGTAAGTTGGAGCTTCCATTGAACTCTGGCAGAACAATATTTTTATTTGTCCACAAGTTGCTCTCCTCTTTATCCCTGAGGTCCGGGTGATACTGGTTGTCGATTTTTAGTTTCCTTCTTTGTCACTGATCCCATTTCACTGCTGTCTCAACCACCTGTCTACCACACCCACGTATCCCTCACTCTCGTTCTCCCTTCCCATTCCCGCCAAATCTCTGTTCACGCAGTCCTCCCATCTCGGTCTCAGTTTTCTGTCATTTGTCCACACGCATAGACAATAACTGGGTAGATTATGTATGTCAACGTGTTTGAAAACAATATCAGTTGGAACATGGCAAGTTTGACTGCATTCATTTAGGTGACGACTTTCCAAAAATATATCGTGTCACTTTAGTAGACAATGACGCCTGTGTTGCTTACTTGCCTAAGTTGACTGTGAGTCTCTCTTATGTCAAATGGTTACAGCAAATCTGGGGCATAATCCCACAGGACAAATTTCCACAGGACAAAATCCCGTAATGTGAAGAGTTAACAAAAAAATGTGGATAACATCTCAGTGAAGCATATCATTGTTGCTTATGACGTTTAACACCAAACAGCTCAGCGTTTCCATTTCCACTTCATTTGATGTTTGATCAAACATCAAATGATTTAATGGGTTATGACCGTTATCTGATGATTTTCACAAAAACTGCATAGAAAAGTTGCACAAACGAGCTAGCATGCCATAGTGGATACTGGGCAGGTTTGATTTTTTCGCAAAATGAAATGAGCGAAAACAATGGAATTGAGGAGGGACCGCTGGCTTTTGTATAGTTGAGTAGCAGATAGTCTGGAGCAGGTTATGCTGCGTATTGAGGCAGCATTGATTTGCAGATCTATATTCATGACTGACTTGATGCTGGGTCGTGATGAAACTCTCAGATGATATTCCGACCCAGCTCGTTGCATTCTGGTTCTCACTCACACTGACCCTGTGTGGTTATGACGACGGTCAACTGAACTGGACATGTTCAGTGCCAGCAGGTAGTGTGTAGGTGAGATTGGGCAAGATGGAACTGGTGTTACGATGCAAGTGGAACCAGAAAGATGTGTCACTGTGACACTATGGGGGGCTTTGTTGATAAGATTCCTAAATTCTCATATATATATGTATATATATATATATATATATATATATATATGACATGACCATTATAAAAATCCCATTTTGTTTATAGCACGCTGAAACACTATAATTTGTGTTTGCATGATGTACTCTAAGAACTGCATTACGACATACTACACTGAAATAATTACACAAAATTAATCATGCTATTGATGAAATCATTTAGTCATATTTAGGCTCATTATCTTTGTGAAACAAGGGCTACGTTCCACATAGCCTATTAATGACTGACTCTCCCCAGCCAAAGACAATGGACGTAGTCTCGTAGCCATGAAACCAACTTTCTGGTTTGACTGTTCCGATACAAATATGTATCAATCTAAAATCAGAGCTAATAACTTTTAAAACTGACACGCACTCACCTCGCTACATATTCCCTGACATACCATCTGTATTTAACTATGCGTACTGTCATCAACAAGTAGACGAATGTAATTGATTATGAGTAAGTGTATCATGTAATATTGGGCGATTATGTCCCTAAGTAATGCGCAAATGATGTGTGATGTTACAGTTTTATCACAAAAATATCACAATTTCATATTTATGCATGAATATTGTCAATATATTGTCAGGACCAGTTGGTACAAGTATCAAGTTGAAGTCAGCAGATACCAGGACTAGTAGGCACAAGTATCATGTTGATGTCAGCAGATACCAGGACCAGTTGGTACAAGTATCATGTTGACATCAGCAGATACCAGGACCAATAGGTAGAAGTGTCATGTTGATGTCAGCAGATACCATGTAGATGTCAGCAGATACCAGAACCAGTAGGTACAAGTATCATGTTGATGTCAGCAGATACCAGGACCAGTAGATACAAGTATCATGTTAATGTCAGCAAATACCAGGACCAGTCGGCATAAGTATCATGTTGATGTCAGCAGATACCAGGACCAGTAGGTGCAAGTATCATGTTGATGTCAGCAGATACCAGGACTAGTAGGCACAAGTATCATGTTGATGTCAGCAGGTACCAGGACTAGTAGGCACAAGTATCATGTTGATGTCAGCAGATACCAGGACCAGTAGATGCAAGTATCATATTGATGTCAGCAGTTACCAGGACCAGTAGGTGCAAGTGTCATGTTGATGTCAGCAGATACCAGGACCATTAGAAGCAAGTGTCATGTTAATGTCAGCAGATACCAGGACCGGTAGGTACAAGGATCATGTTGATGTCAGCAGATACCTGGACCAGTAGGCACAAGTATCATGTTGATGTCAGCAAATACCAGGACCAGTAGGCACAAGTATCATGTTGATGTCAGCAGATACCAGGCAGTGATATTTATGTTGTGTTAGTTATTACTACCATTGGTAATACACACTGTTGAGATACCACTGTGTGTACTTACATGAGAAACAAGGCCCTTCTGTGTGAGTGTTTTCTGTCCCGCTACAAGGTCCCAACACAGACAGGCAATATTTAGCCGCATTGTCATTTCACAGCTGTAATGAGAGGCTGTGGCAGAAGCCATCATATCACAGAGTTATCAGATTACTCGGGTTTCTTGAAAGACTAGACAACATCAGTTTTCTCCAACACTCTCTCATTACAGTCTGCAACCGACTTGATAAAGGAGGTTTAAATTTGAAAAAAATCACTCCATGCCTAGTGAAACGCACAGTCGGTTTTCAACAAGTTTTTGGCAATTTTATCTTTCCTGAATGAAACTGTTGATAGATTAAAAGTTGTATTTAATCAGGGAGGTTGAGTTAGGGATGTGTAGTTGATGGGGAAACTGATGAGAACATGCCAGAAGAGTGAGGGATGGATTGAATGAAGTGAGGTTGATGAGGAAATAGAGGAGGGCATGCAAGTAAGATAAGTAACAGGCATGTTACTTACTTTATTACTTATCTGTTTGAAGCATGTGATCACTCTTGCATCCCATAATGCTCCTGAATCTCGGCCTCAATCAATTTGCTGTTGTGGTCAACCTGTATCACTGTTGTGGTCAACCTGTATCATTGTTGTGGTCAACCCTGTATCACTTGTAATTTGTTAGATTTGTCATGTTTTTTGGTGGAGATTTCATGCATTTAGAATGTACTGTCATTGAATACACTGGCAGACGAAGTGTCATTTTCTGCCTGTTTGGATACTGCTGCTTTTCTGAGAACCTGTTTCACAAGACCAACAGTATGACCCATTACAGGTGGGAGAGAGGCGTGAGGCTGGGCTGTTCTCATAGTCACACCAGCTGTGTCATAGGTCGCTTTTTACCCAGACATTTGACAGTGGAAGGGCACACCACATCGTGTGATAAAACAGCATGCTAGTTTTTTTGTCGCGGCGCGGTCTTAGCACTGGGTAAATTGAAAAGATAACACAGCATCCACATGTCACAACAGATTCACAAAGCTCAGTGCACCTTTTATGTTATGCAGAATGAGGCGAATCTCGGAGAGGATCCAAGTGCACAGTAGACTGTAGGAGACTTGTGTTTCACCAACAGACACTGATGATGGCACTCAGATGAATGACACATGTTCATGAGGTTTTGTTCGTAGTTGCTCTATAGCTTTTCCGTGGATTTTTCAGTGTTAAGGCAGCACTGCAGTGGCACCACTGTGTAAGGCATTGTATGTTACCTTAGTTATATGATCACTTGTGTAAAGTTCTGTTAAACGGTTGTTCACCTGTGCAACTCAGTTGGAATTTTAGCAGCTCGTTGCTTGAGTATTATTTATTTTAAATCGATAATTTTCAAAGCATTTCACAGCCGGTTTTCTGACACTTCTGTCCTTGTTAGTTTGCAGAAGTGCTTGATTAAAAACTCATGAGCATTGAACGTTTGAAGCTTTGAACCACAAGAAAACATATGTAAAATATATATGGTAACTAAACACTGTAAATGTAATTTTGATAATTGATGTTAGGGATATTCTGGCTGATATTTATTTCTCATATAGAGTGGACAAAATGTTTATTTACAATTAGTTGTGCAGTTATTTACAGTTGTGATTGAGGTGATATAGTTATAAATATCTTACAGATGTAGACCTGAGTCTAAAATACAAGTTCTCCGAGATGATTACTTGAGGTTTGAGATTGCAGGTTATCTTATGGTCAGTATCTTTTAGGAAGGTCAGTGTCTTTTTTAAGATTTAGTTTTGACCACTGGAGGCAGACCACAAATGTACTGATGACCTTTTGTGTCTGATGACCTTGTGTTTGTGCTCTTAAACTGATGTTGTTGCTTCGTTTTGGTGAAATCTTTGAAGTGTGGATAAAACGTTTCTGTGGCACCTCAAAGTATCAGATTTTTTTCTGGGACTAACCCTTTGCAGGTACATCTAGGATGCACGAGGAGCACATTTTTTATGACAGGGTCTAAACATTGTACCTGAAACCTATGTGCATGCAAAACATGCACATAGGCATGTACGCAATGTTTGCCCTGCACTTGTCGTTACTAGTTGTTTTCAAGTAGTAATTAGCCGGTTTCTATTTTGGTCAGTTTTCATGAAGCCTAGCCAACTTGTAGCTCTGTATGCTTTGCAATGACCAATCTGTGTCTGAATCTATTCTTTGTACAGTTTACACGGCATATATACTGACTTTCATGAAGGTTTGCTAAATTGCTCGGTTCACATGTAGAGCTGAGGCTACATTTATACCCCCAGGCCAAAAACATTGTACAAAATTACAATGAAATTGCTAATTCAATAATTCCACTTCGGCAGTTTCTGTTGAATTATTTTAAGTACATTTTGATACATTTGCGGTGCCTTTTGAGTCCTGCCTGCTGCTAAGTAATCTGTGAAGCTAGTGGCTGTGAAAACACCAGCTATGCCATGGTACAACTGGGGTAGATAACAACAATGCCAAGATCCTGTTTGGAGAGGACGAGTTTGAATCATCAGTCATTAATGGTGTTGACTAAAATATTTTGCATTTAGATCCTGTTGGGTTTCAAGGAAGAACTTGGTTGTGCTTTGTAGAAAAAACAGCAACGATCGTCGTAAAAGCTAACAAAAAAAACGGTACTATTTTTGTAGTATGCCCATTTCACTGTTCAGAATTTATTTGTGACATCCTCAGAATCGCTGGCCTTTACTAATCTAGTCTGAGTCACCCATCTGATAACTCTCTCATCCCATTGTTTTGTTTGATTGTCTTTGTTCTGAAGCTGGCATCCTGGCTGTACGACCCGGGTATTATTATTATCATTGGCACTATCAACGCTATCCACCAAATGACAGTCCGGTGTTGTTTGTGGCTCACAGACTAATTTGTTTTTTTCTATACTATAGTGCTTTCAATCAGAGTACAGCTGGGGTGAAATCAGTATAATGTGGTTTGGTTTTAAGTTCCAGTTTTTGCGATTCATTTAGCCGTATTCATATAGATACAGTTACAATTTAAACAACGTAGCTATTCTTCCTTTAAAACTGTGATGATGTGATCAGCATCATTTACGTGTTTGTAGAAAGTGATCCAGTTATAGCACAGTGAATAGTAATCTTGAATTTTATGTGTGCGTGCATGCGTAATTATGGAGTTATAATTACTGTTTCATTGGCCATTTGGTGGTTATGCAAATTAAGCATGGCTGCTGAATGTTGTTTAATTTCTAGGTTAATGAAATCGCTGGCCTTTATAATATTTTGTTCACATACAAAATTATGTATTAAATGAGTTGATGTGCATTTCTATGTCTGCTTCTCCATATTCATATCTTATCTATTGGTTACTGGTATTACAGACCAACTCAGCATACTGGACATGTCAAAGGTCAACATGTGGTCCTCTAGAAAGTCTAATTGATGACCCCTGGTCAAGAGGGACCCTTCATGTAGAAAGACTTCAGAATAAGCCAGGTCATTGTTTGGTCAGCACTTAATGTAAGAGTTGTTTCAGACAGCATGTGGACAACTAGTGTGGCTGGCCCTCAGCTGGTCATGTCACCTTTAGTTCATGTATCTGTTTACCTAGAAACTTAATTCTGGACGTCCATCCAAATGTATAAATGCTTCACATGCCTTGAGAATGCTAAGCACCAGCTTGTTTTGGTTGGTGTGCTGGTGATATTTGTCTACAGCTGAGCATGTGAGGAATGGGTATTTTGGATCTGCAATGCTTCTTTTCTAGTCCCGTTGACATTGGTCCTGGGAGAGTTTGCACCAGTTGCTTGTAATGGGTGTTCCAATTTATCTTGGCACATCTTCCCCAATCCTTGATTTGTTCAAATGCACATGCTTTAAAATGATGTAGGTTGTTAACACCGCCCCTGTCGCTCGCTTTCTCAAAACTGTTGTGGGACAATTTAAATAATACACATAAAAACAGTATGTTTAAATATATTTTTCAGAAACAACTTTCACATTTTAAAGGTGTGATTGTTGAATTAAGGACCTTCTGTAGGGATTTTCCAGGGATATATATTTGATAGTTTGCCTTGGTTCCATCTGTGGCAGTCACTGTGGCAACATCCGTCAGTTATGTGAGTGTGCAATACTTTGTGCTTCAATGTGGATACAAATTCCCGGGTAATTTCCCGGATGATCCTGGAATCATCATGCATTATCAGCACATAATTTAATGCATTACTTTCCTCAATGAGTGTTCACTGTTCATGTCAGTGTAAAAAATAGATCAGAAGCGACATCAGTAGGCAACTGGGTCAGTAGGTGTACAAACGTATCTAACTGCTGGCGTATTTATGATGTTTGACCAGGGCCGTGGACATATGTTTTCGGTTTACATGAAATTTACATTGACCTCTTCAATCTGTTCTCCGTTGTCTCACTGGATGATACGAAGACACATTATGCAGTGTTGTTATCTGGACAGCCTGTTGGAGACTGAATGATTGTGAGAGGTCAATTCAACCTACCTGAACTGGACATAGGGACGTCCAGTTCAGGTAGGTTGAAATGACCTCGCCCCTGAGTATGGACATTGATGTCATCTGACTAATTACAGACCAAGTGCATATAATTAGCGACACATGATGCCTAGAAATAATATTGAGTCATTAGCCAGTACAATGTAGTGCAGTCATCTGTAGACTGTATTCATCATTGCATTGCTAATTATCATGTCACAGGGACAATGGATGTGACAGGTGACATAGAGAGACAGCTGGTGAATGCCAACTGGTACACTAGTCCGCCAGGTAACAGGCCATGCTGGAGTAATGACCAGTGTAGTCTAACTGTTACTGTTATGTGAGGGTGTTGGGAGTTGGACATCTGGTGTCTGCCATTACACAAATTAATTAAAACATTTTCACATACAAGAATCTTCCTTTGGTGGCAATGCCTATGCTATGTAATATGTGTAACATGATATGGTGTAGACCCACCTGTAATCATTGGGGCTTTAGCAGCAGGAAGAGGATGTAAAAACTACTCAACTGTGTCTATGCCAGGTGATATAAAAGACATGAGGGTAAATGACTTACTACACTTAAGTTATATAACTGGGTGTATGAGGTTTTATGATTGTAATCAAGTATACTGAAGATTATATCTTTGTGATATCTTTGGAACAGAAGCAGGTCCACGCATTGACTGAGTGCTTTTACTTGCTACTTCATTTGAACCATTAACTCTATCAATTTCTCACACATAAAATTTATCTAAAAAATACTCTTAATGATAGAATGGTGTTTTTCTGTGAGGTTGGGTTTGTCTGGATGGATAGAAACCCAATGATGGTTGCTTTAATACCAGGGCGTAGTGTCTGTCTACTCCAGCAACTGATACTTGCTTTCTTTGTAACCCTGCCACTTGATGAAAAGTTGGCTAATCGAGCAGTGAGAAGTGAAAGGACTATTGGACAAAAGTTCCCCTGATGGGCTTGGCCTGTCCACATGCCCCATTCTCAGCATGGCCTGTTTAGGCAGTCACGCTTGACTTCATTGTGTCTGTAGGTAACGCAGGTAACATGTACCTGTGGTTGTACTGACGGCCAGGTGTATAGTCTTGTGGTGTCTCGGGTGTTTATGTGTGGATGCAGACACAACAGATGTGTCTGCTGACCTGTTGATTGTCCTAAGGTTCATGAAGGTTCATGCATGTTTGATCACCACACCTATACTGGTGCTAGCTCGCCGGAATATTCCTGGCATTACCCATTTCTTACACCACCTTATGTAGTAGTAAACTCATTTAATAATTATTGACGTACTGGAGAAGTTGTTTACACTTTCAGTTAAAGTAATCCACGACTATACTGTGTGTTAAACAAACTCTAATAATGTGGCTTGGAAAGTGTTGGATTGTTGTGGTTGTATCAGCAAGTGCTGCCCCCTGGTGCACTAAGTGGAATAACTTAATGTTGCCCACATGGTGCGCTAGTGTGCTGAGTTATCACGGGCTTGACCTGTTCTCTGCTTGAAGGCAGGAATAACTTACACTTGGGAACCATGTGTTTAGTTCACTCCCACTGGGAAAACTGATCTATTCAACAGCCTTTGGGTTGGGGGGGACAGTACTCCGTGGATATAGTTCTGGCCTAGTCCCAGAGCTTTGTGGTTTGGGAAATTAGTTTTCCCGAAATGTTTCCTATAGGCAGTTTGGCAGCAGCTCTGTCCCTCGGGATGGGGTGTATTTCATCTGGGCAGCATAGTATGCCAGCCATGCACTGTTGGTTATTATAGATAATTAATATAATTTATGTATTGATGTGTAGTGTCATTAGTCCACAAATAAAATATCAACAAATAAAACTTGTGTGCACAGTAGAATGTGTTGATATTGGCAGTAAGAACATACATTTACTATGACAAGTAGAAAGGAGTAAAGTTGTAATTGTATGATGTGCTGTCTGCCCTATAGATTATTGTGAAATTATTAGATATGAGGAATGAAGCTTCCTAATTATGTTTACACATTTATTACATTGTTAATTACAGCACTGTTACACTGCTCCATTACTGGTAGTGCACATTGAATGTGAGATTACTTTATGCAGCTCGCCTCAGTCAGTCCTGGGTCTTCATATACACATGAATTGCTTGAGGATTGTATCTGGGTAATTAGAAAAGGCAGTTGAGAGAATGCAGTCTTGTTTGTCAGCACTTGGCAATGATCACAGGCAGTCTATCAGACAAGTAGATACTCAGCCTTCACATACATGTGCAGTGTGTGTGTGTGCACTGTGGAAGTGATGACAATCACTGATGTGTGGGCAAGCCACAAAAGGAGATTGCAAGAGAGATGGATGTATTGATTGGTGAACTGAGGCGTTTTAGTCTTGAGTCTTATAATGTGTCATTTCGTCATAGTGTGTCTTCAGTGTTTGTCCTGTTCCTGTTCGAGAAATCACAGTTTGCAATTAAAGAAGAAATAATTTCTTCTTTAATTGCAATGTATCATTTATTGATTGCAATGTGTCATTTAATGACTTACAGTTGGAGATATGTTCAGCTTAACCTGGATCACACAATTGACCTATTGATGATTTGTGCTGTAATGGGTCCAGGGTGTTCTGGGTGAAGTAGGGGCTACAGTGGGTTGTTTTGAGGGCATTTACTGTTAGCCAACCATTTGTGATCTGCTCTACCAGTTAGCCATGTCATAATTATGGCCTGTTATAGTATTTTTTACCAGTTGCACCGGTATATCTAATGATGTATCAAGTGCCCAGTTGTAACATTTAGCAATATCAAGTGGCTAGTTGTACTGTGTAGCCACATCAAGTGGCTACTAAGGGGTGTAGCAGGACGTGGGAGGCGGGAGGTTGCTCCTAAAAATTAGTGGGAGGCGAGAGGTTGACCTCAAAAATAGGTGGGACGTGTGATTGGTGAGATGGACTCTCAAAAATGGTGGGAGGTGGGAGATTGGCCACACAAACAGGTGGGAGATGGGAGGTTGGCCCCCCAAAGCAAGTGGGAGATGGGAGGTTGAGACCGCGGTCACTCCCCCAAGTTAGTTGTACAATAATATATCATTTGGCCAGTTGTAGATGTATATCAGGTGGTCAGTTATGTATAACCATTTTTGATGGTTAGTTCTACAGTTTATTCATACTGAACTGATGCCCTAAGTGGACTGAGAATGGCCTACCTGCCACCATGCTAATTTGATATGCAGAACTAACTAGGTTCTTCGGTTCTTCAATATGCTTTTTACTTCAATCGTGTTGAATTATTAAAAGTGTTTACATGCTTGTGCATAAACATCACGTGAAATCCATGCATGATTATACAAACTGGATCATGTCCAAGGACACAACATCAGTAAGTTTGATTGACACCGAGACTGGATAGTTTAATGAATTTGCTTGCACTAGAGTGAAGCTGACAATATTGTTATTTCCCAGCTTGCCAACACTGCTAATGTTTGCTCAAACCACATGGGTTTGCTTCCCTGCAGTCAGGCTTGGGAGACCTGCCCTAGGTTGAGCCTAATGAAGGGGGACAAGGAAGAGATAAGGACTGGGAGTTTAGGTGCCAGGGTGGTGCTTGTAATTGGCTCCACCCTCCAGTGACACTATGAGTTTCTTTAGGGTATTGCCAGGGAATTGCTTCTAAGTGTGTCTAATTCACAGCCCCTTGAGCTGTAGAATCCATCTGTGTGCCAGGGTGGAAGGATGGGGTAGAGTAGAGGGGTAGACTATGTGGTCATCTTGTTTGATTAAACTGGACAGCCCCCTAACCAATACCCTGAGGGTGTGGTTAGTAGCCGAGACCATGCCCAGGATTGCCAGCTATTAGGTCTCCGATCAAAGCTGTTAGTAAAACAGTTTGACCAGGTGAGAATTATTTTGGGGGTTTATGTAAAGCAGCAGTTATTTTCCAGTTTCTCAAAGACCACAATGAGTCACTACAGTCCAGTGGAACCTCACTATTAAAATCACCCTCGGGACTAGGAACAAATACCTGAATAGCGAGGTGACTGCATTAGCAGGCCTAATTTCCTACACCTTACTGTTTTGGAAATAATGTGGGCCTGTCCCAGGGAAGGTGACTGTATTACTGAGGACCATAAAGCAAAGTTCAGCTATAATTATATTAAATTTTAATAATAATAAAACGTATATAGCGCCTAAATCGTCAGGAGCCTGAGCTCAGATACGCCACAAACCAGAATTGTTAAGCATGATATGAACAGAAACATACAAAAGTAACCATCAGAGCGAAGGACCGCTGAGGATTCAAGGAAGAAATAAAAAAATATATATTTCTTGAGTTTTTTGCCTAAGGTACTACACCTAAAAGACACAATTTGCAACTACAATCAAGAATATCATGCCGGTGCTTTCCTTAGAATTTGTTCTAAAAGTTGGCGATTCTGGTCAAATCTTGGTTTTTCTGGTAGCTGCCATGTTGATCAGTGTGGCTAAGTGCCTTGCAGTTCTAGGAAATTGATGCAGCTAGACTTCCACTACTACGTGTTAAGTGTTAAGTGCATTCGACTGAAATCGAAGGGCTGGAGGGTATACACCAAAGCAACACAAATTCTCAATCAAAGGTAAAAGAGGTAAAGTTACATAATCAAGCAAGATGCTATATTAGAACGGGATAAGTTTAGTACACAAAGGCCAAAATATGTTACATAAGTTAAGTTCAGATGCAAACAACGTGGCCATATCCTATTGACAAGTATAGGAACTAGGTGTTTCCAAACATATTTTCATTTGGTGAGCGAACATTGCCAGATTACAAGCACTAGTGATGTAGAGTTATCTAACAGTATGGCGCGGCCTATGAAATTAAGATGCTGCGTGTTCAACAAAGTTTTTGTAGTAAATGTACTGACGTGATATTTTTGATTGCAGTTGCAAATCGTTATGTTGTATTAACTTGTATAGGTGCAAAAGACCAAAACAGTGACTTTTATTTCCATTTAAAGTGATGCCACACATTACTGATTTATCTGATATACTGTTTGGTAAACATCCTTAGCTATAAATCAGGGATGTGGATAATTAATTAGGGGTACATCAAAACACTGAACAAACAGTTTACAAGTTAAAACAACACTGCAAGTGATCACTTATACCTTTGCATGTTATCGCTGAAACTAGCTAAACAAACTAAGGAACAGGAAACGGGTGAAGCTAAAAAAACACATCTGCTCTGTTGATTGGCGCATGTGGTAGTGCTGATGCACTCACTACAAAGGGAAACAAGCTAATGTGTCTGTCACACTCATTTGGTGATAAGACTTTTAGCCATTTTTTTTTAGCGGAAGTCATCTAATAACCAAGTATACTAGCAACATTGGTCGGTGTTGCAACATATGGGATAGGCCACGTCATTGAGGGCAGACCACAGCGCAGTATTGTGACCATGTTAACAGTTTGTCTGATTATAAGAAAAGTGGACCATCAAAAAAATATTCCCAGATACTGCCATCATGTCACTGATATTCTGATTAAGTTTCGTCAAAATCAGTCCTGTTCTTTTAATCCTGTCGCAGACATGTCCACCCTCAAAATTGGCAGTTTTTGCCAAATATCAATATGCCTACTGGTGTTTCAGGAATGTCACCACCAAAATATCTGCGTGTTTTCGAATCCGCTTCATACTGCAACATCTCACTGCCAAAAGTGTGATATTTCAAACATTCCAAACTTGCTGGCTGAATGCAGTTACTTCTTGGAAAATAAAATAACTAAAATTGGGTAAAAAAAATATTTGTTATGCATTACAAGTCTAACTGTGGTTTGACCTCTATAAAGTAACAGTGGCAGTAGACCAGGATGGGATGTGTTTAGTCTGGTCCGTCACAGTGATGCACACATGATGATAGCTGCTTATCCAGTGAGAGAGTGGACAGCCAGGCACCTGGACTGACCTCAAGTCACTGACATCTCCAGACAGCAGCTGTCAGCACAGACCAACATATGACTAGATAACACCACTGGATGGTGATGGAGATGGCCTGCATCCTGTCTTATCTTTGCTAATATTCATGTGTGCATTTCTTGATCAGTGGCTGCTGTATTTGGCTGGGAAACAATCTCATTCAGAGTGAATATTTATTCTAATAAGTTATCATCCATAGGTGTCAACATTACCACTTTCGGACAGGAAATACCCGGGTTTTTTTTTATTGGTCCCGCTTTCCCGCTTTTTGGACGAAATCTCGTTTTTAACATTTTCAAAAACAAACAATATTCATGGAAAAATTTATATTTTTTTGTTGCACATGAGGCCCTTCTATGGACATTTTATTCCTTTTGTCTCAAATGATTCTCTCACATGAGCGAGAATGGCACATCAAAATGGCGACCCGTAAAACGCAAAATTTAAATTGAAAGGAAAAGGGTGTTTCCCGCTTTTCATGCATACTTTCTTATTTTGTCATGAACAGAATGTTGACAGATTGACGCCTATGATCTTCACGATTCCATCCTGTTTATTTGGTAGGATGAGTTATTGTTTATGGAATGTTATGTATCACCATTAGAGTATATGAGGGATCTCAGTCCACATTCTCAGAAATAAGAACAGTACTGGTAGGTGGATGAATCAAATATGATGAGGTGAATGTTCCTGGTATTCTTGGCTGGAGGAAACACAAACATTGGCCTTGTGTATTGTGAACTAGCAATGATGGATTAGGTTCCTCTGTTAGTTGGTCCCAGTGTAGTCAGACCCTGACAGGTTATTACACTGTTTAATTTGACATACTGAAACACAAGCTAGTGGAATCATAGCCCAGGCGACCTATACATGTCTGACTCAACCTATACATGTCTGACTCTATCCCCCCACTTCTTGATTCATGAGTGGAGTCTTTCTGGTCCATATGGCCTCAGTATTTATTATTAGAAAACAAATTTACTTCATTATTCTCTACCAACTTGAAGAACATTTTCACGAATGTGTTTTCCTGTATTGTAGCACTAGAATATTTTCTATATTTAATTAAATAAATATGGATTTCTCCTTCTGGGAGTTTGTCTACCATCACATTGTCTGCTCTGGGATTTGTCCTACATCCCTTCCTAATGATTGCACTTGGGTCCTCCCCTGGGACTGTGACTTGTGCAGTCAGTGAATGGCTACTGAGTTACACCTGTGTGTTTGTTGAGTTAATGGGTTAGCCCAGTCTACCACAGACAGGGTCATTATCTGTGTTGATCTTTCCTGTCTAATACATCCACCCCACTGGGGAGCAGGAACCAGCAAGACTACCAAGTTGTCAGCCTATTCTTGGCATGTGTTTACAAACGAGTAAAGAGGCATTTGAAATTGTTCCATAGACCACAGAGTGTAATTAACTCCTAGCTCAGGAGCCCTTTATTTTCCCGTACTTTTAGGAGTTATAGGAACAAGCCAAAATACCTAGTAATTTGATTAGTATCTGGGCACTTGAAATCCTCTGAGTCTTTATTTATGGGAATTCGGAGTCTTTGTGAGAGCTTATTCTGTTTACAGCTGTGTACCAGACTGTGACTGTGGACTGTGAATCAGGCAGTGACTGTCAACTGTGAACCAGACAGTGACTGTTGACTGTGTATCAGACAGTGACTCTGGACTGTGAACCAGACAGTGACTCTGGACTGTGAACCAGACAGTGACTGTCAACTGTGAATCCGGCAGTGACTGTCGACTATAAATCAGGCAGTAACTGTCAACTGTGAACCAGACAGTGAATGTCGACTGTGTATCAGACAGTGACTCTGGACTGTGAACCAGACAGTGACTCTGAACTGTAAATCAGACTGTGGACTGTGAACCAGACAGTGATTCTGGACTGCGCCAGGACTGAACTCCTAAAACACTTGATGTTTTATTTATAGAGTTTGAGTGAATGGGCTGTTTTTGAGATGTTCTTGATGGTTGTCACCCAGGATGTATTTTATCTCTATGCAGAGGTAACCACTCTCTGCCTTTCTGCCGGGGAGACTCTCAAAAGAAAAGACATTGTTGTTGTTCCACTTATTATAGTTTTGCGTTACGAAATGGCAGCTCATTATGTAGTTTTTTGTCTTGCTACAGATGAATGATTTGCCATGTTGCGTCACATGTTGGAAACTAGCCGTGTACCTCCACAGACTTTGTACTGTGGCTTCTCTTTGAACCAATGAACTTGGACAGAAATTGGGAAACAAATGGAGCATGCCCCTCACGTGTGACTTTGTGAGTACAAACCAAAGCAACTGAGAAAAAAGTATGAACTGCCAAAGCTACCACCTTGGCGTGATATTGTTGCCGGGCCAACAACCCAGGTGACTCGTCTAATAAATCTTTGATGAAACGACACGTTGCTTATGGTGATTTGTAGAATACTGCTGGCAGGCAGTCAGTCAGGTGCACCAGTCAGATGGAATACAATGTTTATGATTTAAACAATAATCACCATGGACTAGAAATGTATTATAATTACAGGTTTAGTGGACTGAGAGTGTGCTTCAATGCACACAAATGTTTCGCCATCATTGAGGTGTGTTAGGGGATGTAAAATAAGGATGTACTGTTTCTATTTTTCTAACAGTAACTTAAATTAGGCACCACAATAATGCTTTCTTATTGTCAGAGATAAGAGCAGAAACATCATGTTGTCAAGGCAGTTACACCAGTGTCTGTGGGTACTAAAGACCCAAACCTTACCCATCGGCTTGAAAATCACCGACCATTGTGACAAATATAGCACCATTATCACATATATGTTGACTATGGCCCTAGTTGTGACATGATTAATGAGGTATGAACTCTTGAGGTGCATGTTGACGCTTCAGTTCTGTTCAATATGCACCTGCCCTAGTGCCACATGAATAGACCACCTCCAGTTTACGTGGCCGACCTACTATGCAGCAGAATGGCTTGTCTACTAATAAATTCACCGGATACAGGTTTGGTTATGTGAAAAGAAACAATATTTCTACAACTAGGTCTAGCCTGTATTTGGCGGGCCTGCTATGTCTCGGAGATAGCCTAAACAGATGCGGGCTGCCACAGTGCCGTTTCTGTTGGAATGCGTTAGTGAGAAGTATTTTTTACAGGGACTGTCGTTAGACAGAGAGTGACATGTGTGTGACTGCTGACAGTTCATGTTTAGGATGTATTCCAACCCTGGTCTTCCCATGACAGCCCTGAGGAGGGGAGCGGTCCCCCCTGCTGGTGACAGGAAGTCATGATTCAACATCCATACAGTTGTTGCTGCAAATGTTCCATGAAGCTCAGGGACAGATAAATGAAAGAAGGCATGACAGAAGACAGCAACTGTCACCCTTTTTATCACATCAGCCATGGGGGGGGAGATGGCAGGCTGCCATAAGTGGTGGGGATGGCTCCCAGAAACTGTTTACATTTGTTGACCTCACAACAAAAAAAAACATACTAAGAGTACCTGGCACGTCTCATGTTGCTTTCACTGTGGACAGTTTCTTGGAATGTGTCTACTGCTTCCCATTATTGATGGCTGTCTGTGTGTGGCATCATAAAATGTTAACTAAAAGCTAGCCTGGCGAGAGGATTAAGTGCTTCTATCCTGGCAGCCGGAATGGGAGATCACTGTGTGAAGTTTTTAGATTGTCCATTCATTTTACAGTCTGTATCAATGCAGCATTTATTATGCTCCTGGGACTGCTGCCAATTAACTGACTGTGAAAATGCCGTTCCTCATCCCCTGGATAACATTAACAATCCAGAAGGACAGACAGACTGCCACATTGGTGGATACATAGGCAGGACAATGCCATGAGTAGACAGGCAGGCATAAATATAGCCATCCCAGCAGTTATTGATCCATTGTATGTATGTAACTGCCGCAATAATACGTGATACATTGAGGAGACCTGACTCATCCCAGAATGGGAGATTACGCAACCCTGATCACTTGCCACTGTGCTGATGAAATTATATTGAAGCCAGGCGCCCACAGGGTCACTGAACATTGGCTGTCAGAAGAGGCGGGCCCAGGCCATCCAACTGCAGTGGATGCCCTAATTATGGTGGAGCCAATCATCTTTGTATTTCGTACTGCTCAGAGCAAGTGCATGTCTTGGGTCTTTGCTGGTGTTGGTGCTGTGATATTTTCATGTGTTTTGGACATTGTGGATTGACACAGGCCTTGGAGATGCATGGCCAGGCTTGGCTGTTTGAAGCTGGTCAAAGTGTGACACAGTGATGGAGTGGGAACCAACAAGACAGTGTGAATACTCACTGTAGTGTGGCTGCTGACAGGGCATTGATATCACTGGAGCAGGCTCAGTGTTTACCTCAACCGCAATTGTCTCGAAAGATGTTTACGTTGACTATCTCCCGCAGATATTAGGTTTCGTTAATTAGCAAGGAACTCTACATACCGTATAGCAGTTTTTGTTAATTTATTCGCTGCATTTGAATGCTGTTTGACAGGATGTGATGCCTACAGACGGCACACACACGAGTGCAATCTTTGGACAGGGTTCCATGATGCAGGGAATGATGTTAGCTGTGCACCGGGTGGCCTAGGTAACACTTGGCCCCTGTGTGTCTCTGGGACTTACGTACATGAGTGTATCTAGTGCCTGTCGACTTGGACAGCTGTCTCAAGGATCCGTGCCATGCGGGACAGACACTTGACTGTACACTGTGCAGTTGTTGCACTAGGGTTGGATGGCAATGAGAGCAGCAGCACACATGGACTGAGGATCCTATCAGTTTCAGTGCTGCCAGAGATAAGTTGACGTTTGATTACCGCATAATTCCAGCCTGTTGCAGCAGTCCTGTCAGCCTCTCTGCCTGTTTGATAATTGCATCACAACCGCATGGACGATGCGCTGTAATAACCCTGGTAACTGTGTCACACGGGAAGTGGTTGTTCATCGAATGGTGATGTCACTTTGTCTCCAGCATCAGCGGCTGTGAGCCGCGTGTGGTGTGAGGAAGAGCCAGGGCTTGTGTAATATCACACAAAGAAGCAGGGAGGACTGTATGTGTCTTGTAACGGATGCCCTCCATGTGGAAGCGCCACAATAATGTGTGTTGTCATGTTTCGTTTCGTTAAACAGCACATCACAACCCAGCACGGAGTCCCGTGATAACCGGCCGCGAAATGGATTCCTGCATTTTCAGCTGGTTTGTGTTAGGGTGATCCGATAATTCGAAATAAAATACTCCACCCCGGATTACTTGGTTCGGAAAGTCTCGACTGCATCTGCTGACTGCTAAACTGCTACAATGCTCCTGTTGTTTGGCTGCTACGCTATGTAGATTTTTTATGCCAATAAGTCACCATGTTTGACGTACAGAATATCTACAACTTGACGCCACCTACTGTGCCCGGCAAGCGAGGGGTACAGAGGCCTCGAAGGGTGATGCTTTTTGACCTTCAGCGACGAGGGTAGGTACCAAAAATATACATGTGGCATGATTTGTGAACAATTAGTAATGGCCTGTTGTTGTGACGAGACTATATTTATTTCATTTGACACCAAGTGGGCTCTATCTGGCTGGGTTGTGTAATTGTGTACACAGATATGCGTCATGTGGTTTGCGTGTAACTCAGTAGCGTAATTGTGTGTTTTTGTACCTTTCACGTAAAAAACCTGTGCTGGTGACGTGTCAAAGACGGATATTGCACTGTGCATGTCTACGCATGGGACAATAGCCTTGTCACGGTGATGAACAAGAACAACAAATACCTGGTAGTGTTGATGTTATACAGCACAGTAAACATTGACATACACACGTGTTGATAGGGTTAATGCTGGGTATAGATGTGGTAGAGACCAACGGGTTAACAGGATCCAGTGTAACCCTAGCAGTAGTCTTGTGGAACAGATTGGAAATCAATAAAGACTGTTTCCTTGGGATGCTATCATTGCCTGCTATCAATGTTATCAGTGTACACTGTACCGGGTTACCCTGCTTCTAATTTAAGATGGGTGAAACTGAATCTGTTCTACTGAACCTTGTATGATGGACTGCAGCACATAGCCAGCATTAGGTGAGTGAGGGGAGGATGTGGATGATGGACATAAAGATGATAGGTCGTAAAGATAATAGAGCCAGAGGTGGTGGTGTGACAAATAAACACCATTCAACAGTGCTGTAATGTTGATGTAAATCAGCTAGGCTGTGTTTGTTTCCCTACAAGAGATCAAGGTGTATGTGTGCACTCAGCGCATGTGATATTGCTCAGTTGTGTGGTACAGCAGTACTTTTGTTATGAAACTTCCTGCAGCCTCTTCATTCAACCTGGTGACTAAGATGTGATGCTTGTTTACGAGTGTGTTCAATAATGCAACAGCATTGCTAGTTTGACATCATGGCTGTGTGTCTTAGACACTACAGGGTACAAACTTTATTGGCTATGGCAGAATCTCTGCAGTGTTATCAAGTGTGACTGGAGCCAGTCAGACATAAAGACCACAGACCACATCTACGGTCCGTCCACCATTACCCACATAGAGTCTCTAGGAAAGTGAGAATTGTATGTGATGAGCAAATTTTTTCCGAGCACTTTCACATCGGATACATTAGAAAATTTTATGTTTTCTGTGCTACTGCTTTAGATCTTTCATGCGATGGCAATAGACAGACGTTGATCGCTCGCGTATCACTACGTTGACGATTCTGCAGAACATGCCACTAGTTAAAAATCAGTCAACAGGCTGGGCCAAAATTGAGGTGTATCAGCGTTGGGTGCTTTTTGCTGAAAAACAAGGTATAATTTTCACGAATTTCACAGCATCTGTGAGGATAAATGTGCTGTGAAATTTAAAAGGAAATCTTACAGACAGATTTTCCAGGAATCCAAAGAAACGTGATATGGGAAAATCAAATGTGGCCTGTCTCCCGACTGATGATACTTCCCCCTTCAGCCAACTGTCTGACCACATGGACATTGAAAAATGTGGCTCACTCACATCCTGACTCACAGCTTGTGATATGGGAGTCATAAAAATGATACTGTGTCACAAGTGCTGTGGTTATGTCCCTACAGTATTGCCACCACGTGTCATGTGCCAGCACTCTGGCGGGATCATAGCGGACAAGGAGCAGTAAGGATCAGAACAACAAACTCTTATGAGAAAAACTGATATAGTTGCTGCTAGATTGGCTTTCCTTGTGATACTCTGTTTCACTGCAGTGTCAGCCACTGTGAAGCTGTTTCAAGGACCCGTGTCCTCCCCTTCTCCCCAATCCCTGTTTTTCGTGTGGGAGCCTCCCCTTTTTTCCCATCCAGTAGCCGGTTCTTGGAACTGTCCTGTTCTTGTGGCCGACATCTGCAGTGTGCCCAAACACATGCTCTCAATGAGATGCTCTCTACGAGGAGATGCTCTCTGTATCAATTATATATGCTCTCAGTTAGATGGTCTCAGTGAGGAGATGCTTTCGCTATAGGTCACAGCACTGTATTGAGCCATGTGGTGAATTGTCACTGTCCTGCTACAAGCCCATCTGTCATGTCATGTCTGTCCACACGTCCAGTCTCTCACTGCCTCACAGGTCAGTGTGGCTGAGTGATGAGATTGGGGACACAGCACCTGAGGCTGTCAGGGAGTGATGGATCCAGCCCAGATTAGGACGCCTGCTGCTTCTACATGTGGATACTGCTGGAAACACTTCATTCTGTTGCCTGATACAGCACCAGGGACCTGCCCTGGGGAGAAGGCTTCTTCATACTCCCAATTTCTTCATGGGAAAATACTTCCTTGTGTTCCCAACTATCCCAACTATCCCACCTAATACCGGTCACTAGTTTGCTATTGTGGCCTGTAGTTGAATGGAAATAAAAATCTGAAACAAAATTGCATGAATACAGCCATCAGAGAATGTAACAATTATATATATTCAGAGTGACTGATAACAATTATGCTATATTTTATTATTTATTATTTTATTTAGCAACAACCAGGAAATAATTATATATATATATATATATATCAATATTCTGATTTGATTACTGTGAATAGTTTTGGTAAGTTATGTATTTGAATTATTTCCTGGCACAACTGTGACTTTGTATCCAAAACTGTCCCGTGAATGTGCTTTTGCTCAATGTGGTTTGTATCACAGTCATGAATAGAGCACAAATCTCGAAGGGAAATGATTATTGATATAACGATGTGCATAAATCCAAGCAAAATATTGGCAGTTGTGCTGTCATTTGCGTTTGCCAATGACCAATGCCTAAATGTTGACCCATGTTGTGTCAAAGCTGCAAAACTGTAAATCCGGCATACGCAAATGTTTTAGCAAATGCAAGTACTCTGGTCATATTCAGTTACTCTGATTGTGTGCAGGTACTCTGGGAATACTTCTGGAAAAATTGTTTTCGTGAATTTCACACAGGAGGTTGAGTTAACTGTGCTGTGAAAATGTAAAGAAAATCAGAACACAAACTTTCCAGTGTGCCAAAGAAACACTGTAATGACAACCAATGACAAAGCTAATTGCGGTGTCACCCCACTTACCCCTTGCTCTTACTCCTTGCTGCGAGGTCAGGACACTTGAGTGTGTGACTGTCGTGTGACGGGAAGTTTGTCTTGTGTCGACTTGATATGGGGGACATTGGTAGTAACGTGTAAGGGGTTGTCGCCTGCTCAAGAGCAGGACTTTGATACAATCACAGAATGCAACACTTGTGATAACAGTCTGTTGGCTCTGCCTCTTGAACACATCGAGCAGGCAGCTTCCTGCACCAAGTTCCAAACTACTTGCACGTGTAGCCAAGGTGAAGGTCAGGATGTGCACCTGGAGAACAAATTATAGATGTCAACAACTGTAGTTGTACATTATTCATTGGCTCCCAGCCCATGGGTTATCACATTTCAATTAACTACTGATTATCTTCAGTAGTGCACTGGGTTGACTGATAGTCCTTCAAACAGCGTGTCGGACAGCGGCTGTTTCAAAATTGTATGCATAGTATTCTGCATGAATGTTTGTAAAGGGTTATGAGGCAAAATAGCCCTTTTGGCTATAAGTTTCATTGTGAATTTTTACTGTTCGTTTTAAGACAGGAGCCTCCACTTTAAAGTGTTTGTTTTATGTTTTAATAGCATGGAGAACAAACGGCAAAACACTGTGTTCTTATCTGTGATATCTGTCATTAGAATCACTTAAAGTTAAAGAAAACCCCCTCCCCCAACAAATCTGTACATGCATTCGAATATCAACTCAACTTCATGAGCTGCATTTACTGTACAAAGACTATATCCATTCACACTGTTTCACGACTGCCTATAACTAGCTACTTGTTTCTGCCTATAGCCAACTGCTTGTTTCTACAGCTGAGTGAATTGGCACAATGTGGCTTGAGTTGGCCCATGCTTTGAATGATGCTTTGAGGATATGAACTGTGTACCTGTTGTTTGAGAGTGTGACTCGCTTACTGTTCCTTAGACCCACTAAAGCAACATAGACATTATCTGAGCATGTGCTGGCGGCAGTACAAGTTTCTCCCAGGCAGAATCAGTTCCCCACAAAACACAACTTGCTCGAGGCTGACCAGGAAGAGGTCGGATAACAAAGGAATGCCATGAAAACAAGTGAAAAACAAAGTCAACCATGTGGGTGATAGTTGGCAGGTGTATAAACTCTGCTGTTTGTGAGCCTTCAGCTCTTTACTTGTTTGCAGTGTCAGGTAGCTATGCAAGGTATTTGCAAGGTATTCTGTTAATTCTACAGGTAAATTGCCAACTGTATGTATGTGATGGTACTACTAGTGTTGGGAATTGGTAAAATGTTCATGATCAATCAATGGTTTACCTAACCGATCGATGATCAATCAGTGATCGATCATAGAAGTTAATCAACATATTTGATAAATAATCACTGTTTCTATCTGTTTTTTTTTTGTAATGGTCAATGAAAGAAAAACAAAACGGTTTGGTTTGTACTCGGTGTCTTTTCGCAATCTTGGTTAGATGAGTCATGGAATGACGGAGTGGAATTCAGAATGATAGATCAAACAAGATTGTTATCGATTCCTTGATCAGAAGCATGAACCAATCAGTCGTCAACGAAATCGATTACAGTCGCGCCTCGTTATAACGCGATGGTATTGGACTGCGTTGTAAGCGAGGCACGTTAGGTGTTCCCGTATCTGCCACCAGGGGTACCACGAAAGGCAATTAACACGCCACTCCGCCACTGATCCCCGCCGCCGTGAGGAAGCCCTGTTGTCCCGCACAGTTTATAAAGCTTATTTAGAGTAGAATATTAACGTTAATGTGTGAATAAAATATGTGTGTGTGGAATTATGGAATACAAATAATCTGTTACGATGGATCGCCACTGCGAGGAAGCCCTATTGTGCCGCACGGTATATAAAGTTTATTTAGAGTAGAATATTAACGTCAATGTGCGTTGTATCGAGTTAAAAATGTCAAAAAGTTGAACTGAATAAAATACACGTGTGTAGAATTGTGGAATACAAATCAACAATAATCTTTTACGATGGACTGACTGTATGACGCATCACTGAGTAATGCTCATCGAAAACAATAACCTGGAGACGAGCAGCGGAACATGGACATACGAGTTTTCACTTGCAACGCAAACGTTGATTAAAAATTCTCGTAGCTTCACTTCATCCTTTAGCCATCCCCGAAGCGTCGATTCGGGAACGCGCATCTCCCGAGACTCTTTGCATTGTGATTCACCCTTTTGTATCTGGATGACCAAATCTAACTTTTCTCGTACCGTGTACGCCTTGCATTTTAGCATAGCGAAGATTCGAGAACGATATATGTGATGTAACAGACTAATGGAAGGCTAATGATACTTCGTTGCTGTTTCACCCAAGTTTTATATTGCTGTTGCTTGCTTAATTGCGTTTAACACTATTTTACTCAACTTTTATTTCAATGCACTATGAGTTGTTTTCATGTATTGGCATTCAGTAAGAATGGTTTAATCTTGCCGCCTGAAATCGACTCGCTCTTGCTGCTTGTTACGTAGAATAAACGGGTTAAACTTCTATGTTTTCAGTCGATTGAAAGGTGCAGGAGCGAATTGGCAGGTGCGTCTCTGATGTCTAAATTACCACTGAATGTGTGAATGTTTTATTCACATGCAACGCATTTTTGTGAATCACCATTGCAATTAACAAGTCGCCCGGTCGAAGCCAACGCCAGTGAAACACGATTGATGGCAGCCCAACCATTCCACCCCTGGTGGCAGAAAATTGGGGTCCACGACCGACCGCGTTATATCCGAATCCGCATAATAACGGGGCGCGTTATAACGAGGCGCAACTGTAATCAGAACACCACTTGATGACACACAGTTCTGTCACTGTCTGTGTGGTCCTGTGTACATGTAGTGTACACCGTGTATGTGTGTGCAAAGGTACCTGGCTTAGTATGACATACACATTGTTTCTGTCCCTCTGCCTAGACTCCGCATGCTGAAGATGCAGGCAGTTTGGTGGGTGAACAGAAAAAAATTTAACACGCATACAGTACAAAAAGGACAATATAGCGTAGGATATTATTATAACCAGAATGAAGGATTTGCGAAGCAATCATAAGCTTGTATACCCATGAAACCTTACACATCATGCAAAGCCTTCCTGTCGTCTTCAAGGTTTTACTGAATATAAAAAATAATGTTGCCTTTTAAAAAAATGCATTTCAAAGTTAATGTAATATTTAGCAGAATTTGGCCTGAAGTTTTGTAAATAATTTAGCTGCAGATTTTTAATCTCCACATTTTCTTGTCAGATGGTACACAACATGTGATAGCATGACAGCAAGTGACAGCCTGATCGACATGTGACAGCGGGCAGCTAGTGACAGCCTGACAGACATGTGACAGCCTCAGACAACAAGTAACAGCCTGATAGACATGTGACAGCCTTGACAACAAGTGACAGCCTGACAGACATACTGACCAGTGTCAACCACGTGTTGCACATTTCTGTCCACAGATCTGTGTGTGGGCTATGCTGTTCCATACTTGTATTTCTACGTTCTTGTACCACAAATTGACTGATGGGCTATACTCAGACATGTTAGCTGTAAGATTTATTGACGTGTCAATGCTGACAGAAATGTTGAATTCCTAAGAACAATATTGTGTGCTGCACAGAGTGAGGTAATGCCAAAGTTTGACAGAGCATCTTCAATTGGCTTTGGAGTGTATAGGGTTAACTTTTGCAGAAGCATTGATTTAATGCATCATTCAGGCAGTGGGGGCTCCACAGTCAGTGTCACTGGGAAAGGTCCCAGCCCAGTGATGTCTCACACTCAGGATGGGGACAAACTGTAGGATGTGGCAGAGGGTTACACTTGTTTATGGCAGACTGGTGTATGCCAATGGCAGTAGCAGTAAATATTTCACAGGGAAGTTTGTGCAGCATGACTTGGCCGAGACAGCTGTAAACAACGTTGCTGTTGAAGCAAAAGCACATTTGTGACATGATTGAAGGAACTTAAGTTTTTCGATTTTTTTACTAATCTGTAGAGGCGAGACACTGAATTGATGCAAATTTAATTAAATATATTGTAATCGGTCGTTTAATGTGATTACCCCCAAAATACCATCACCCAGTCATCGGGACGGCCATTTTCTACAAGATTATGACACATTAAGGTCTGGTCCAATTCCTTTCAAACGGTGCAATTATTTCCAGATTGCAAACATCAGAGCTAACTAAGGTGTAATTAGTCATGGCTGTGATAGTTATAAATTAATTATGATATTACGGTGGAATTATTGCTTGTGAAGAATTAGACGTCTAATAAAAAATGGTTAGAGGAGCTGAGCTGTATTGTTCCATTGGTTTATCGTTCCAATTTGTTTACACTGTGACGTGAATTGCTTGATTGAGCAATTGCATGTGAGGGGTTTCAGTTCTTTGTTGTGGTGTAGGAGGGCTTCTTGGCAATATTGCAGCAGTCTATGTGTGATTATAGACAAACGGAAACACTAGTTATACTGTTACATTATCCAAATGATTCACTGAGGTTCTCATTAATATTTTACAAGATTTAACAAGATTGTCATCCATAGCAAACACTCCATATGGCAAGTGGACAATGACGCTATTTTCTTATCAAGAGACGTTTTTTCATCAATATATTATGTAGCCTGACCTTCTGATAAATTTATCAGTTTTGTTTTTGTTTCACCAGAACAGAGAGAGATTGGCTGGAATGCAGTGACAAGTGAATGTTTTAAGCAGGTTAGCTCACAACTTGAGAATTAATGGTGCTGTGTTAGAAGTCAAACAGTTTGATCTGAATCAATTACTACTGTTGAATGCTTTGTTGTAATTGGTGCCACTCGCCGTGGGATGATGTTTGAATGTTATGTAAGCTGACTATGTTATTTCTGATGTGATGGGACAAGACCTGACCCATCACAGACAGCAGAGACATGCAGGCCTAGGTGGCTGGTTGTTGATGTAGTAGGCACACGATGGCGCAAGCGTAATTATGCTGCGCACACACAATTCTCCATCGGGAGAAGTACGCAGCGGCAAATTGTTTGACAAAGCTGTGATGCATATATCACATTGCATCATGCATGAGCCCAGGGTCTTGTGGAGATGGAGTAATTCAATCGGCCTGCCCAGAGTGCATCTGGTGTCAGGGAATGCCAGTCTGCCACTTATGTAACCATGCAGAAAAAAGTAGCTCATTTAGAAAACTATTATAATGATCTTTGTTGGTGCCGTGTGTGGAAACCTGAGAGTATCTTGGCATGGACTCTAGTCTCAAGGGACTGGAATTGATTAGTGATGGTTCAGAATATGGTTGGTTTAGTTTCTATGAAGAAAGTATGAAGTCATTGTCACAAGGTGGTTGGTACCGACCGAGAGTCAGTTTCATTTTTAGAGTCTTGATTCATGTCTAATTACTGCTCGTCGTATTCCGAGTCAGTTCTAACCTGATAAGCCCTGAATTTCTGGGGGAGTTGATTTTGTTTCAAACCATGGGATTATGAAATGCACTGTAATATGTAAAGTCTTCATCAAAACCCTTACAATATATACATATTCTGAATCACAGAATATTTATCTTACCAATGGTAATAACACTATCAATGTTATGATTAACTGTGGCTAATTAGCATATAATTAGCATATGTAAACAATCGCAAAGTGAAAAATTAAATACGAAATCTAGTTTTATTTCGTCACTCATGGACACAATAAAGCACAAAATGAGGCAAGTTTGGTACTGCAAGGTAGGCCTACATGTCCTCTATGAGCAGCAAGAGAAATTATAATAATATCTGCATTTACCTGTGAAATATTACAATTAGCATGCAAGTACTATGATTTTGGTTGATTGCATATATACATATAAAGCACACAAAACTGTTCACAAAATGCATAATAATGAATGTTTCATAGGTACATGTAATCTATTGACATATATATCAGAGCACACCAAATATTGTAGTATAATAACTGATGGAAAAGAAAAGAAAAATTCAAGGAATATAAATGCAGTAATTCTGCAAATGTGAGTCAAATGTTATGTCAAAAGACAATGAATACAGTAAAACTCATCATTGACACATCGATGTTGTTGTCTTGGCCGCTACTAATGTCATTTACATCCATATTATCGGATGTAAAACCCAACAGATTCAATGCCTGCTCATAGTCTTCATAACCATGAATCGTAAAACGTTGACAAAATATCGGTCACTTTCAAAAAATTCGCAAAAATACTAATAATTGACGGATCGATTCGAGAAATGGCTCAAAACGTCCGCACATGTGTTGTTTTCATCCGGGCACCAACAGCATAACCAAAGCGAACGAGCGTGGCGCCACATAGCGATCAATATGAACACTACATCCCAACACCGAAATTTTGGTGTTCAGGGTACATCAGGTTAATCAAATGTCTCTCTGTCAAAGCAACTGGACTGAGTGTAGTACAGTGCGGTAATTGTGTAATCTAGTCATTGGGACAGATTTTATTTTGCTGTTTCCAACACTGTGTTGACATTTCCCTATGCTATGTGCCAATTTGCATTTGGCATTATCTAAAATTGGATATGTTAATATTTATCTTGCCTGAAAGAAAAACAATTTAATTCTGTCATTTTCATTGTAAGGAAAAAAATCAGCTGTCTGCTGTCTATTCTATGAATTGGTCCTACCATCAGCGAGTGCATGCGTGCGGGTGGGTAGTCAGGCATGTGTGCGGGCAGGCATGTGCGGGCAGGCGTGCATGCAGACTGGAATAGCAGACTTTCCTGGGAGAATCACATTTATAAGTTGTCAGGCAGACAACTTACTAGATAATGCAGTCCTTATAATGTCAGTTCCTCCCATCCTCACGACCAGGGCCTTCTGACTACATCGATACCCCTGGCAGATCTACCATCACCACCAGGGGCTTCTGACTACATCAATACCCCTGGCAGATCTACCCTCACCACCAGGGGCTTCTGACTACATCAGTACCCCTGGCAGATCTACCCTCTCACCACCAGGGGCTTCTGACTACATCAGTACCCCTGGCAGATCTATCCTCGCCACCAGGGGCTTCTGACTTCATCAGTACCCCTGGCAGATATACCCTCCCACCACCAGGGGCTTCTGACTACATCAGTACCCCTAGCAGATCTATCCTCGCCACCAGGGGCTTCTGACTACATCAGTACTCTTGGCAGATCTACCCTCACCACCAGGGGCTTCTGACTACATCAGTACCCCTGGCAGATCTACCCTCTCACCACCAGGGGCTTCTGACTACATCAGTACCCCTGGCAGATCTACCCTCACCACCAGGGGCTTCTGACTACATCAGTACCCCTGGCAGATCTACCAGTTGAAATGTGGATTTTTCAGTTGCTACATTAACCAGTAATATTGCTCGCTCAGATTTACAGGGCTTGCATACGGGAACTTAACTTTAATTGGGTGTGGTTCGATCGTTGCTGGTCGCACGCATAATAATAAACATTTTGTTGGGATGCTCTTTAAAGTTTGGCGTAGGCATATCTAGTTCCCAGAAACACATCGTCCAAGACAGCAAGTGGGACGAAATACAAATGATTCAGCATACATCCATACGTGGCGTGGGACAAACTCACAAATCCACATTTCAACCAGTTGATCTACTACTACCAGCCCTGACTAGCAAGGATGGTTTCTTCCTTCAAGACCTACACTTTCATGATGGAATGGACCAACTATCTTAAAAACACCTGTACTTGATTCATATGTTATGACGGTGGAAGTAAAAATAGTAACGAATACTCCAGTGATCTGTCTCGAGATGGATCAACGAGGAGGCGAGCTGTATGGCAACACATAGACTGCTGCTATAAATAACACCAACTATCCTAGTTCTCATCAATACAATGTCAGCGATAGCTTTGCCTCACATTATGTCTGCATCTGACCCACAGGATATGTCAGCCTGTGTTTTGTTGACACTGGTAGGCCTTAATCATGCTAATAGAGACTTCTATGGCGCCTAAATCTTCAAGAACCCGAGCTGAGAGGCACAACAAGCTAGAATAGCTAAGCATAATCTCATTAATAGGGACACGCAAAATTCATCATCAGATCGAGGGACCACCGAAGATTGACAATGGAAATGCAACCCCTGTAAAATGTGTTGTGAGTTTTTTGAGGAAGGTAGCTATAAATTCAGATGATTTTAAGATGATGTGGGTTTGTTCCTTACATGATTGTGTTTATGTTGCAGAGCTCCACGAGAACTCGCTGACAACAGCAACGTGCCTCACACAAGGAGCATGTCGCCCACTGTTGCCATGACTACGGACGTCGGCAACAGTCAGTTCTTTGCAAAGGTACAGGAGGTACTTTAGCAATATATGCTCATCTCGGGTCTTTAGGTCCAATCGGTTTAAACCAAACTGTGGCTTTGATCTAGCTTGGCATACCTATGGTGTGAACATTACACTTAGTTATAAGTTGAAAAGTAAGGCGTTGCAGTATTTTTTATTGTTTGTCTACCTTTCCAATTCATATATTTAAAATTAAATGTTAGACAAATGTAACAGAGACAAGAATTACCAGGTTCTGTTTCTGATTTCTGATCAGTCCTGTCCACAGCACTTGCAGTTGTAGGCTTCTCTGTCAAAGGCATTGATTTCTGAATCAAATTCCTCACAGATTCAATTGGAAAAAACATGGTCTTTTATCTGTGTTGGTGATGATGCAAAGTGGGGCATTGTCATGTCAGATATGTAATGTATTTTATTGGTGAAACTTGTCCAAAATGTATGTCCAGGTGCGTGTACTGTGTGTGTGTCCAGGTATGCATGCGTGTATGCATGCAAGTTATATGTGTGTGTATATATATATATATATATATATATATATATATATATATATATATATATATACTGTATATATATATATATATATATACTGTATATATATATATATGTATATGCACACAGTAGCACAGGAGAAAAGGCAAGAGCTTATTACTCCATGCACTACCCAGTCAAGTTTTGGTAGGGCATTGGCAATAACAACTTCATTCCCCAAAATCATGTGCAACTGCCGGTTTCACTGAGCTTTAGTTTGACATAAATCACGTAACTCGCACTCCGGGCAGGTAATACCAGGTATGCAAAATTTCAGTATCACACATACAAAACTGACAGAGATATGAGGGAATAGACATACAGACAGACAGACACAACCTCATACTACTTTATAGTACAGATATGTATATATATATATATATATATATATATATATATATATATATATATATATATATATATATTTGTATAATTTGTTTGTCCATGCAGTACGGGATCCGCCCCATCCATGACAGCACAGACAACATGCTGGACACCTCGGCGTCCACTCAGGCATGCAAAATAACCAGGCTTTATGACGACAACATCAGGTTCCCCAAACTGGAGGATTGCGCTCACTTCCACTACGACTTTGTGGAGCTGAGCCAACTACAGGTACTGTACCCCAGTCTTACACTGTCTGAGCCAACTACAGGTACTGTACACCAGTTTTACACTGTCTGAGCCAACTACAGGTACTGTACACCAGTCTTACACTGTCTGAGCCAACTACAGGTACTGTACACCTGTCTTACACTGTCTGAGCCAACTACAGGTACTGTACACCTGTCTTAAACTGTCTGAGCCAACTACAGGTACCGTACACCAGTCTTGCACTGTCTGAGCCAACTACAGGTACTGTACACCTGTCTTAAACTGTCTGAGCCAACTACAGGTACTGTACACCAGTCTTACACTGTCTGAGCCAACTAGAGGTACTGTACACCAGTCTTACACTGTCTGAGCCAACTACAGGTACTGTACACCAGTCTTACACTGTCTGAGCCAACTACAGGTACTGTACACCAGTCTTACACTGTCTGAGCCAACTACAGGTACTGTACAATAGTCTTGCACTGTCTGAGCCAACTACAGGTACCGTACACCAGTCTTACACTGTCTGCAATGCATGCGACAAACTACTGTTAGAGGGCCCTGGTGTTTATAAAACAGCATTAAATATTGCTGTCTAATATTGTGGCCAGAGAAAATGTAAAAATAACATTGAATGGAATGTTATGTATGTAGTTGAATCACTTATACTGTCATAAAAGATCAATGCTATTGGTGTCATCATTTCTTAGTAAATCTGTATTTGGAGATTTACAGATGACAGTATTAGTAGTTTTACTTTTCTACTGCACACCTTAGTTGGTGCATAAGGCCACTTATAGATAATTATATAGAGGTAATGTCGAAGAACTACATGTCAATCGGATTGTCTGCCTCCTTGGTATCACCAGTATGAAGTAAATTGGTGTAATATCCTTAAAAAAATTAGGATTACAGGTGTCCTCTTCCTATGTCGATAAACCAATAAACGGCGTTGATTCCCCGGTATTCCCGAATGACGACAAGATACTGATGTCATTAAATATGAATCACCCAATAGGCATCCATGCTACAAATGGCAGGGGTTTTCCTGACATGTGCAGACTTCGCCTTTGCCTTGGCAGCGATAAGTCGCTGGCAGAGACTAAGTAGTTTGTCACGACTGCATTTTATATCGAACTAGCACAGATTAGTAAGTACTGTAATGTACATCACTGACACAGTCTGACCCAGCCGTAAACGTTGGGGTGGGGCTGATAACTTGCTCATTTTGGGAAACTGAATCAGTGCAAAGCATTTTGAATCAGTGGCCGCCAATAAAAAGGCTTTACTTCGAACATTTAAATATATATGTATATATATATACATATATGTATCCATACAATACCGCATAGAGCACTACATTTTCTGGTTTGAGTTCAAGTATCTTTGGACCCCATTTTTTTAGACCCGTGGGGTCCCAGGACCCCATTTTTTTAAACCCTAGCTTAGTTTTATCTAGTTTGAAATGTGACCCCACATTTGGTTTTAATGGTAACAACTTATGTGACAGTTGCGACGTGGTAACCGTTGTTGCTAATAATAGTTCCTGTTTCTGCCACCAGGTGGTGCTATCTGATGACAACCAGGAGAATGTTTATCGGCCTGCGGATGCGAACGGCCTGCCTGAAGTGTCCTTCTTCCTGTGTGTCCACTGCAACGAGAAGTCGTGGACGGTTCGGCGGACGTTCTCCGACCTGTGTACGTTCGACAAGCAACTACACCGCTGTATCTATGACCGCAACTACAGTCTGCTGCGTGAGCTGCACGTCCGGCCAGACATCTGTGAGGACGACATTCCAGTGAGTCCACCAGAATATCTTTAAGCCATTAACTAATTAGGTAAATGGTATAACATAAGATTTGTTGCCATTACAAGTCAGTGGAATTTAGTCTCCCCCCCCGTGGACAATGTGTCAGTGCATCGTAGGTAGCCCTGTAGAGACACAGCCAAATATTGCGCTACGACACTTAAGTCAAGAGTTTTTAGCTAGCTAGTCAGCTTACTTGTTTTTAGTTCTGTTGAGTTTTGTAGTCTTTTTAGAATTTTGAAGCCCTACAAACTGACATTTCATTAAAAGTTTCAGAAGTATCCAAATTATATTTCAGATGGCTTGTGTAACATTCACAGTGTATGCATCCATGGTCCTTCTGCCTAGAAAATCAAGTTCTGATAAAATCTGCAAACAAAAAGTTAAGAAGTAACGTTTTGTGGCCCATATTGACATATTTGGCTGTGAGGGTGTTCTCGAAGCTAGTCTGGGCACAACAGTCTGGTTGATGGCGTGTTAGATTGTGGTAGATGCGTTAGATTCTAGTAGATGTGTTAGATTCTGGTAGATGTGTTAGACCTTGGTAGATGTGTTAGCTGCTGTGTAAGCCAGTGTGTGTTGTTGCAGGAACTCAGGAAGACAATGTCTCTGTATCTGCGTCGGTTCTCATCCATCGCCGGCACCATGATCAACTGTGGACCCATTCTCAGCTGGCTTGAGGTTTGTGTGCACGGCAAACATTGATGGACATGTCCGTCATAGAAGCTTCTTGACCTGTTGGAGTAGAAATCTTCGTATAGTATATTCATATAACATTTTATAGAATTCTACAGGGCATAGCAGAATATTGTGTAGAAAACTATAGAATACTACACATTCTATGTCCTCAAAATCCTATAGTATATTCTATCACAAAATTCTATGGAATATCCTATTTTATGAATTCTACACAATTGTGTCTGCAAAAATCATATAGAATGTTCTATGAAAATGCTATGGATTTTTGCTAATGGAGTACACCCAGACATGTAGCATACTACATGGAGTTCTGAGAGTCACACAGTGATTCCTACAGACTCAAAAATGGCATATGAAAATCTTATCCTTGACAACTTAGTCTATCCAGCCAGAGTTCTCTGTTTTTACTCACATGGAACATTAAAGAACAGAACGGGTTGGTTTGTGAAAGACTGATAATCGTACATACAGTGAGGCTGGTTTGTGAAACACTGATAATCGTACATACAGTGAGGCTGGTTTGTAAAACACTGATAATCGTACATACAGTGAGGCTGGTTTGTGAAACACTGATAATCATACATACAGTGAGGCTGGTTTGTGAAACACTGATAATCGTACATACTGTGAGGCTGGTTTGTGAAACACTGATAATCGTACATACAGTGAGGCTGGTTTGTGAAACACTGATAATCGTACATACTGTGAGGCTGGTTTGTGAAACACTGATAATCGTACATACAGTGAGGCTGGTTTGTGAAACACTGATAATCGTACATACAGTGAGGCTGCTTTGTGAAACACTGATAATCATACATACAGTGAGGCTGGTCAAGTCATATTTCAATTTGGCAATCCTTAGCTTAGCCTTAGCCTCACAGCAGTTTATTGTAGGACATTACAGAGTAATCATGGACTGTTTAGCTATAACTGGCTAGTCCTTGGCTGTTGCTGGCTGCTGCTCAGTTGTAAGAAAAAATGTCCAGATCCAAACTACAGAAATCTATGCCTAGGTGTAGTAAAATTGTAGCGCCATCTAGTGACAACCAATGGGTCAAATCTAGCCTCTCTACAAACACAGTACAGTAGACAGACCAAGGCGGTCATATCAGATCACTCATTACTTTGCCAATATACACCAAATAATACAAACTTAGTATTAATGAGAAACAGTTGTAAGAAAGTATGTATGTACAGTTGATAGTTCAAAGTGGATTTGTCAGGTATGTGTCCTTTAGAAAGTAGCCGCCCCCCCCCTAACTGACTGCTGTCCATGCTACAGATGGACAACAGAGGCAACCGTCTCATAGTGACCGATGACTCGGCGATCAATACGCCGGCAGTTGCTGCAGCCCATGCCATCAGACGCTACTCCGCCAAGGCAATGGATGAGATTTCATTCGAGGTGAGATGGTTGTCAACTGACTGGTTTTTCTTGGTGTCCAACTGGATAGTCTTGAGTTGAAGCATTGGCAGTTTATATAATCTCTGTGTGGCAGATGCTGGAGATAAATCAATATAAATATAATGAAGTAAAAAAAATTTAATCACATCTATTGAGGTTTACGTACACAAACCTTCATCAGGAATGGAATTCTGGAACAAATAGTTCTTTTACTGCTCGACAGTTGGCAATGCAAGCCAGCTGTCCCATACGTGGTTGAGTCGGCACTCTCTCATCTTGATTCAGGATTGTAGTCGTCTTTCTGTTCCATATGGCTTCTTTAACTATCTATCCCAGAGGCCTGTCCAAAATAAGCTTCCTAGTTCCCAAGCAAATTTGCTTTCGCACCGATGTCATGTTTTTTGTCTGAGCATTGCTTGTTCATGTTGTATTTGTTATGCTTTATGTGTCAGCATATACCATAAACTATATATGTAATGAAAGCTAACTAAATTATATTTTGAACGATGTGAATTTTTTTAATGTCGGTCCATTTTAACTTTACCATATATATTTTTTATAAATGTTTGAGTTCATTAAAAAAATAAAATTTATAACTACAGTCGACTTCAGATGCCATAATAACAATGATGTATTTTTTTTAACCGCAAATATCAGTGAACGAAACCTTCAGAATTAAGTTCTGATTTAAATGTAAGAAAGGTATTAAAAAATTATTATCCATTACAAAGTTATGGTATATTTTATCAAATAAGGTAATGACCAAAAATCACCAAATGTGCCACCATTTTTTCTTCACTTTAAAAAATATAAGTTTAAAAGAACGACAGCTAAACTGATTGCATTTTGGGCCAGTACACATACATACATTTTGTGATGTCATAGGAATATGTGTACGTGTACTTGAGATAATTCGATAGGCCTACGCACCTATGCTATAACTACACAAAAAGTCATAGTTGGGATAGAAAGGGTAACTACGTAAAAAATCGTAGTTGGGACAGAAAGAGTTAATCCATCTCGCGTTTCTATAACTTTCTCTGTCTGTCACCTTTGTTCCCTCCTAGTCAATGATGCCACATATGGAATGACCATCTTGCCTTTCTGGTTCCCTTATCTCAACCTTCCTCATGTCCTAGATGAACCAATGTGCTTTGTGACGAAATGTGTATTGGCAGAGTGCCTTCAAGGCAGTGATGCAACATTTGATCATTACACACAATTCTAACAGAACCTCTCTGTGTATGCACTGCTCTGTTATAATCTAATCATAATTGATTTGTTTCTCTGTTTGCAGGTGGGCGACATCATTTCCATAATCGACATGCCTCCGTTCGATGAGTCCTCCTGGTGGCGAGGCAAGCGAGGATTTGAGGTAATTCTTGCAATGTTTGTAAAGTTTTACATAAACAAGTCAGTTGGCTGTGTAAAGATTTTCATGTGGCTCTGTAATTTTGGTTCAGTAATGTTTTGCGTGGTCAACCGGTATTGTTATGCGGATTAGGGACACTGCTTGTGGAAGTGTTTGGCATTGGTGACATGACATCGGAGAAAGAGGACAAGTCACAGGTGTTGTGGCCATTTCACAACCCACTTCATTATCCCTGAGTTTGGATGGAAGCAGGCAACTGACACAGAGCCACTGTTCACAGACAAAAGCCTCGATGAGTTTGAGTAGTGTCTTGTTATGAGTAGTGTCATGACTGGCAGTTGACGAGGAGACCAGATGCTGACCGGTGATTGATACTGTATTTTTTTCACCAAAACTGGTTGGAACTGTTGTATTTAGATGGTAGTGAGATGAGATGAAGCCAGTTTCTTCTTGTAGGTGGGCTTCTTCCCGTCGGACACAGTGGAGGTGATCAGTGAGAAGGTTCCTCAGTCGGTGTCGTCAAAGATACCTCAGACTCCCGTCAAGCCAGGTAGGCTCCTCGACAGAATCTTAACTGTCTTTACTGGACGCAATATCTGTCATCTTAACTGGACAGAATATTAGTTGTCTTAACTGGACGCAATATCTGTCATCTTTACTGGACACAGTATCTGTCATGTTAACTGGACAGTATATTTGTCCTCTTAGTTCGACAGGATATTTATAATTTTAACTGGACAGGATATCTTGTCATCTTAGCCGAGTAAATACTTTTGTGTAGACAGCGAATGCAGGTCGCTATGGTTATATTCATTTAGGGGTAGTTGTAATTATCTTTCAAAATTAATTACATCTTGCCCTGGGAAACTTGACAGATATCTGAGAAGCATGCCTGGAGAATGTCAGAAAGATACAAAGATTATGAACAGCGTCAATATATGTATATAATGTTCTTTATATAATGCGGATTGAGGCCTGATAAAGTTTATTGAATAGGAATAATATACAAGATATATAATATTATTAAACTGTACTAATGCACAGAGGGGACAATTTCTTAAAAATCAAAAGAAAGTATCAATTCTAAAAATGCATTCTCAAGTATTTGTAAATTTGACATTCAGTTTTCAACGATGCAATTTTTACCATGTCACTTTCAGTGCTTCGAAAGAGAGGCAAGCTGATCTCATTTCTGCGCACATTCTTCACATCGAGGCCCACACGAACGACGCTGAAGCGCACTGGCATCATGAAGGAACGCATCTTTGGTTGTGATCTGGGCGAACATCTCCTAAACTCTGGTCACGACGGTGAGACAAACACCTCTTTTCTCGTGAAATGTCACTAGATATACTTTTTATTACTATGAACATTTGATTGACTAGTGGATATCTTGACTGATATGTGAATCAATATGAATCGTTTGGCACGAGAATCATGATGACTGACATACAAGAATAATCATGAACATTAGTTGTTGCTGGTTAATAAATTTGGTTTCTTTTAAATATGTTTATATTGGTGAACGACTAAATGGGAGGGTTGTTTATTGGTGAAAATGTCCATCATGTGGGGAGAATAATTTAACACTGATTTTCTTTCGAAAACAAACTAGATTAAAATTCACTCACAGCGTTTGTGCAACCGAAAAACGTTGAAGCGAGTTATATTTGTGGTCAAAAGAAAATCGATATTAAATTAGACAGGTTATTTATAAATTAGACTGATTTGTTACATTAATACGATGAAATGAGATGTACAGACAGTAATTGCAATGCCACGGCATGTATTCTCTACTTGTCTGTCTGATGCTTACAGTTCCCCTGGTGCTCAAGAGTTGTGCTGACGTGATCGAGGCAGAAGGCATTGTGGACGGTATCTATCGTCTGTCGGGCGTCGCCTCCAACATACACAGACTTAGGTAGAACTTATTCTGTCATGGTAATCCAATTGTTGTAACCTAGGTGATTAGTGCCATGTGAATAATGAAAGGGACGTTGAACAACCTAGCTGTGTGGAACGTAAGCAACCATTAGTGAACCAACAGCAGTGCACCTTTGTTTGTGTAGAGGGAAGGCTGGTTCTCACTGGAGAAATGTAGATGTGTTGCTGCCTGCGGTTGTACACTTGCCTGTGTTTGTGTGGTGTTGACTGTACTCTTCTGGTTGCTAGGAATGAGTTTGACGAAGACAGTGTGTCTGTGTTTTTGTGGTGTTGACTGTACTCTCTGGTTGCCAGGAATGAGTTTGACGAGTACTGCGTGTCTGTGTTTGTGTGGAGTTGACTGTACTCTCTGGTTGCTAGGAATGAGTTTGACGAAGACGTTGTGTCTGTGTTTGTGTGGTGTTGACTGTACTCTCTGGTTGCCAGGAATGAGTTTGATGAGTACTGCGTGTCTGTGTTTGTGTGGAGTTGACTGTACTCTCTGGTTGCCAGGAATGAGTTTGACGAAGACAGTGTGTCTGTGTTTGTGTGGTGTTGACTATACTCTCTGGTTGCCAGGAATGAGTTTGATGAGTACTGCGTGTCTGTGTTTGTGTGGAGTTGACTGTACTCTCTGGTTGCCAGGAATGAGTTTGACGAGTACTGTGTGTCTGTGTTTGTGTGGAGTTGACTGTACTCTTCTGGTTGCCAGGAATGAGTTTGATGAAGACAGTGTGTCTGTGTTTTTGTGGTGTTGACTGTACTCTCTGGTTGCCAGGAATGAGTTTGACGAGTACTGCGTGTCTGTGTTTGTGTGGAGTTGACTGTACTCTCTGGTTGCCAGGAATGAGTTTGACGAAGACAGTGTGTCTGTGTTTGTGTGGTGTTGACTGTACTCTCTGGTTGCCAGGAATGAGTTTGACGAGTACTGCATGTCTGTGTTTGTGTGGAGTTGACTGTACTCACTGGTTGCCAGGAATGAGTTTGACGAAGACAGTGTGTCTGTGTTTGTGTGGTGTTGACTGTACTCTCTGGTTGCCAGGAATGAGTTTGACGAGTACTGCATGTCTGTGTTTGTGTGGAGTTGACTGTACTCACTGGTTGCCAGGAATGAGTTTGACGAGGACTGCGTGTCTGTGTTTGTGTGGTGTTGACTGTACTCTCTGGTTGCCAGGAATGAGTTTGACGAAGATAGTGTGTCTGTATTTGTGTGGTGTTGACTGTACTCTCTGGTTGCCAGGAATGAGTTTGACGAAGATAGTGTGTCTGTATTTGTGTGGTGTTGACTGTACTCTCTGGTTGCCAGGAATGAGTTTGACGAGTACTGCGTGTCTGTGTTTGTGTGGAGTTGACTGTACTCTCTGGTTGCCAGAAATGAGTTTGACGAAGACAGTGTGTCTGTGTTTGTGTGGTGTTGACTGTACTCTCTGGTTGCCAGGAATGAGTTTGATGAGTACTGCGTGTCTGTGTTTGTGTGGAGTTGACTGTACTCACTGGTTGCCAGGAATGAGTTTGACGAGGACTGCGTGTCTGTGTTTGTGTGGTATTGACTGTACTCTCTGGTTGCCAGGAATGAGTTTAACGAAGACAGTGTGCCTGTGTTTGTGTGGTGTTGACTGTACTCTCTGGTTGCCAGGAATGAGTTTGACGAGGACCGCGTGCCTGATCTGGAGGCGGAGGTCTATCAACAGGACATCCACAGTGTGAGCTCACTCGTCAAAATGTACTTCCGTGAGCTGCCTAACCCTCTGCTCACCTACCAGCTCTACGACAAGTTTGCTGTACGTATAGACTGCCTCGTTCACACAGTGCAGGGTTATTAATGATAACGGACTCATGTCACTAAGATTAAGAGCTCGTGTGGAAATCCATCTTAAAACAAAATCTGTTTGTTAAATTTTAGGAACATTTTTAAAATGTAAAATGTTACATAAGAGGCAACAGTTGTTGACATGTAGATTGAGAATTAAGACTGCACAGTTTGAAGCAGTGGGATGTTATAGGTAACTTTAATGTTTATGTTTAGCTGTGGTAGAGAAATCGTCAGATTGTTTATGCAATGCTAAAAGAGTCTGGAAATAGTGGACATTTTACGTCCAGAAATTAATGATTTACGAAGGGACATCTAGGGTCATGATGATGGTTTTGTGTACAGAGAAACTAGCAAAGTTCTTTACTTGAAGAGACGGAGGATGTTCTGGGAGTACAGAGTGGTGAGAGTGATGAGAGTAGTTGAGAGCAGTGTCTGTTTGTAGGAAGCTGTCCAGGACGAGGAGACAAAACTGGCAAAGTTGCACGATGTCATCCAGCAACTCCCTCCTCCACACTACAGGTCAGTATGACCTCTTCTTTCCTCACTCCCTCCCTACCTCCCTCCCTCCCTCCCTCCCTCCCTCCATGTCAACAACTCCTTCCTCCAAACTACAGATCAGCCTGTCTTCTTCCCTCCCTAATTCCAAGGGACCTTAGTTATGAAGAACGCCTAAAAGAATGTGGTTTAACAACCCTAGAAACAAGGAGTTTAACAGGAGCTCAGATTTAAGTTTTTAAGATATTGAATGGTTATGAAAGTATTGATAGAAGTCCTTGTGTTCTTACTTTAGGAATATAGAAAAAACATGAGACAACGTTAGTGGAGGAACAGTGTATATTGGATATCAGAATTATTCATTCTCACAGAGGACAGTAGAAACAAATTATCTTCAGATTGTGTCAATGCTAGCAGTGTGAATATGCCGTCTGTGGTTTCTGCTTTGGATGGCGATCGTGTTAAATCTTGTTCAATTTAGCAGAACTAAATTCTGCATGTGTTGTTTTTCACCGACCTGTGTTGTAGGACTGCCGAGTACCTGTTGAGACACCTGTCTACCATCGCTGCCCACGGGGTGAGGACAGGCATGCACTGCAAGAACCTAGCCATCGTATGGGCTCCCAACCTTCTCAGGTCAGTGATCTGCAGGCTGTGGTACTAGGGGGTGACATTAGGGGGGTAGCTTGGCCAGACTGTGAATCAAGTGTAACAGGGTTTAAGTCAACCTGCTGCTGTTTCGAAACTTGTCAGTTTCGTTCATCCGACTTTGCCTCAGTTCACTCAGCTGTATAAATGAGTACCTGGCTGTAGACAGTGATGGGATTCCAGTGATGGAATTATCGGAACAAACAGCTTTCACGCAGCAACTGCAGAGTGGCGCGATGCTTTAATAGAAGTTGAAATGGTATTTGCGTGAACAGACCTGCCAGGGCAAAGTGTGTCGGGCTCTGAGCAACACATGTTGGATGGGCGGGATATTTGAGAAGGAAGAAGTTTGTAATATCTGTGAGTAGTTTGCTGAGAGTGCACCTGTCGATGATGTGTGACATTTGCTCTAATTACTGACAATCGGAGTGATGCGACTATTGCACAGCTTCCCACATTTTATTTTTGTGTGTCCTCCCTCGGTTGTAAATGTCTTATGCATTATAAAGTAATGTTTATATAATGTTGTCTTTCAATTTTGCTGTTCAAAGAATTCACAAACCACCTTCTTCATAGCTGTTGTAACTTTAATTACGGTTTTGAAATAAGTTGTTAGCAAATACAAATTGTGTAGTGTATGACTACACTACAACAGATGATAAACGATTGAGATAAGCAAGGAGGCGATTGAGATTTTGGAGCTTGGGCCGTTTTGTTCAATCCACATTGCCACAGTTCACTCAGCTGTATAAATGAGTACCTGGCTATAGACAGGGGAGAATATATGTGAATGAATAGTCATTCATTGCAGTGTGGCTGAATGCTTCCCAGAGAAGTTGAGTTGGTGATGGAATGAACAGGTTTAAAGTGTAGAGTGCTTTAAATGGTCCCAAAGACAGCATACAGAGCCATACAAGAACGTACCTTTAAATGGTCCCAAAGACAGCATACAGAGCCATACAAGAACGTACCTTTAAATGGTCCCAAAGACAGCATACAGAGCCATACAAGAACGTACCTTTAAATGGTCCCAAAGACAGCATACAGAGAGAGCCATACAAGAACGTACCTTTAAATGGTCCCAAAGACAGCATACAGAGCCATACAAGAACGTACCTTTACGTTGAGATGTTCGTATGATGACAGGTCGAAGGAGTTGGAGCAGTCCTGTACGACGGCAGCCCTGCAGGGGGTCGGCATCCAGGCCATCGTCACCGAGTGTCTCATCGCCTATGTGGACGTCCTCTTCAACAGCAGTCTACATGCAGCAGGCACAGGTGAGTGTTGTTAGCAGTGACACCTGTACGTGGCAGACGATGGCATTGACAGGCAGCCACAAACATTGGGCTTTCTTGGTTGCAGAACCAACTCTTTGGAATTCACTCTTGGTTAGCGTTAGGTCAGCAGGAAACGTCATAAAATGTTGTCGTCATCTGAAGACTCACCTTATTTATACTTATTTATCCGATTTTGGGATTGCCTAACCGTTTTAGTATTGATGCACCTGTGAGCCTGGTTTCTTGGAATGTGAAATTTGACGTGGTCATTGCTTTTCAAGAAACTTTTTGTTTTCTTTCCAAATATTTCGACTGACTAAGATTGAATGCGGAAAGACTACCTAACGTTTCTTTAAGTAATTCAAATAATGTTAGTTAAAATTGTTATGGCCGTATACTGCAAAATGTTATGGCCACCGTGTTATGGCCACCGAATGGCATGTGTACATCTCATGTGGCTGTCGTTTGTAGATTCAGCCGGTTGCGGGAGGCCAAAGTCATTGGCAATTTCCACACCAACGCGGTTGTTGTCGCTGGAGGAAGCCCGCGAGAGGGCTCTAAGTGTTGGTGTCAACCAAGGGGCGCAGAAGTATATTGAAGTTGGTGGCGGCTCAGCCACCCTTCCGGCACAATATCACACGGTGATTGACCTGCCTAACAAGTAAGTTGAATCCTTTATTCCAAAGTATTTATGCTAAGTACTACTGAATAACAAAAAAACCTAGAATGGATGGACATTCCGGTTTCTTAGTTTGTTGCATTAGACATGTTATTTACCTCTCAAGAAACTTGTTGTTTCACACGATGTTGGTTGTGTGACACGCCCGTAGCAACGTCAGCCCAGCGACGAAAGGTGAACGCGTCAGCCGAAATATTCAGTGAATACAAATAAGTTTCTTGAGAGGTACATAACATGTCAAATGCAACAACGTAAAAGTTGCTTGAGGGATTTTTCTATATTTGATGATGGAAATGAAAATGGTGCTTGCAAAACGTTGAATCATGAATGTTGACTGAAATTGTTTCAGGAAGAAGCGAAAGAAGTCTCCTAACAGTAGTAGCAGTGGGTGGCGGGGACTTTTCACTCGAGGCAAGGCCCCACCAGGGGCAGGGCGAGGGCGAGCTCGCAATCTTTCCTGTGACACAGGTGAAGGTAACACACATGTAGAGGCATTATTCAGTTGGCAGTGATAGTATTCATTTATGTAGATGGTAAACAACAGTATGTGAGTAATATTATAAAGAAATTTCAGGTTTCTAACTGGGATATTTTACCTGTGGATTCCCTAAAGCTGGGTACAATTTAGAAATCTGATTAGTAACGCATACCCAGTTTAGAGTATACACCTGGGGCCGGTTTCATGTCGCCTACTTAAACTATGCAGTTACTTAGCGCTACGCATGTGCGTAAACTAAAAATTTTGCATAGCTGAGTAGTTGCGTAAAACTAACCAAGTCGGGTTTTATGTAGCGCGCCTGACCTATTTCTTAGCTAAGAACACGCGAAAGGCTATCACATAGTTAGATGAGTCGTTATCAAAGGGCAATCCCCGGGATTCCCCTTCCCATAATCCTGTTAGTGACATGGCGAAAGCACGCAACACACTCAAACCGTTAAACGGGAAGGGAAAAGCAGTTTAGTTGACACCCAAGTTGAGCTGTCTGTTCGAGCAATACTCGCAGCATGAAACATTTTTAGAGTATAAATTGAGGAACAATGTGACTAATCTGCGATAGAAGCAGAAAGCGATTGCTTATTATTTACTATGCCTGCTATATACATAGTTTTAGGAGGTCAGCAAACAGACCAGGGCCATTCAACAGCGTCAGTGTCTAAATAATTATCGGAAATCCAGTGTTTATTATTGTATTAAAGTTAAACAAAAAAACCTTAATAATGTACATAACGTTTATAACTGAAAGTTTAATACATTAATTATTAATTCATTATAAATTCACAGTTGTCAACAATGTAGCTTGTAGGCAGCTAAAATACAGTTTTTCTTTAGTACTGGATCCATGTTCTTATCCAAAATCTTGAGTGAACAGTCTGCTTCACAGCTTGATGAATGACAGTTCCAGTCTCTGATGCGGTTTTACAACCCTTAATGAGGATTCCTGCTGATGTGTCAAATGTTCGTGGAAGCGAACATATTGTGGTACGAGTCGAGCGAATGCAGCAGCCACTTTGTGGACTGACTGTTTTAGACACTGTTGCCGTGCTAGTTGCTAATGCCAAACAAATCACCGACAACCACTTGAAAGTTACTCTATTGCACACACAAAAATAAGCGTAAGGCGACAAGACTTTGGAGCGTGGCTGTGAGCAAGCCATTTTGCGTAGAAATAAAAACGTTGTCACCAGTCAGATCGACTAAGTCTATGATGTCGTCACAACGAAAACGGTACCTATTAAACACTTGACATCACTGTACATTTTGAAAGGGTGTCTTCTGTCTCTAAACACTCAATTCCTGGGTAATCCTCGTCTTGCTGCGTCGCTTAGTCGATGGACTTGTCAGAGAACAGCCATTTTGAAACCCCTAAGAACTACTTAGTGGACTTACGCCACGGGGGTAGGAGGCGCAGGCTAAGTAGGGGGTTGCGCCCACTGCATAATCTAAGTAGACAACATGAAACGCGTAATTTCATAAGACAATCATCTTAGTGCTAAGTAAACTTTCTTAGCCGCTAAGTAGGTGAAACGAAACCGTCTCCAGGACAGATATTAACAATCTTTTGACAGTGACATCATAACCTAAACATCACATAGAGATTGCTGAGACGTGATGCACTTTTAGCTGACCTATTCCATATTTTACTGATTTTCTACAGAAATCTGACCTACCAGGTACTATATTGTGTATAAATGCAAATTGGTGCTCAATTCTGTATGTTCTATCCAGGGATGAAAGACCCCGTTCTTGTATTGGATGATGACGTTAGCAAGCGTCGTCGGCTGCGGCCCGTACGCAGTTGTGACTCGCTGCTCAGTGCTGCCACCACCACGCCAGTCAAACATTCAGGTAGGTTGTCTCTGCAGTCACTGGCAGTTGACCTTCTTGCACTTGGTGGAATTATAAAAATGAACAGCACAACAAGATGCTTCCAAGAGAAGTTGAAATAGTGTTTGCGTGAACAGGTCTGCCTGTAATGCACCCTTAGCAATAAATGTTGGTGGGGCACGGTATAAATGGTTTGCATCTATCAGTATGTTCTTTGTACTAGTGGTTTTCATACTTATATTACTTCATATATATTTATATATATACATATTTGGTTCATATAATATATATATATATACATATATATATTTTGTGGTTAGTGCATCAGACTCATTTGAGAGAACCTGCGTTCAAATCCTCTTGCTTCCATTTCGTAAGTTGGGCAATTTTGTTCAGTCCATGTTGCTACAGTTCACTCAGTTATATAAATGAGTACCTTGCTATAGAGAGTGGACAGTGGTGGATATGTGACTGAATAGTCTTTGTGCAGTAATTGCAGCATGGCTTAATACTTACCAGGGAAGTCGAGTTGGTGTTGGAATGAACAGGTCTGCTAAAGGGTGAAGTGTAAAGTGCTTTGAACAGTCCTATGGACTCAATACAGCACTAAATAAAAACATACCTTTTTATTATATATTGTATATGTGTGTGTGTATATATATATATATATATATATATATATATATATATATATATATATATATATATATACACACACACACATAAATCCATGCACACACACATGTGGAATGTATACACATATATATACACATGCGTGCACACATGCACTCATGTAGAATTTTGGTTCATCTATGTTTTAGCAGGCCAGTCCATACCAAGGCCAGTAATAGATGGCGCTAGTGACACAGGAGTTCGCTCAAAGTCATGCGACACATCTTATGAGTATGAGCTTGAGTATCACGATCACAGTCCCTTGAATGACGAAGGTTTGTGTCAATCTCTTGATGAGTTTTGACTCGTACAAAGTCTTGATCATCTGCATAATAAAGTCATGTGATATGGTATACACTATGTCCAGTCTAACATCTTCACTGTCCAAATAAGTTTTAATGAAGCACAGTTTTTTCATATCACTTGACTGTTAGCTGTTTAAGTTGAATGTATCTCGTAAAGAGATTAGTTAAATTACATTGTGGTTCATTAAAACGGACTGTTAAGCTGTTACCATACATATAGTTTATACTATATAACATGATTTCATTATAAAAACAATCAGACTCTGCACCTTTAACACGTATGGTGGTGGGCTTACTGGAGGCTTCAGTACTAACATACTCAGGCAACAATACAAATCATTTACTGTGGGTCTCGTGGATGATCAACGACTGAGAGAAGGAAAGCTGGACATATCATCTGTCACACACGTCCACTCCAAGGACAATGAGACTGGTGCCTGGGGCTGACCACCTGTTGCCTGTGTCTGGTCCAGCTGTCTTGACATCGTTAGGTCATTCACACGCACTTTGTAGCATTTGTTGCGCAACACACATTCCCTAGCTTTCTTACACAGCTGCTGTTTTTGTCAGTTTTTTCCTCGGCTCATTTCGTATGTTTTAAGCTGTTTTGAGTCAGGAAATTGTCAACAACTGGTTACTTTTCCAGCTGTGTCGCCCGCCTGGGGAAAGGAACTCGCATCGTTATATCATTGGTGCAGAATATTGTTTGTGTCCAATTTCCAATACCAGTCCTTGTGCGCGTGTTTTGGCTTAAGCGAGTGATTTCTTTGCTGCAAGCGCAAAATGTATATGTATGTATAACTTCCTTGAAAGCGTTGAAGTTCATGTTTCTCGGAATGCGATATTTGACGTGTTTACCTCTCTAAAAGTATGTAACTTATCTTTATGAAATTTATACTGCTTTTACAAAAATCCTTCATGAGAAATGTTTATCCTGCAGTAGTAAATCAAACTCTGTTCCTCCAAGATATCATGCCTCAAGATAAACCACCTACAAAATACTTTCACATACAAGTAGATGCGCAGTAAATTGATATATATGTACTGGGTATGTAGATAAAAATTATTATTAATTATCAGTTCCCATACACTACAGGAGTATTACATGCTCATCACACTTTATATAAAATAACTGCAGTCACACTAATTATTAAAAAAAATTCATTCTATTAAAAAAATATTTATTTTGTTTAAATAAAAAATATATATTGTTTAAAAAACTGTAATTGTGACTTTTAATTTATGTTGTGAGGTAAGCATTTCACATAATTCTCTTGTGTAGTGTACAGGAATTTACCGTACTTCATTCCCACAATGGTTTGAATACTTATGGTTGTATTGTCGCTGAGGTAGGCACCAATTGCTGGGGATTGTGTCCGCATGAACAGTTGTCATCAGTGATCGCATAGCTATATTACACACGCCCTGTGGTAAAGTAGGCTGTCACATCGCCAAAAGTTTAGTCATCAACATATGAATTGAAACACTCCATTACCACTTTCAAGGCGGTTTTGAAGACGTCATTTTTGTGCCGCTTTTATGACAGAAGTAATGACAATTTAATGACATGGACCTTTTATTTAATATATTTTAACTTATTTTAAGCTTATTATAATAATTGTTAGCAGCTTTGAATAGGTTTTGTTTTACCAAGATATTCAGCACAATATAAATGTCTAATTTATTAATGAGTTGCCCATTGCTAGATTTTCAAATAGTCATAGCTCTAGATATGCAGTTCTGTTTTGAGTCGGTCCCTAAGACGTGGTTGTTGGTGTAATTGAGAAACAGCTGGTACAGAGACAGACTAGGTGAACACCTCTGACGGACGGACAGACAGATGGACATCTAGTCACTTGCATTAGTTGTCTTCCTTGTGCAGGACCTGCCACTGCTCTCTAGTAAGAAGCACAACTTGGGACAGAGAAAGAAAGGCTGGTACTGGGTGCCAGTAAACCCAGTGTCTAGGCTGTAGTGTAGTATGTGGTGCACTTCCTTCTTCCTACATCTCACACTTCTAACTTTGTATGCATAAGTATGTTCTTTGTAGATGCCCTGAGCGAAATGTGACTAATGTTCTTGATAGATTGAGATGAATGTACCGATGAGATAATGAATACACTGGCTATTATCTCTACTAGTTACTATAGGTATCTAATCACTTTTGGTATCGTTTTGGTTTGCAGTTAGTTTTACGTACTCAAGACATATATATTTTTTACAGATGAAAATATGTGATTTAAACAAGCATTTAATTGTTTAACAAGTCTTTGTTGTGAGACGTGATAGTAAGCTGTGAAAGTTATAAGCTACTTAGAGTGAAGTATGTTTGTCGAGCTGTGCAGTATGTCAGCCCAAGTGTTGTCTGTCTACAGGGGAAGTGTTCACGCAGCCTGCACCAAGAGAACCGTTCCCGTCGAATGTCTTCAGTCACGACACATCCGCCGTGACCATCGTGATGGCGAGTGACACGACTGTGCCCAAGACGAACTTCATGTGCGAACTGGAGGAGAAACTGCACAGTCGCAGTGCATCAATCGACTCGAGGTCGCAGTGGAGGTCAGCATCGTCCAACCGCTCCCACATGGATCTTGCAGCTGCCGCTGAGGTGTCTGATGTCCCGGATCAGTGCCACAGTCTGCCGGAGAACTTTGCTCCCAAGATGCTCCAATCCCCAGCTCCTCATTCCGCCGCCGCCCCCTCGGGCAGGCCAACTTCCTACGACAACATGATCTACGATGTGCCAAAAGACTTGTTTGCACGGCGCTTGCCAGGCGACGCCCATGTGATGCGGCCGTCGTCCGCATGGGCGCATGAAAACCTTGGCACAACTAACATTCAGGACTCAACGTACACTGTGGGCAGTGACTGTGTGCAGGGACGCAACCCTGGTGGCAGTGGCGGTGAACTGCCGAACGATGTACAAACGTCACAACCTGACGATATGCACATGTCTGGTGTAGAGGGCGCTGCATGCGAACTGGCGCACTACGAAGAGAGTCTCCCTGACGACATCTTCCATGGTAACAGCGCGGCGAACACGGACTCGGAGTCGGAGTTTGATCGTCGTGAAGCGCCATCATGCAATGATGACTTCTCGGCAGATATTTTTAACTGTCTTGAAAAACGGAGTCGCGAAGAGACGAAAGAAGCGTTCTTTAAAGTGCAACCTGACATTGACACCCCTGCAGAGGGAGCCACTGAACATAGCTGTGGTGACAGTGTCGACGTGTGTCACGGTGACAAAGAGCACATAAATAACTACAGTCGCTCTCCAGTAGATGCCACTAGTGATGACTTGACGCCAACGCCACAAACTGACGTGTCAGCTGATCGTGATACAGACCAGACAGAGTACGTTACATGTGTCGCAGTCACTAGTGACATGTTGGAGACAGTTGACACATGTATTAGTGACACGTCAAAGTCGACTGATGACAACATGACGTCGGTGAGTGACATGTCAAAGTCACTGGATAGCGTATTAGAGGAGGCAGCAGGGGGCAGCATGTATACACTCACAGAGACTGCAGAATCATGCGACAGCGATGGCGCCTCTGTGACACTAGGTGGTGCCACCAGTCAGCAGCATGGCAGTTCTTCGAGCATCGACTCGGAAATTCGTGCTGCCGTACAGCTCCACGAGGACACATTGCATAGTTCACCACCAGGACTCAACGACTCGCCTCAGTTGCACATAGATGGCGCTTCATCTGTTTCTTCTGAGAGCTCGGCGATTGAAGATGACGTCCCAACTGTTGGGTCAAGTGGCCACAGCGAGGGTGACATTGAATGTCACATGGCGGCAGTTGGCTGTGAGCATGCATCAGACAGACCAGCCAGCGCGACAGACGTGGACGTGAGTACCACCCAGGACATACTGGATGGCTACTTGTATGCTGGTGGCAACCAGATTGAGTTGTCTGACAACGACGTCGAGTACGTCGATCCCTGGCAGCACGAGACTGCAGAGAGCGAAACAGCAGACGAGACGGAACAAGATGCTTCATCACCACCTGACGATGTCTTGCCGGTGGCACCGAGCTACTATGACCTGTATGTGGCCCAATCGATGCCATCAATGCCTGCACCATGTTCGCCACCCACACCACTGTCACCACAGGCGGAACGAGGACACATTGTGATCCGTCGGCCGGTGGGCCAATTGTCAGAAGGCGCCGTGCAGCAGGTGCAGGCCACGCGGGTGGCGCCGGCGGTCAGGTACAGTGGCGCCACCACCCCACCGCTTCCACCCGCTCGGCGTGTCACAACCCCTTCATTTCCATCAGCGCAGGACACCACTTGGGGTGACGTAGCTGCTGAAACCGGCCCAGACTGTGACGCAGCACCACAATACAATGCTCACACCTATGTAAAAAGCAGGACATTCCAGAGTTGTGATCCATGTAGTACTGATCTGTACACCACAAACGATCCATGCACTACCACTGATCCGTGCACCACAAGTGATCCGTGCACCACAGGTGATCCATACACGAACAGGTCAGTCAGCCCTACAGTTTCGCCTGCCACAGAAAGCATCGAAGTTAAGAAGCCTGTGCCAGTGGGTGGCCTGAGCCATGCCTTACGGGGATCTAGCATGAAGCATTCAATGCAAAGTCAAATCGGCTGTAGTAGGTTTGGCGAACGCACAACAGAAGACGACAGAAACAGTTCAGATAACACTGAAGCCGAGAAGCGACATTCCCCTGAAATCACATCCACTGTGGATAGCGAAGAGGCGAGCTTTACAATGCGATCCGCTAAAGATGAGTATACGCCATCTGGTGGTGTGAAGAGAAAGAAGAGCGTGCGTGAGTTACTGTCACAGTTTGAGAAGAGCAAGAGTGCTGCTGACGGCACACGACAGACCCCACAGAAAGAAATTAAACCTTGTGAAACACTGCATGAAACAGTAGATGAACAACAGAGGGCGCCAGTGGTGCTCGTTCGACCATCGGGCAATGTGAGGGCGAATGTCGACTGGTCATCGGTTCGTGTCATTGATGCGACAAGGTCGTGCCGAGACGAAGAGTCGAGGTACAGTGGCGAGAAAACAAGAACTGGTTCCCCACCGCGATGTGCCCGCAGGTCTTCTCTGTCGTTTCAGCAACGATTTAAACAGTTCGAATCTCAAGAGTTGAGTTCTGCCAGCGTGCGTCAGTTGGGTGACTGTGTGGCATCTCCCCGGGCATCAGCAGAAAAGGAAGTCGGGCCAACCGTTGGACAGGGGCAGTCTAAAAACGTTCCAGAGTATCAGAGAAGTCTGGAACGGCGTCGTGAAACGACACCAGTAGACACTGTCAAGCCAGAGCCAGCGCCCCGTAGTTGTAGGGTGTCTGATCGCTGGAGGAAACCCGATGCCGACAAGACAAAGGAGACAGCCAGAAAGATTGAATGCCCAACTAGCAGCCCTGGCAGTGACATTTTTATAGAGGAAGAGGTTGTGTTCAAGCCTTCATTCTGCCCGTCAGAGCCATCCCGTAGGTCGGTGGTACCACAGGCACGGAGCAGGGAGTCCATCAACTCAGAGAATTGCGGAAGTCTCACTAAATCCCGCACACAGGTGGAGCCAAACTCAACGGGCGTGGTTTGTCTGCCCGTCCCAAAAACGATAATCATAGAAGAAAAGAAGGCACCAAAGACGAAGCGCATAAGTCTGCTGACCGAAGCAGAACGACCGAAAACTCTCTCGGAACGTTTGCAGTTGTTTGAGACTGGCAGTAGTGGAAGCCACCACGAAAGTCAGGATAAGACGGGAAGTGCGGATGTTGGCTGTGGACGCAAGGGACCAAAGGAGGATGTCAGTGTGAGTGTGCGGGGGCTGTCGGAGAAGTTTGAGCAACGAGCCAGTCTGAGGCGGTCGGCGCACGCTGGCAGCTCCAGCAGTCAGGACAGCGAGAATGGTGGCTCCCCCAGTGGTAGCATGCCCAACAAGCGACTGTTGGTTGTTGACTTGGCGAAACCATGTGGTGTCGCATTGTAATCGTCTCTGTGTAAACGTCATCTACAGTCGATACAAACTTGTACAGCTTATTACAGCTATGCTCTTTGTACATATATGTGCAGTATTGTACACAGATGTTCGTATAGATCATTCCAGAAAGCTACACCCGAATTTACCCTCCTTAATTCCCAGTTACTGGTGTGTATTCCTCTCAAAGGTGTGTGTGTTTTGCATCGGCGTGCAAGAACCATTCCGTCAAAAGCAGATATTTATCCAATTGAAATTACCCAGTGATAGTTTTGCATACACGGAAGGGCCATTCATCTTGTGATTTGCGACGTTTTAGTTAACTCTCAGGAACAAGATGTGCATTTGTGTGACTGTCATTTCTTGCAGTTGTCACGTGGCAACTTGCCTTTGTTGATGTTAGCCTGATGAAGCGTATGATTGTTCAGTTGGTCAGGTGGTCAAGCTGCTTGATTTCTGCATGTGAAAGGTGCAGTTATATCAAAATTGAAGATTGTCTTGGCTTTAACAAATCGGAATAAAAAGTAAGTATTCAGTTTACTGAACAAAACAACCGTCTTGTTAAAGGTATGCTTATTTGGATCAGAAGTTGTGGAACAGCTAATAGGTGGAGTCACTGTAAAGTGTGCTGTATTGGTATGATTTGTCTGTTTCACATCAGTCACTGCTGCTATAACAGCTGCTCATGTACAAAAGTATTATTGCTGTTGGACATACACCAGGTATATCTTGTTGGTCTTTCATTGCATTTATTACAGCAGCGGAACAGTTGAACTGCTGTAATTCGCTGAACTGCCATCGAATTGTCACAAGTAAATGAGTCATGTATGATTGGTGTGCACGAACGTGGCTATTGTACGCTGAATTTTGTTCACTTTGTGTGATTTTGAGTGTGATTTCGAGAAGGAATGCAAATGTCTGAGGTAGAAGATTGATTCAGCTACAGTGATTGATAGATACCAGTATTACACATGTGCTGATATAAGTGTCAGACTGGCAGTTGTCACGTGCTTGAGGTCACCCAATGAGGTGTATATTATACTGTTTATCACATTGACTGATTGTGACAAAATGTGTGCCAGGTAAGAATGGGCTGTTTGAATTCTCCATTGGGCCACACTTTTAACTGTAAAGTCAGTCGTCGGGCCAGAATTCCATCTTTGGTTGGATTAGGCTTTGAGTGGGCTTCCCCAGTGAAAACTGGACATTGCACAATAAGTACCATTGAGATTGTTTATAAACTGTTCTGTAACATGAGACGCATGATGCATGTAGTTTGAATCTGTTGTAGTGAATTGTATGGTAATTGTACATAAACATCTATTCAGGCTTTCTTGTGTATGTTGGAACTGTGAATGTTGTAGTAAGGTTACTTTGTTGCATTGGTTTGTCCTGCCGCCAATTGCGGTCTGTTTATGATCTTGTGTTAATGCTATTCGACACATTCCATATTAGTTGGGTGTTGCTGATTGCTACACACTACTGTAGTGGTCCAATGCTGCCATTACACTATGGCTTGTCTTTGTCGTAATTTAAGCCTAATCTAACCATATTCACTATTGTCATGCATAAGTGTCTCAAGTACAGTTAATTGATGTTGTTCTTTAGCAGACAGCATTATTCCTGCATCCGTGTTAGTGCCACATCATAATATGTCATTTATACGAGCTGTTTGTACGCTGAAGTGTTGTTTTCATAATAGCATGTCCTTGCTGAATCATTATTAACAAACCTCTGCTAAATGAAGGCGTATTTATTGATAAAATATTGCATAGCAGCAAGTGAAATTCATGCGTGTCTGTCGTTTCCATCGTATTTGCAGATTCTGACAGTCGAAATGACAGTTTATGATACAGTAGAATAGAATACCGAGTCGAAAACATAGCTCGAAATCTCAGTACAGCTTCTGCTGGACAGTTTTACTTGTATTTAGCCCTGTCTCACCGTACTGAATGACATACTGTGCATGTGTTCCTGTTGTATGACTGAGAATTTTTTTACCAAGTATGTCTCCGTAGCAGAAAACTGAATGTCATCCGAAACGTGAGCATGTTGCGTATTTTTGTGACATCATTTCATTTGCATGTACATAAAGTTGTTATATTGAATGATATTTGTATATTGGTACCATCGATGTAAGAAAAGTTGCCTGTTCTGTTCTGCAGTAATAAATTGGTGTTAAAATTTACAAATAGTTGTTTAGTTTGAGAAATTGAGGCTTTTAGAAAATCATGTGAATGGTAAAATGCAAATAAATCTTATTTTTACTCCAAACATATTTTCCACTTTATAATAGTTTCGGTTTCCCGTAGATAAATTGAAGTAGCCCACCAAACGTCAATTTGAGGAAGTTCGTTGGAGTCTTTATTTGGAGATGTCGTATGACTGCAAGACTGGTAATAAAAATCCGTAACACCACAAAACAACCCATATATATTGTGATTATCTATGTCCGCTTGTTTTCAGCGCATGCCCAAAAGAAATTCGCTGTGCAAACTGAGATATATTGATAGGATCTAGTAAGACTTCGGCACAGCTAACTATGCACAGCTGATATGTCCGCTAGAGTCGTTCTCCGGACGTGTTTTGATGATTTTATTCACAGATGTGGATCGTATCCCGTAATACCAAAAAACCTTGTTCAAATCGTACAAGCCTGTAAGGAATGTCCCCCGGATTTCAGTGCTATGGTGTGGTACGGCAGCTTGCTCAACACGTTCGTGTGTTTACTAACAAGTTTTATGGAAAAGACGGCGTTTGTTTGGCATTATGACCAACAGCAGATATGCATTTCGCGCATGGTATGTATAGAGTGTGTGCGTGCGTGCGTGTGTGCGTGCATGATAATTAATTGTTTAAAATAAATAACCGTAGTAAAAATGTTCGCATCCACGTTGCTGGCAACAGGTCCTCCACAATTGCCAACTTGGTTTTGGGGGCTGGAGACGGGCTCTCGGTGATGGCGGAAGGACAAGGGAAATACATTTTTTATAGTAGATCCAGTTTATTTAAATAGGGTGCAACTAGACATTTACATGTAAGCTAAAAAAACCTATGCAATTATATCTTTGCAATTAAGATCTAAAAACGATCAATGATATCTGGGTCAGATGCCAGATTAAGTTACTAGTACTTGTAAAAAGTTAATTATAGTTGGTAGTTATGTTGCTGGTTTTTATATGCATATAAGCTTATACTTTGGATTGTAAATACAACACAAACAAAGAAATAAGACTTTAAATTACTACAAATCAAAAATGTTATGCAGCCTCCAAAACCAAGTTGTTGCTCAACAATTTTATATAGGGGTTGCTCAACAACGACATAATGCAAAGATAGGCCCGTTACAATGCAACATCTTTATTAGTAATTATAGTATGCATGGATAACATATTCAGACACTCCACGTACAACACATCACTTATTAACGTATCACTACACACATGTAGCATGTACTGTATTCGACCAAAATATGCAAAGCATGTCAAAAAATAAAAACTACAACGTACCCCACACACCCCTGTAATATGAACAGTTTGCAGTGGGACCGTCGACGGGTATTTACAATAAGACGTAAAATAAATCCAATCCCGAAACGTACATAACTCGAAAAAGAGTAGAATCGCCGATTATGGCCAAGATACTATTTTTAATTTATCACAATTTACAGATCAATGATTCTGGCTTAAAAAAACAACATGTCTAATAGCAAAATGTTTCACATGCTATTACTAATACACAGTATATGTGTATTCAATGTTATTTTAGTTGTTGTAACCACACTTACTATAACATTTAGTGTTGACCTAAGTTGGTTATTTGTTGTAATGACAAGCTTTCAATCCCAACTGTATGATTGAAGCACACCAGGTTTCTTAAACACAAAAGTTCTCTTTTAATCATAGGCATAGGTTATACCATGTCACACAGACAACTCAATAGCAATTTAAGCAATTAAAAGGTTAAATTTCAGGCATTTAGTATTACAGCATACCGAGTGTACCCTGTACCATGGTGCTCATAACCAGTCGGTAGGATAGTCTGTCAACATAAAACATGGGATCAACTTCGTACTTGCACAGTGGATCGCTAAAGATTTTTATTTTATTTAACTTGGTGTTATTTTTATTCGTGCATTATTTCACTGATAAAATAAATAACCGTTAGTGGTTTAGAAAATAGATCATTGCACGATTGTTTCTTCTTGTTTTGGTGAAGACATCATAACATATTATATATACCATTTACTACGGTGGTAGCTAACGAATTTGGCGCCAGACCCAGACAGTAGGAGTATTATTTTTATATAATTGTAGGCCCCAAGTAGTAACTATAATATAGTAACAAGTGGCTATGCGTATGATACATCGCACACATGTGAAGTTCTAAGGACTGCAAAGGTTGCTATAATCTACAGATCACATTGTCTAACAAACTTACCTTTACTCTACTGTATTCTATAGATCACATTGTCTAACAAACTTACCTTTACTCTACTGTATTCTATAGATCACATTGTCTAACAAACTTACCTTTACTCTACTGTATTCTATAGATCACATTGTCTAACAAACTTACCTTTACTCTACTGTATTCTACAGATCACATTGTGTAACAAACTTACCTTTACTCTACTGTATTCTATAGATCACATTGTGTAACAAACTTACCTTTACTCTACTGTATTCTACAGATCACATTGTGTAACAAACTTACCTTTACTCTACTGTATTCTACAGATCACATTGTGTAACAAACTTACCTTTACTCTACTGTATTCTATAGATCACATTGTGTAACAAACTTACCTTTACTCTACTGTATTCTACAGATCACATTGTGTAACAAACTTACCTTTACTCTACTGTATTCTACAGATCACATTGTGTAACAAACTTACCTTTACTCTACTGTATTCTTCGCCGAAGTTACGACAGTTGAAGCGAAACATTGCCGCCATTGTTTATGCTTTAATTTATATATCATGACATTGTGACCTTTAGCGGCAAACTTTATCAATAAAAAACAACGATGCGTAAATTATCACTAAGTCTAAGCCTAATGTTATTACGAACGCACGCACGCACGCACGCACGCACGCACGCACGCACGCACGCAATATTGTCGGCGTAAACCTGCATTTGTGAACAGTTGGCTTCTTCCGGCGGCCAGTCTTGACGATCAGCTGATGAATAGGGGAAGGTAGTGCATGTCCGCACGTTGATGCATGTCCGCACGCTGAGGCATGTCCGCACGCTGAGGCATGTCCGCACGCTGAGACATGTCCGCACGCTGAGGCATGTCTGCACGCTGAGGCATGTCTTCACGCTGAGGCATGTCCGCACGCTGAGGCATGTCCGCACGCTGAGACATGTCCGCACGCTGAGGCATGTCCGCACGCTGAGGCATGTCTGCCCGTTGAGGCATGTCCGCACGCTGAGGCATGTCCGCACGCTGAGGCATGTCCGCACGCGGAGGCATGTCCGCACGCTGTAACATGTCCGTACGCTGAGGCATGTCCGTACACAGAGGCATGTCCGTACACCTCGTTATTGACCGTCTTCTTCGGTAACATCTAACTCATACATCGAACATTTTAACCCTCGAATTGAACTCCTTTGTGTCGGTAAGACATTATTAACTAAAAATGTTGTTTTTTGCATAATCTCATGTCATTTTATACATATATTGATACGTAACTCACACTCCCAATAATATATACATATTGGTATGTTCATGCATTTTTGGAATGTGTGTCATTAGTATTGTCGTTGAACAAATAAATGTTACCGTCATGGAAGGAGAGTGCGGGAAAATTGACAGTCTTCCCCTGCCGGTCGTGCGGATATGCCCCAGTCGTGGGCGGATATGCCTCAGTGCAGTAAGTTAATTTACATAACGTGACGGGACGATGTAGATGTTATTAGAATATATATATATATATATATATATATATATATACTTAATTTGGTTTGCCCGTTAATTTACGGATGCATTGTCCGTTATGTGATGTATGACAAACGCTTTACGTCCATGTTTCAATATGGAGGGGTGTGACAGAAACCCAGGGGGTACTCAAAACATTGACAGTATACAATCCTTGATAATGTCTGTAACTGAACCTCTCTAAAGACATGTTAAAAATATACCTTATTCAAGTTGAGTACATTGAAATATACACCATTGAATGTGTAACATATGCACTGTTCCGTGATATAGATTATTTGATTCACAGATCAATGGGACCTCTCAATTTGTACCCTTTATCATAAAAACGCGTTTTCAGATGTCGAGATACACACCCTTAATTATCCAGTAATTGTGATTTGATACCCCAACTGCGTGTTGTGTGTTAACACGCGTTGTACACAGAAAACATACATACCCATGAAACGTGGAATTTGTCTCAAGGATGGTATGAACTATACTTGAAATCCCCCTCCCCCATCCACCAAAATGGTGGGAGGTTGGCCTAAAATAGGTGGGATTCTGAGGTGGGATGTGTCAAAGACAGTAACATTTATTACATGATAGTTTATGTAGGCTAAGTGTAAACGCATCTTGAAGTGTATAATTATAGTGCTGTTTTTATTCTGTCCTGTTGGGTCTCTTCGTCTCGTGGCCTTCCGGCGCTGTAGTTGAGACAGAGCAATACCACTTCACGATTTAGGCCGTTTTATTACATAAACTACAGCTGGTTATGTTTATACTATTTATTTGGGCGCATTTGCCCTCAAATAATACTTATGAATATACCTAACAAGCTATATGATGTTCTACAGACTGACATTTACCATTGCAGTTCGTATTCTGTCCTGCATCAAAGGAATACACGACGTGTGTTCACACGTACCTGTGCGGACATGCCCCAGTATCCTAGGGCATATCCGTACAGCAGTGATGAATATACATTAACAAAATACACGTTTTCTTTAGCGGAATTGAAGTTTGATAAGTGGTAGTTGTAAACTACTAAATATACAGATTAACATGGCACATCAGGTTATCGTAGGACGAGGTCTGACGGGATCTGTTCTAGGACCTTTATTGTTTGTTCTATATGTAAACGACCTGCCAGAGTTAACTAAATCCAATACATTTCTGTTCGCTGATGACATTAAGATATTTAGAGCCATAGATAAGCAAGCTGACTTAGGTGTAATTATCGATTCAAAATTGTCATTTGATGATCACATAAACCAAGTGGTAAATAAAGCAACCAAAATGACAAAAATAATCCGAAGAACCTTCCAATTCCTAGACACACACACTTTTTTGCCACTATATAAGACAATGGTTAGATCTCATCTAGAATATGCCGTAGCAGTATGGCATCCATATAAGATAAAACATAAAATAGCAATAGAAAACGTCCAGAGAAGGGCCACAAAACAACTTCCTGGTATGAGGGATTTATCATATATAGAAAGACTAAAATTACTGAAGCTACCCACATTAGCATACCGAAGGCTAAGAGGAGATATGATAGAAGTCTATAAAATAATGCACGAACTATACGATAATGAATCTGCACCAAACCTCACGAAATTGGAGGCTGTGACACTAAGATCAGGAAATAGAGGACACTCCCTTAAAATATTTACCCAAGGAGCAAAAATTAATTTAAGAAAAAATGCATTCCTCTTAGAGTGGCTGAACCATGGAATAGTCTCCCAAACTCTGTAATACAAGCTAGATCAATTAACTCATTTAAAAATAAACTATACAAATTCTGGTCTGCCCAGGCAATAATATACGACTATGAATCTCCTTAAACAATAACTAATGGAACCGGAAATTATGATATAAAAATATTTGATTCTGAAGATCTGATCATGGACGAATCAACTGGTATCATAAGGTATTATACATTACGTGCGCGGACATGCCCCACCTTCCCCTACTGGCAGTGGCGTATCTATCATCCCGCAAAGTCCAAGGAGGGCAAGCCTTGTCACTATGCTACCATGTAGCGGCGCAACGGAAAATACGTGAAAAAAAATTAGCCAAAGGGGAGGCATGGCCCACTAGCCGCCCCCCCCCAATTACGCCACTCTGGATACCGCTGTAAAACGTTGCATTTTCTCCGGAAAAGTTTACTTTTTGAAAAAAATTATTTAAAATATACATTATCGGTTTTAATTTTGCTTAAAAAATAAATTCCGTAAATAAACCTATTAGTTGACACATGTGCAGTAATAAAGCAACGATAACAGCTTATCAGTTCTTCGCGACATCGTCTTAGGCCTACTATCTTAGGCCTACTGGATATGATAAGAACCCATCACATGACGACCGTGTCACTGACTGACATCGAACGATATATTAGAAGCCACGAGTTGAGACAACGCTCAGGTTATCGTAGGACGGGGTCTGACGGGAGGCGACAACATGAAGACCGCAGCATTTCTGTTGACCGCGATCTTCGTGTCAGGTGAGACGAGCAGAAATACGTTTGGCAACATCTAAATACAAAGTTTCGTCAATTCCAGGACGTAGTTATCGACGCCACGGTGTTTCACTACGTCTGTCTCGTTGACGACGGCACGGTCCCTGTCAATGAGTTGCGACTGTTCTTGTATTTGGGTACGGACCACAGTCACTTTTCCCATAGACGACCATTATAACGTTCTTGCGTCTACATTGAAAATTTATCCTACAATTTTTGTATTCACAGCAAATGACAGACCCACTAAGACTCCTGGTGTGTGAAATTCGTGATAATGACATACCTCCTTTTCGCACAAATTGCTTCAATGCATGACACCCCTGCATTTCTGCCAGGAAGTCCCCCGGTTTACAAAATATGAGTACACCCTGCCTGATGGCCACTGTGTCCTTACGCAACTAGTATACCAACTGACATATGGCATCATTTCACAGCTTAGATGCTACTGTGCACAAAAACAACACTTCCACTAACTCATCCACACAATTTCTGCTCTCACAAATAAACTCTAACTGCACACTTATTTTTTTTCATTGGGACTATCTATGTAATGGCGGACGGATTCTGACTGTGGTCCGTGCCCATTTCTGAATAGTTGACTGTTTGAGACAGTTGGCTGGGAAGACGTGACATTCAGAGGTGGCGTAATTGCAACGGTTTTTGAACGTCTTCTCAGTACCGGTATTAAATTGTGAGCAAACAAGTCGCCCACATGCATAGACATTTATCTGAAAGTTCGCTTTGGTGGCACGTGCTTGTTGCAGTTAATCGCACACGTATAGTTAAAAGTCGCCAAATAACGTCACTTGTAAAACCTGGATTATGACATTAGGACCTACCTTTCATGGAACCACAAACGACAGTATTTCGTGAATAGCATACACAATATAACAAAATGGAACCTCGTTAATACGGACATCTTGCGTCCCCAGTGATTATGTCCGTAATGATGAGTTTTTCGGATAGATGAATCATGCACACAACGGTGAGTATTAATCCGTTCCGTGAAATGATGTTCGGATGGCGAAGCTGCCGGATTATCGACGTCCGGATTAACGAGTACACCACACAATGGAATCTACCAAAACGACGTAAAATGGGAATGAAAATATTAATAGAAATATTCGTTTCTCACTTAAGAAATATGATGGAACTAGAGAACACAAGGTAACACCAGTGAAGGACCAGTAAAGATTGGATATCAGAAATTATTCATTCTCACAGAGGACAATAAATGAATGGAACAGATTATCCACAGATTGTGTAACTGCGTGAATATGCTTAAAATAGTGAACGGTTATGAGGATGTTGATAGGAATATGTTCTTCAAACTTATAGAAGGCAGTAGAACCAGAGGACACAAAGCAGCATTAGTTAAGGAGCAGTGTAGGTTGGGCATGAGAAAGTACTCTTTCTCACAGAGGGTGATAAATGAATGGAACAAACTGCCAAATGATTGTGTTTAATGCTAGTAGTGTGAATATGTTTAAAAATAAAATTGACAGATATTTGATAAGGGTGGGCTACACATAGATGAGAAAATTGTTGGACTCTCGATAAGCCAATGGCTTCCTTGTCCACTTTGCCATCTGGAACTTGTTGTTTGGGATGGCAATCTTGTTAAATCTTGTTAAATCTTGTTAAAAAAAACAAAATTGACAAATATCTCAGGAGGACGGGTTACACATCGATGAACAACTGTTGGACTCTCAATAAACCAATGTCTTCCTTGTCCACTTGTCATCTGCGCAGTTTGCCTTGGATGGCAATCTTGATAAATCTCGACGTTTGGCCATAGCTGTGAGCAGCGGGCGAGAGCGGATTGTCGGCGGTCACGACGCCGAGTTCGCGGGCCGCTGGCCGTGGCAGGCGTCGTTACAAATGCGTTCATCCGGGAGACATATCTGCGGAGCGTCACTGGTCAGTCGACAGCATCTCGTCACGGCCGCGCACTGCGTCAGCTCGGGCGCGTGAGTACGGCACACAGCAAACATCGACGCAACATCATAGTAGTAGACATATACTAAATGGGGAATTATGTGATATATGTGTCGCTTAAAATGAGTAACTGGTGTGTTCTTGTACTGCGGCGTGTACTGTCATGTTGCACACGTCAGCAAAACTGGTCGACAATTGTTGAAATGTGGACCGTAAAACCGTTTTTCAACCAGTGTTGCCGACTTCATCGTTTTAAAGATAGTCGTAGGATAAACACTATTAAACACAATAAAGTTGAATGGTCCTGCGCAAATGAATGGTTGTCTGCTGATAATTGAAATTCATGGGATTGTGTATGCATTAATACCAGATCATAATTCTTAAGCAAATTGTGGTGGGACGTATTGAGACATTCGTACCAACAACATACACGTCCATATTAACGGTGACCTTAGACGTATGTCGTGGCGTAGTCGTGGAAGGGAGGTACACAGCCGAGATACGTATTTACTGTCGACAGAAGGAATCTGAAGGTGGTGCTGGGGCTGTACGATCGCACAACAAAGAAACAAGGACAACCGCAGGAGTACGACATTTCCAGAATAACTACGGTGAGCGAGTTGGCGCAGGCAGGGAGACATCTCGACACAGATCAATCGATCGATCGATCAATTGATCAATCAACCAATCAATCACATTCAATCAAACATTCAGACGCCAAGCAAGCATGCAATCAATCAATAAATCAATCGATCAATCAGCCAACTAATCAATCAATCAATCATTCAATCAAACAATCAGTTAATCAAACAATCAATCAACCAACGAGCAGTCAATCGACGAATCAACCAAACAATCAATGAATCGATCAGACAATCAATCAATCAGTTTATCAACCATCACTCGACCAACGAATCCACCAATCAAACAAAGTGATTTCCTCTCTGCTGTAGCACCGCTACTTCCGTCTCGACGGCAAGTCCGGCTTCCCGAACGACGTGGCCATCCTCAAGTTGAAGAGCGCCGTCGACTTCAGTAACCCGTTCGTCAGCACCATCCGCCTCGCCCCTGAAGACGGTCACACGTACACCGGGGACGAGTGCTACATCACCGGCTGGGGTCGACTAAGTGGTGAGAACACGTAGTGTGTATAATGCTGTGTCTATACACGAGGCGACGCATTGTCGCCTTGAATGCGTCGCCTTGGCGTGATTTTTACATTACGTAACAAAGTAATCGTGTCACGTGGGTTGCAATTGTCTAATTACGTAAATATCAAGTCATCGAGGCGAACCCAGACGCTATGCCATGTTGTGTGATGCTATGTTGTGTGATGTTAGCTAGGCTGATTCAAGATTCTATGTTACCTCTTCTAGGCCTATTGTGTCAATCCTAGCCGCGTGAATATGTTTAAAAGATTATTGACTAATAATGTTTTTATCAGGACGGCGGGTTATGTGTCTAGATTAATAATCGTTGGGTTTCGATAAGCCAATTATTCATTGTCCATTTACCATATAGATTTTTTGCTTTTGATGGAATTCTTGTCAAATCTACATAATCTTTCTTCTTCCGTACCTCGCTTGGCGACAGCGTGGTGGCGCTGCAGGCAGTTTCGTGGGCGAACATAACTATTTCAAGATACAGTCGTATATATGCACGAAACCATAACGTCTGAATCAACAAACAGTGCGTGCACAAAGATAAACAAATGTGTAGCATCTAAAATTGGGGATGGTTGTTAAGATTGACAATGCCTTGCGATATAGAGTTACAGGGCCGAACAATTAATATACAATTCACGTGGGTTCACCAGACGGCGGTTAAATCAATGTCAGTGCCAGCATGAACGCATGAACACATGAACACATGCACCAAGTTTATGTGAAAATATCACTATACAAAAACGTTAGTTTACTCGTTATGAGCGTGTTGTGTTCAGAGCATGTCAAATATTTTAATGTTTGCCTGCGAACTTAATGTGCCCGTCCAATGCATGATGTAGAATGTCCCCATCCAATGCATGATGTAGAATGTCCCCATCCAATGCATGATGTAGGTATCGTCTGTGTGTTCATGTTTCGGGCATGACTACCTGTGTCTACGAAGATATGAAGGGCTTATATATTACAGTAAACGTTACCGATAACCGAGAAGCTGTATTAACCGTTGAAGAGATCTGTTTTTATCTAACATCATTTATCATTGTTATCATTTTAAGTAGTTTATCTTGATCAATGACTTCGCGTATTTCGAACAGCCACAGTCCAAAGTGCAAGTCACATTCAAATAACTGTGGTGGATCCGTCGTACCGATTTTATACATTTAATATACAACCAACGTAGCAATGCAACATATGGAAGAAAGTATGCAACACATTTAGTCATTCGTTATCGAAAGCAACGAACATAGCTCAGGTCGTCTTTGTACCATAATCTTCTGTGTTGTCAGCATCACAAAAGGATACGTTCCAAGATTCACATAACGCTCTCCTTCCGCGTTCTGTCTACTCAACTTCTTACGTTCTCATTTCGATGTTCACATATTATCTAGTTTGTAGTTTATTATTTTGAATGTGGTTTAACAACCCTAGAGACAAGGAAGTTAAGAGGAGATCAAATTGAAGTTTTTAAGACATTGGATGGATATGAAAATATTGACAGAAATATTTTCTTCTCCCTCAAGAAAGACAGTATAACTAAAGGAGATGAAGTAACATTAGTAAAGGATCAGTGTAGGTTTGATATCAGGAAGTATTCGTTCTCACAGAGGACAATGAATGAATGGAACACATTATCTACAGATTGTGTAACTGCTAGCTGCGTTAATGGTTAAAGCTAATTTGACAAATATTACAGAAGGGCCGGTTACACATAGATGAATAATTGTTGGACTCTCGTTAAGTCAATGACTTCGTTGTCTTCTTTCCGACTGGGCTTTTTGCCTAGGATGCCCATCTTGTTAATTTTTTTAGCTTTCTTTGACATTAAATATAGTAATATGATTGTATGTTTCGTTGGACACGGCAGGTTCCCGACCACCTTCAAATGTGCTGCAAGAGGCAAAAATTGAAGTGATGAAACACGTTAACTGCAGGAAGATCTACGGCTCGAAGATGATCAACCCTGGCCACATATGTGTTTTGGAAAAGAGTCGCTTCACCAAGGGCGCGTGTAATGTAAGGAAATGTCTGCACGTGTCGGTTCATTTATGTGCATCGTAACACATCTTACAATCACACTAAATCAGGGTCTGTCACATAGGCTTATAATCTAGGTGACATGTCTCCATTACCTAAGTGGGAAATCGGTTTTTAGAGTGTACATGTTTCGATAGAATGGCCAGTTATCAAGCATATAATGAGTAATTCTCAAAAGGTCGTCACAAAGGTGTTACACGCTAGTAAAATTTTAAGATTTTTAAATAGTGTTTCAGTTTGTACGTGTACTTCGATCGTTACTCTGCGTGAAAGTAATGATGAAAAGTTGTTCAAGACAGTACAAAGTTATTAGGATTTGTATTTCTTGAATGCATGGAGCTTCATTAACTGTGTTACATATTTTGTTTTTCTTGAAAGTGTTGTGCTTCTTATAGGAGTGTTTCAATGGTGCCTGGAATTGCACGTTACTACGACAAAAACGAGTAATGTTATTAATCACGTTTAAAAAAAAAAATTCATAATATGTTGTACGCATTTTGTCGATACGTCACACGTTGGTAGAGCAGTATCTACTGGCAACAAGATCCAAGCAGCAGCAGAAGGCAAAGATAATTTATTTTCATCGCCGGCTAATAACGCCTGGGTCCCTTCGCGTGTAACGTTTTGTTTTTGAAAGCCCCAAAACGATGTTTTCGGTTTTGAAATGTTCACAATAATCCAATCAAAGCCACATATTTTATTCGTTCCTATTTCAAAGTTATAACAACTTAAAAAGGGTGAGGTGATGCGTGACGACCGTTTGAGAATTGTTTACACACACACACACACACACACACACACACACACACACACACACACACACACACACACACACACACACACACACACACACACACACACACACACACACACACACACACACACACACACACACACACACACACACACACACACACACACACACACACACACACACACACACACACACACACACACACACACACACACACACACACACACACACACACACACACACACACAAAATATGTATATATATATATATATATATATATATATATATATATATATATATATATATATATATATATGTGTGTGTGTGTAATATCCTGGACTATGTTGCATGATTGAGTAGGCACTCATGGGTGAGTTGGCTAGAGCACTGTACCGATGTAGACAGCCGTTCAAATAAACATTACAGTTAGTTGAAAAGCTAGCCTTATTATACTGAACCCAGAAAGAGAACTTTACATAGTGGCAGCGGTTCGATGCAAAGAAAGCACGCATGGACCACGTAAGAACATTGAATGTCAAACTAACTTGAAATATGCGATTGTTGTGCCACGAAGGCAGCATAGCGAATGAAGTAAAATCAAGCCGAACTATTTTCACGTACAGCACACTGCAGTAGAGACGTCCATCGCTAGAAAAGCAGGCGTATGAATACATTGAAAGCTACAAAAGTAAAGCGGCACATACAACAAAAAGCGTGACGCGACAAAAGCGAAGAAGTGTGATGATCTACGCTATACGTAATGCTCGTCGACGCACGAGTGTAGCGCGTGCAAGACGTACGCCGTGTTGTGATTGCTATAAATAAAGAAATACATTGTATGCAATACACACTGAACTGACTACTGCGAACACGGAATAATGTCTGACCGTCCACGAATGGACTGGACTAACGCAGACCTAGCTGGAACATTCAAACTGTTCAAGCAAAAATGTGAAATATACTTCAATGTAAAAGACACAAAAGTCGACAAAATGGTCAACCATATACTGCTATATGCCGGTGATGAAGGTATAAAAATATATAATTTGTGGAACTTATCAGATAGTGATAGAACAGATCCATCACTGGTGTGGGAAAAATTCCAAGCACACATTGAGCCCAAAGTAAACTTTAGGGTGCAACGTTTTTATCTACAGAAATACAGTCAGGCAGGAGGTGAATCAATCGATGATTACGTCACACGGTGCAAGCTGCAAGCGCAAAAATGCAAATTTAATCAAGCTGAAGCAGAGGAAAGACTCATTGAACAGTTGATCATCGGCACTAACATTGCAGAGCTACAAAAAGAGCTATTGGGTCATGACGATAAACTCACGCTAGAAAAAGCACTGGACATAGGGCGCACAACAGAAGCGTCAATAGGTCACATGACGCAGCTGCAAAGCGTACAGTCGAATCACACCAACGTGCACTATGTCCGCGCAGCCAATCCCAGTAAAGGCTGTCGATTCTGTGGGAGGGCTCACCTAAAAGAGGACAGATGCCCAGCATACGGTTCCACCTGTAAGAAATGTGGCGGCAGAGATCATTGGCAGGCGGTGTGTAAGAAGTCTGATGGGGGTCAAGGTCAACCTAAAAGGGGGAGAGGACAGCATGTCGTCAGAGCGCGATCCAAGACAAGACGCGAATAGCACAGCGACGGGGCATCCGCAGCATACAGGCGGAAGCAAGACGTCCACGCTGTAGGTCTGCAGAGAGGATACGCGGAGCCACAAGACAAATTGGAAGCACAATTTGAACACCTGAGCTTCGCATCATTGACGACAAACGGCACTACAATGGATACACGCGACGAAGTATTCGCCAATCTCGACATCAAACTGCCCAATATACGCAAGGGGCAAACGGCAGACCTGAAGGTCAAAGTGGACATAGGGGCCCAAGGGAACATACTCCCGCTGAGGGTATTCAGGAATATGTTCCCTGACGCGATAACTGGACAACACCCGACACATGGAACGTTGATGCCGCGAGACCACACGATCTTGTCTGCTTATAACGGTACACGAATTCCACAGTATGGAACAATCCAATTGGCATGTCGATATCAACAGAGCGATTGTGTGGACGCCGAATTCTTTGTGGCAGACACAGAAGGTCCAGCAATCCTAGGACTACCAAACTCTCGCCAACTACGACTCGTGACTCTACACTGTGCCATAGAGAAGAATACGATCAGTCAACAAGCCGATCCGATTGGGTCAACGCAAGTGCTGAAGCAAACGTACCCAGATCGCTTCGACACCTTGGGAAACTTCCCAGGAACATATCACATCGTGACAGACCCAGACGTGCAGCCAGTGATACACGCGCCAAGGAAGTGTCCGATTCAACTGAAGGAGGAGCTCCAGAAACGCTAGACAAGATGGTGCAAGATAAAGTCATCAAGCGAGTCACCGAACCAACAGAGTGGGTATCTAGTCTGGCATTCTCGCGCAAGAAGGACGGTTCGTTGAGGATATGCCTGGACCCCAAGGATCTCAACCGAGCCATAAAGAGATGCCACCACAAGACACCGACACTTGAAGAAATCACTCACAAGTTCACAGGCGCGAAGCACTTCTCAAAGCTAGATGCAAAGAACGGCTATCGGTCAGTGAAACTGGACCATGAAAGCAGCCTTCTGACGACCTTTAACAGTCCCTTTGGCAGGTACTGCTTCACGAGAATGCCGTTTGGTCTCGTCATGTCGCAAGACGTGTTCCAGCAGAAGATGGACGCGATCCTCGACAACTGTCCAGGGAGGTCGGCATAGCTGATGACGTCGCCGTATTTGGACGCACAGAGGCGGAGCATGACGCCAACCTACGGAATCTCATGAACGTTGCCCGTGAGTACGGCTTGGTGTTCAACAGCAAGAAGTGTGTGGTGAAGGCATCACAGATCAGCTTCTTTGGTATTTTGTACGACGACAAGGGCGCTCACCCAGACCCGAAGAAGGTGGAGGACATTCAGATGATCCCAGCTCCAACGAACAGAACGGAACTGCAGGAGTTCTTGGGAATCGTCACATACATGGACCCGTTCGTACCCAACTTGTCGCAGAACACGGCAATGTTGCGAGACCTACTGAAGAAAGACGTCGAATACCAGTGGTCACAGATGCACCAAGAAGTCTTCGATAAGGTCAAGTCCTCGATATGCGCTGAGACGACACTCGCGTATTTTGACTGTGATAAAGACTATACAATACAAGTTGATGCGTCAGGAAGAGGATTGGGAGCTGTCCTGTTACAGGAAGGAAGACCAATCGCATACGCTTCCAAGAGCCTGACAGACACCGAAAAGCGGTACGCCAACATAGAACGAGAACTACTCGCTGTTGTGTTTGGCGCAGAACGTTTCAGAACATACGTGTATGGCAAACACTTCGTAGTTGAAAGCGACCACAAGCCTTTGGAAATGATTCAGCTGAAGAACTTGATGGCAGCCCCACCTAGACTGCAAAGGATGCTACTGAGAATTCAGCACTATGACATCACTATCAAGTACAGGCCAGGAAAGGAGTTGCTCCTAGCCGACGGGTTGTCGAGACTGCCAAACCCTCGAAGTAGAGAAGAAATTTACCTCGATGTGATGGTCAGCATGGTGCAGTTCTCGAACAACAAGATACTGGAACTGCGAAGGGAGACGGACACGGACACGATTCTCCGCGACTTACAAGAAGTCATCATCAGAGGTTGGCCAAAGACGCGTGCCGACATCCCGATAATCTTGCGACCATTCTGGTGCTACCGTGATAAGCTCTCGGTAGAGGACGGAGTCATCCTGAAAGGCGAGCGTGTAGTTATACCACAAAGTATGCAGGCGGACGTGGTCCAGCGCATACACGCCGGTCATCAAGGCATCGAGAAATGCAAGATGCGGGCGAGAACTAGCGTCTTCTGGAATTGCATCAACAATGACCTTGAGGACGTAGTGAAGAGATGTGCCGTGTGTCAGGAACACCAGCACACCAATCCCAGAGAGACACTGTTGCCGCACGAGTTGCCAACACGATCGTGGCAGATCCTGGGGACAGATCTGTTCCACTACAACAACTCGGAGTATTTAATAGTAGTTGATTATTACTCCAAGTTTCCGTTTGTACGCAAGATGCCGACACCGTGTACCAGTCACGCGGTAGTAGCGGCAACGGCAGACATATTCTCAGAACATGGGGTTCCAGAGAAGGTCGTGAGCGACAACGGACCACACTACGATTGCGTCAACTAAAGGAAGTTCGCACAGGAATGGGGATTCGAGCATGTGACAAGTTCTTCTCACTTCCCACAGTCAAATGGATTTGTTGAGCGCACCATACAGACGGTCAAGCGCACTCTTCTGAAGGCGAAGGAGAGCAACATGAATCCATGCAAGGCGCTGCTGTGCTTGAGGACGACGCCTCTCGATCATCATCTACCGTCACCCAGCGAACTGTTGTACGCACGGAAGTTGAAAGGCGACCTCCCCATCCAGATTCGCAACCCGTTGACGCGTAGAGACGACATCTACAGGCGACTGCAGGAGCGCCAGGACACGCAGAAGACGTTTCACGACGCGCACGCGCACGACATGTCACAATTGACGGCAGGGCAACGTGTGCGCATACAAGACCAAGCGTCTGGCCGGTGGCAGAAAGCCACTGTAACAGCGACCTGCGAAGAGCCGCGGTCGTACCTAGTCGAGGCGCAGAACGGTCGCATCCTGAGGCGCAATCGACGTCAGTTACAAGCGACACCATCGCCAAGAAGGGTACACTTCGCAGACGAAACACTGACAGCGGTAGGCGGCGATGACACACCCCGCGCACAGCCCGCAACAACGGGGCAACACGATGAGCACACGAGAAGAGCTGACGACGCGACGCAACTGGCATACCGAACGCGGTCTGGCAGAGCTGTCAAGCAGCCGGACAGGCTTGACCTGTAACTATTTAGAATAGTGTGCCATACTAGAATAGTTGTGCCATACTAGAATAGTTGTGCCATACTAGAATAGGTGCGCCATATTAGAATAATACAATACATGCAGAGACAATAAGTTATAGTTTACTGTTCTTGTTCACTATGTTAAAAAGGGGGATGTAATATCCTGGACTATGTTGCATGATTGAGTAGGCACTCATGGGTGAGTTGGCTAGAGCACTGTACCGATGTAGACAGCCGTTCAAATAAACATTACAGTTAGTTGAAAAGCTAGCCTTATTATACTGAACCCAGAAAGAGAACTTTACTATATATATATATATATATATATATATATATATATATATATATATATACATACATACATACACACACACACACACACACACACACACACACACACACACACACACACACACACACACACACACACACACACATATATACATACATACATACATACATACATATGTACATACATACATACATAAATACATACATACATATGATACATATTGTGGTCACACAAACGCAATCATTGCCAACAAACATCATCACTGTAGTGACATTGTCGCGGCTTACATCAGGGCGTTTTTTAGCATACAAAGTGGGGGGCAATGCCCCCCCAGCCCTTTCAATTGCCCCCCCAGTCAAACCAACTTGCCCCCCCAATGCATGCCCCCATTCTCCTTAACCAGCCCCTTGTATTAATGTAGGTCTTAATTTGTATTATTTTTGTTGGTGTGTTTTAGTTAATTTTCATTGGTGGCAAAATCAAAAAAGTTCCAAAGTTAAAGAAGGACAATATGTCTACAAAAGATCAATTTATTGATATGGGAATGTAATAGCATCATAGCAATAACAGTGACGTATTGCCGAATGGCTTCTTCATACAGTTCATGCGAAGAACTGAAAACGTGCTTTGGCATAGCCATACCATAGCCATATAAGTGTTTACTTATGACGTCAGTGTTCCGGTTCTAGAATAGCTAATGATTATGTATATGTAAATATGTGTACCTGCATGTTACTGTTTGTTTCAATTGTGTATAATTCAACAAGACGTACCATCACATTTTACACGATTGAGCCGCGTGCAATCCAGTTCTTTACAGTGATGTTGAAATAGCTGTTAACATAAACCGGTGTCCTGACCGCGAAATTGCGAAACGTACCGGGTATAGCACAGGCGAGATTAAACCACGCCCATTCGCTATTACCACTGGTCGAGAGCGAGCGGGCGGGGATTAACTATCACAAAATAATCACATTTTAATAATGATCCCTCTTGTAGGTAAGATGATTCAAACATCATAACAGCCATAAACCTGTCAGGGTAGATTTTGATTAAGACAGTAACCTAACCAATTCATTCTCCGCATCTTTGAGAAATCGAAATTTTAAGCATGGTAACTCAAATAAGCATATTGTATACATACTAAACAAATAAACTTTAAAATGTATGAGTAGTTGATAGTGTTCTACATGTGAGATGGAAAGTTGGCGGTCAGCAGGGACATCACCTTTGGAAAATTTTTACTAAAAAGTTGGTGGTGCACATATTAACATAAAATGTAATCAACATTTGCACATGTAAGTTTTGGAAGTAAGTTGCCAGAAATACACACAATGCCGCCAGGGAACTATGATCCGTCCGCTGCCATCACATCTGATGACACTCCCAAAGATAAAGTGTACCACCAGTCATAGAGGTACTGCCTTCGTCGCGTTCTCGCCCGATAACCAGTTCATCAAGCAGCCATGATCCATCCACTGCCATCACACCTGACCACACTCCTGGCGACAAAGATCACCACCTTACCCAGACACTTGGAAACCGACAACGCAACTTCGCTGGGCATCTGGAAGTCTAATCTACTGAGGCTCGTACGATTCTTCCGGACGCCGAGAAGGATGAAGATGTTGTCAGCGCAAGCCGGGAATGTCAAACAGTTCCCCCGGCACCACGATGTCAGGTTTGTCCAGCACGAGCTGCAGCTGGCGGATGCTGTGCTGAATAACCTACCAGCCTGCATTAACGTGTGGGAACAGATGCAGGCACCAGAAAGTACCAGCGATAGAAAGGAGAAGGCTGAAGCCAACGGGTTTCTGAGAATCTGGAACCACCAACAGAAGTGGATCACCTCACTGATGGGCGACATCCTGGAGATATTTGAAACACTCCAGAAGAAGTTGCAAAGGAGTGATTTGTTCATCAGCGATCTTCTCACTGTGACTGGCGCTGCCGTCAAGAAGTTGAGATTGATGAGGGATTGACCATTCCCGGGAAGAAGAGAGGGGAAAGAGCCCAACCGATAGCATCAGTGAGGACCTAACACAGCGAAAGTCGAACCACCAGTTCGTTTGTACGAACCGCCGTAATGCACGAGCAATCAGGCTGGAGGTCGTGCAAGTATCCCACGAATACTTGTCTGAACGCATCCACCCGGAGCATGAGGACGTCATCAAAGACATGAAGGGGTTGGTGATATTGATATCACGCAACTTGGGATCATTCGTTGAACATGGCGTGCGTGTCGTCAGGCGTCTTTTTCCAGACGAAGCTTCTGACTTTACGGACGGGGCAGCCGAGCAATGTGAGAACATCACGAATGTGCCGTTCCTGCCTGATGGCTGTGATCTCGGTTGTAAGATGACTGTCAGATTGCGGCAACTTATGCCAGTCACCACAGGTTCAGTTCAGAAGTTGTTGGCATCTCTGACTTGCATGGGTCCACACTCTATGCAGACCGAAAGGATCGTGAGCCATCACAACCTTGTGGTCGACAATCACCGCACCAGCATGGGTGAAGACACGAGAAACGCCCGCCTCATTGTGGCACTGAATGTTGTGGGCACCACCTACTTTGACCCTCGACCCGCTGTCGTCAAATTCCTGGAGAAGACCAGAAGATGGGGGCTCCAGATTTGGACATCTACGGGCAGCGTGAATTCGTTAGGAGATTCACCCGCGAAACGGGGCTCGTCTAGTAAAATTGAGACGACTGTCAAACGTACTGACTTGCAAGTTGCTAGAGACGTGTTCTCTAACTACTGCATGAGTTTGTAATAAAAAAATGTTTCTGGGATATATGTGTAACATTAATTTTATACCGAGATGCAGTCGTCAGTGTGCCACCATATGGATAAAAGATACTGATATATATATATATATATATATATATATATATATATATATATATATATATATATATATATATATATAATTATATATAATTATATATATATATATATATATATATATATATATATATATATATATATATATATATATATATATATATATATATATATATATATAAATATAAAGCTGCGTAAGCTGCCCTTTTTAACCATTTGGAGTGCCCTTTTAGGACATTGCCCCCCCCAGTGAAAATTCAATAAAAAACGCCCTGGCTTACATATCACCACTGTGATGACGTCAGTGTGCCTGATCTCGTTTACTCACCCCGTGTTTCAGGGTGACTCTGGTGGCCCTCTGGCCTGCAGGAGAGAGGACGGACTGTGGTATCTGGCAGGGATCACGAGCTGGGTTCACACGGGCTGCCTTACGTCGTTCCCCACCGTCTACAGTCGGGTGTCGTACTTCAACGAATGGATCTCAAAGACGATACGATGACGTAGTCGTTAATTATATGGAACTGAATAAACTTCAATAAAAACAAGTGCGCTAAAATGTTTACTAGTCAACGTTATTTTTTGTTCAGACTATGTACATTATCCCGTCGTCAGGTTAACTGTACATAATTTAATAATCGTTTACTGTATAAATGCGTTAATAATACATGTGTAGGTGAAGGCAGTGTTAGTTGAGCCATTTTTCATTCTTTTTGATATCCAGGGCACAATCATATTCCTAAGTCAAACTTGTTTTTACTCACTTAAACTATGATTATTAGTAGATCATTTCATACCAAGATAATATAGCTAGCATGCATTGATAAGTATATATAGCTGATTCAAACAGGGTTGGTAAGCTGGCTCAACCAACACTTGGTGTGGGGTAAGTTGAGCCACAGTGTAGCGTAAGTTTCGTGAATCCTTTATTTGTATAATTCATGTAGGCCTTGTACTAAAATTTCATAACAACTCAACCAACACATCTTCTCAATGGGTACAACACGTCTCTGACAAGTCTACACGCTTAATTAATAAGTCGACACACTTAATTAATATAATCTTACAGGCCAATCGCAACCAGTGTAACTAACTGCTAATGTGTTGGCTTGTAGCTATCCGATGTACCAATTTGTTCGGAAAAATGTATTCCTTTATGTATTTTGTAGTAAAGAACACTCGTCTTCGTTCTTTAACCGCTGCTCAACTAATCCGCCCTGGGGTTTTGCGTGGCTCAACTAGCACCGTTTTGACAATTAAGCTTCTTTAATTAACGTCTCATTAATGCGCGAAGCGATGTTAATAATTTTCTTCCCTGTGCATATTTAAACTATCTGTAAATGCAGAGACAATAAAGTCTGGTCACGTGAGTTGATAGTTTACACACCAGTAGACACTAATCACAATCACCAAAAGTTTCGAAAAACATCAAAAAACATACCTTTTAACTCGTGTTCTGATCGGTGTGACAAATTACACTTATTGTACGTCAGTCGTGTTCTTATAGCATGTTCAAACATGGGTGGCTCAACTAACCCAGTGACTCCACTAACGCTGCCTTCCCCTGTGCGTGGATGCGTGCGCGTTTACCAGTGCACGCTAACCTGTTGTTGCAACATTTGAGTGCTATGTCTAAAGTAGCTGAAATGCGCACGCACGCACGCACGCACGCACGCACGCACGCACGCACGCACGCACGCACGCACGCACGCACGCACGCACATATTGTTGCAAAATACGCACCTCACAACAGATATACGCACACTCATTTTAAACAGAGGTATCAAGTCTCCTGTCTTAGGGAGATCTTCTTTTCAGCAAATGTTCACATCTCCTGCTTCGTCCTTTTCAAATAATCGTCTTCTTTTTTAAAAATTTAATATTTCTATAACATTCGCTGCATAATGCATTTGAGATCTTCATTTAGAAAACCACGTTTTGGAGGGGAGGTACCCCGTTCCCACACCCCAATGCTTTATTTCATCTCCAGCAGGAGAATCTCCTTCCTCCTAATTCTTAAACTTGGCTCTTCCGTTTATGACATGGGAGTTGTGATTTCACAATAAGAACGTCACAAATGCACCACAATTACTTCAGTCAGTTATTCAGGCTGAACAACTGACCACAGTGTGACACATCCAAGTAGCTATCACAGGTCACAAGTACTGCAAATGTGACAAAACATTAGCCATCTTCACAGTGTAGAACTACCAACAGATAAATTGAATGTAACAGCCAATAAATAACTCCTAAAACGAAACATGCAAAAGCAAACAAATATTTTATTACACAGTTTTGAGTGCCATTGTAAGTACATCATTCGTTGTCACCACATTAGAGTAAAGCACCGAGTTCTGGCAATCGTAAGGTTAGTCAAACTGGACATAACATTGCGATCAACACACAGCTCCAGATATACATAACTATACATAGGCAAGAATAAAACAGAGTGAATCTAATTAAAATCAACATTCATAATCAGACTTGGGGTCAATTACACGGTAGCTGGAATTGAAATGCCAATTCCAATTCCAGAATTGAAATTGGTGTTTTGTTTTTAAAAGTATTTGGAATTGGTATCTTCAACTAGATCGCGGAACTTTTTAACTCAAATTAATGATGTTGCATATATCATATTTGTTTGCTATTATGTACAGTGGACTGGCAGAAATTAAATAAAGCTGCTCTAAACGAGATGTTATTTTGTTGGCGCCGAGTATGAGGTTGCTCTGTTCACATATTGTTATTTCGATATGGAATTGGTAATTGGTATTTTTTGAAGTAGAATTGGTATGTGCAATTGGTGTGTAATTGGTATGTGTAACTGGTGTGTAACTGGAATTGACTCCAAGTCTGTTCATAACTCAACAAAATTTATACAATCTTCTGCAGTTCGCTTGAGGTAACCCTCTATCCAGCTAAAAAATTACAAGCAGCAAGGAGCCCAAAACAGAATTAAACCATCACCACACAGTTTTTATAAAAAATTTCCTATACAGAAATTATATGCTGCATCATGTTTACTCAAGGCACACCTGCACTGGTTAATAGAAAATACAATTTTGATACAACTAAAGAATACATATATATATATATATATATATATATATATATATATATATATATATATATATATATATATATATATATATATATATATACAGTGCTTCTAGATACTTTAAGATTCTATGTACAGTCAACAGCGAGACACTGTCACAACCACAACCTCAATGTGCCTGACTGACACAAATTTTACAGATTATTTAGTCAAAATCAACATCGAAACAAACCAAAGTAAGATTTTAAGCTATTGCTATGAATAGATCGTGTCAACACAGCTTCCTCACAGCAAACTGTTGCCAATTCTCTAAAGTAAACAAGTTTTAGGGTCCCAATTGTACGGGGAAGACTTCACTTTTTATGCGCTTGGTATGGCGAATAGGGTGGAGGTGCGTCCCCCGCTACGACAGGCTGAACCCCAGCAGGGGGGTATGGCGAGTGCTGAAACACAAACGGGAAACATCAAACACGTGGGACTGTTATTGTTATAAACACGTGGGACTGTTATTGTTATAAACACGTGGGACTGTTATTGTTATAAACATGTGGGACTGTTATTGTTATAAACACATGGGACTGTTATTGTTATAAAAGTAAACTTTATGGATAGTAATATATGGATAGTTAAGGTGGGGCGTCTCCCCTTAAATACAGGACAAAGACACTACCAACTCTGGGGATAACTAATGCATAGCTAGCTCAGACACTATTAAGAGACTTTTAAAGACACCTTTATCATAAGGCTTACAATGAGTAACAGGTAGTACATATATATGCATCATGTTTTTAACTAATTTATTATTATTATTTATTTATTCTATTTATTTTATTCTTCCTTTTTTACACTTTATTTATAAATATTCTACTATGTCATGTTTTTTATTTATTATTATTTATTTAGCTAATTAATCTTATATCTACTATGTGCGTATATGCATGCATCATGTTTTAACTAATTTATTATCATATATTTAACTCATTAATTTCATCACTTATGTATTTTATTAAGTGCCTCTGAATAGATTTTGTCCAGATATACGGCACTACACAAGTGTATTTATCAGGGGCGTCCACAGGAATTTTTCCAGGGAGGGGCAAGAAAGAAATATATATATATATATATATTTATATATGTATATGTGTATATGTATATATACGTATATATATATATATATATATATACACATATATAAATATATATAAAACACATCTTGTAAAGATGTGTATACAATATGCAAGTTAACATATACTTTGAGCTCATGAATATACGTCCGAAAAAAATTCCAGGTCCAGGGGGGGCAAGTGCCCCTCTTGCCCCCCCTGGATGCCCATGGTACTTATTATTATTATTATGCAGTAGTAATTTCTCGCACACACTTACAATGAGTCTCACGCCGAAGTGGGCATGTAGTTCCCGGCCGGTAGCCAGGGCAGACTTTAGTTCGCCCGTCGGTAAGATGCCCACGTGTCGACCTGCCTCCTTGTGGGCTTCCAGGATGACGAACTGCTCGGTCTGGCTGAGACGGAAGGTTGTTTCGACACCTGCCAAAGCCGGGTTCGCCTGAAACCAGAGACAAGCATAGTTTCACATCGATGCAACTTCCAACATAAGTCTACATCAAACTACCACACGGATTAGGGCAGATTTATGGATTAACATGTGTTATCTGTTTGTTGCTGCAATTCATACAGTTAAGATTTCGTTGTTGTGAATGATATGTTACAGCTGAAATATTTGTATGATCTCTGTGCATGTGTGCATGTAAGTATACAAGTATTTATTTATGCACACATACATGATAGGTGTGTGTGGGTGCGTGTATGCAGGGAAATTCATACTTTGTAAATAACTACATCACCCACACAGCATTAAAATAAAACTATTGTTTTTCTCAACTACAACACTTAACTATTTCCCCCCTAATTCCATATGTTGCAACCAGATCACTGTTTCACTAAAAAGGTGCTTTACAATGTATAATACATTCAGCTATCTTACTACTGTCTTCAACAGTATAAAGCTATTGGAATGGACAGTGATTTTAGGCTCACTAATTCGTAGAACCATCACAACATTTTCACAACCGTCAACACAATTGTGTAACTAAGAATTTTTTTATTCTAGACAGTGAATAAAAAACCATTCATGCTGGAAGTAAAAACAACGTATTCTGTGCAGTATGACTGAGAGGTTAGACACCAACTCACCACACTGAGGATCTGTGTCAACCCATCAACAATGGCCAGGTAGTTGTTGCCGCTGTACAGCTTGATGATGTTGTTGCCCTCGTTCAGCACAGTCCAGTGTGCTGCAAGCATCACAACAACACATCAGTCGACATAACAAACTCGTAATCGACGGTCCCTTACAGGTATCATCTGACTGTTTTTATCATTCAATCCTGTTGTAGCATAAACTATATATCTGTTCTAGTATCCTGACTGCCCGAGTGCGTCTTAATGAAGTATAATTAATATAAGTATACCATTATTATCTGTTTCATTTGAGTGCGTTGACTCGAATGTCATGTTTACATGGCAAACTGAACGGCAAGGTCGATATTAATAAACAGATAACATTCAAAAAAAAAAAATAGAGGTTCATTAATACACATTTAGACCGTCAAGATGTTAGAACAGATATCGTCTTGTTTCAAACTCATTTTGCAAAAATCAAACCTATCTAGTATCGACTACGACATATTAGCTCATTTGTGCAAATATGTTATTTAGCTTTGATGAAAGCATTGATTTCAACAAAAGTAAATTTTTTATTAAACCGAATGCACATGTTACCATTCACATACTACAAATTTGAACATCAGCAAACCTGATTTGTGATCAGTTAAATGAATCCGGATTGTGACAACTGAATCTGATAGATTGATGGAGCTCACGTTGCTAGGCAAAAAGTCACGTGAGTGAGTTGTCAACTAGGGATGTACCTTTAACCTATAATATACTCACTGTGCAAGGCAGCTGGCCCCTCTGGTCCGAGACCATCAATAATGAGGCGACCAGTAGGTGCCTTCACAATCTCAAGACACTTGCCGCTACTGCGTGATATGAGCTGAATGACATTGCCTGATTTGAACAAGTCCTGCAATGAAAGATTCCTCATTGGAAAGAATCCTAGCGACTATGCCAGAATGAGGTACGTCATTGTTAAGTAGAACACATTGGAACGACAAAACTGCTACATTAAAGCGAAACAAAAGTCATAGTTTTGGGGCTATGCTAAAAACCAATCACATGAAAAAATTAAGAATATCACGCCAGTGGTTTACTCAGAGTGTGTTCTAAAAGTGGGAGATTCCGGTCATTTCTCAGAATGACAGAGGAATGACACGTTAACCGATAAGCGCATGAGCAGTTCTGTGAAATCGGGGTAATCTAGACTACAAATTACATATTAAGGTAGGCCGGCGTACACAGAAACAACACAGAGTTTCAAACCAACATGTTATTTTGTCAGAAAGAGGATTAGTCTAGTAAACAAAGGCCAATATATGTTACATAAGTTGAGTTTGAACACAAATAGCATGGCCATATCCTATTGGCAAGAATAGGAATAGATATATACAAATATAGTTTTACCCGGCGAGTGAATATTGCCAGAATACAAGACTCGTGACATAGGCTTATTTAACAGTACTGGCATAATATTCCTTAATTGTATTTACAAATGGTTATGTTTTAGTAACTCTTATAGGTCCATAGGCCAAAAACCATGACTTCTGCTTCGCTTTAATCATGTATACAGATTCAGCATATATGTTTTGAATAAATCTACAAAGTCAACAGTTTGTTTGTATTATTATGCAATACAGATTATTCAGTTGTTGACCTAAACACTTAGACAGGACTATTAGTGTAAGTGCTGAATGTGCTAGTCTACACAGAGATACAGACATGTCTGCCCCAGCTGTCGTGTGTCTGTGTTAGTCTACACAGAGATACAGACATGTCTGCCCCAGCTGTTGTGTGTCTGTGTTAGTCTACACAGAGATACAGACATGTCTGCCCCAGCTGTCGTGTGTCTGTATTAGTCTATACAGAGATACAGACATGTCTGCCCCAGCTGTCGTGTGCCTGTGTTAGTCTATAGAGAGATAGAGACATGTCTGCCCCAGCTGTGTCTGTATTAGTTTTAGTTAGTTAGTGGTGGTCCTACCAGGATGGGACTGCTGCGGGTGCCGTCGACCGCATGCTGGATGGACTGCGCCGCCTTGTCTGCCTCCTTGGTGATGGTGCGACCAGCGTCAGTGAGACCTTTCTTGAGGCTTCCTAAGAAACCAGACTACAACCAGAAATGAACAGCTATAAAGCATAAGCAATAAATCAATCATTTAAAATAAATATTCTAACATACTGTTAAGCCCACCATGACAACTTCAGAAGCAATTTGATTTAATATGTCACAGTGTGTATGAGTAGGCAGATATTGTTGTGAATTGGTTTTCAGCAATCCTTTGACTATTTTTGCACACTGCATGGGTAGTGATAATATTTTATTTAATGTCTTGGAGAAGAAACTCTCTAAAATGTTAGTCCAAACAGTCATGTTTAAAAATATATATCCATGTAGTTTTTAACATTACATAATTATAGACATAATAGCAAAGATGCATTATAAACAGTACGTTTTACTCCAGAAGTCAGTTAATCTTAAGTTGTTAACAGTTAATTAATCTTACCATTTTTGTAGCTCACCAAATCAGATTAAAGAGCCTGAAATTAAAACAACATGTTTATTAAAAACCAACAACAATGAATCCAGAGTAGTGTTTCGTAAATAAAATATTTCCCCAACCATTGAAGCATCCCCTGACTTTAGGCTTTACATGCAGCTTTATAACTTGACCTACCTTATATGACTACCTGTCGGTATGTATAGTCACTGGCGTCAAATTCGAACCATTCCTGAATTCGGCCCATTGAGATTCTCCCTGGATATCGCATTACAGACGTCACTAGTTGGATATATTAACTATTATCGGTCCTTGTGAGTGAAAATGTCCAACAAAGTTAATTGCTTCAAAGGAAATGATGCAAACAGTTTTTTTAGATATATTTGGTATTTCAAAAGGACAATGATTGCTAGATGGCAGTTCTATCATGCCACATTGGTGACATTGGTGGCCTTGATGTAAATACGCCATATTTCACTTCATAATTGTCAGCGTTCGATTATTGTACGCATTTCACTCAAAACAACTTTTGTAACAAGTTGTTTGCACTGAATTGATAAAGTAACTGTTAGTGAATTGGTATATCTATCTCAGCGGCATATTCTATTAAGTAGCTTGGATTTGACGCCAACCAGTGTATATGAGTATGACTTTAATAATAATCGCACTATTTTCTTCTTTTCGAACTTTCAGAGTAAGTCATACCGAAGTTGACATTTAATTTTAACCCCAAACAGCCCTGTCTAGGACTAGGGCTAATTGCCTAACAAATGTCATATGACATGTAATACCTAATACTAGTACTAGTAGTAGAGGTGGTTTGTTTTCAGAGCTTTCCTTCTCTGCCTCTTCCTCTGGGCCTGGGGACTGTGCTTGGAACTGGCCTGGGCCGGGGGAGTGACAAAGTGTTATTTTTACACTTCAAACGCTGATTACGGTCCTAGCTGCACCCTTCTACTATATACAGTACTAGTGCTTAGTAGTACTTGCCAGAAGTCAGAACATCAAACTTCAAAGACAAAGCCTTATAAAAAGTCAAAGGCAAATAAATATCGCGTAATCGAAAGTGCCAGGGCAGTGGTGCTTCGCCTTCAGGAACACGGAGTTACAAATCAGTGATGATAATTACCAGTTAAGTAAACGATTACTATGGCTATAGCTAAACAATAATTCTCACTTTCAACAACTTACCGTACTACAGTAACCGCGACGATACTATTCAATCAGTGACTAATAGTCATTTGACGGGAATGACGGCTTATAAATAACAATATTTCGACAGTTACCATCGGCACCGGAAGATACTCATCGGAAGTGTGACGGCTTGTTTTACTTACATAAACCTGTAGTAGACTAATAGGTGGTGGTGTTTGCATATAAACTAGAAACTTAAAACTGCGAAAATTATCGTGCGACGACAAGTTATCCAATTTACCACAGTAAATTGCATTAATAGAGTTTCAAACTGTATTTCGCGGTGTATTATTTCATATTGTGACACAGGAAGCAGTAGAATTAAACATGGCATCGTTTTGGGAATTTTAGTTTATGCTATTTATAAGGTATAATTTAGGCACTATTAGTTAAGATGGTGTCACTATCGATAACGACGTTGTTACTTCTTGTCACTGTCACATTTGCGTGGGGGCAGTTGGTGGTTAACGTTAAAAACAAAGGTGGTGAAGTACTTCAAGAAACAATTCTGGCTAACATCAGTCTTGACACAATTCGCCTGGATTTCCAAGAATACGACGGCACATTAATAGCACAGTTTATTGATATTAAAAACGTAAGTGCCAAAGCGAAGAGATGCCGGCACTTGTCTAGAATCCAGGTCCACCTCAATTTCGCCCTTATTAATAATTTGTTAGTAACCATGCACAATGCATACTGAACTACGGAACATTAACATGTAGATTATTAAAGATGTTATGCATAAAAACACAATTTTAATAACTTTTCGAAGCTCGAATTCTTATATATAACCTGCATTGAGCGCTATATATTGACTTTATCGCAAGATGGCGACACTGAAAGTGAGTTAAATATACAAATTCGAGCATCGAACAGGGTGATTCAATGTGTTTTACACAGACCATGTTTAAGAATTTACATGTTCTGAAGTTCAGTATGCATTGTGCATGCATTATGTATGGTTACTATACATAATTCATGTTCTAACGTGCAAGTGCCGAGTTGCCATAGCTTAAGAATTAGGCACTTTCTAGAAATCCGGGCCTATCTCAATGTCGCAGTTATGACATGCATTATGTATAGTAAACTTGCACAATGGCAATGCACACACATTTACATTGCATACCGAACTATGGAACATGTAAATTATTAAACCTGCTGTGCGTAAAACATATTTAATCACCTTTTTGGATGCTTGAATGGCGAATAAAGGGGCAAGACGGCACTCAATGCAGGTTAATAATACAAATTCGAGCTTCAAAAAAGGTGATTAAATGTGTTTTTACGCACAACATGTTTAACAATTTACATGTCCCATAGATTCACTGCGCGTGGTTATTGTACATATTGCATGTTAATTACGGCGAAATTGAGATGAGCATGAATTCTAGAAAAGTACCAAGGATTGTCTTCACAGTAAATACGATTATATATAGATATATATCATTATACTTTTTATGACGTACAAAGACTAAGTTATTTGAATGTTGTCGTTGAGGACCTTGAAGCTTGATTCTTGAACAACCTTAAGCAGTGTCAGTGTCAACAGTAATGAAGCCATGTCGTGACAAAAACTACAATTATTAGTTAGGTGAATCATAAATACTAGTTAACTATATGGATTGCCAATTCCCATTGACTCTATCCTGCGATATTGCAACCCCAAAGGATTAGACCCAATTTTATTACCGGCTGTTCTGCAAACATAGAGCATGTGGTGATTGAGGCTACAACCCAGGCGCCAGGTTCTTGCAACGAGCAATGATCATACTTAGGACAATTTTGTGTATAAAACAAATCGAAGACAACTGAAGAGCTGACTTTCAAAACCAGACGTCCACTTTTGCCATTTTTTTAGTAAATCCCTTTAACAGACTATATACGTCACGCTGCAATCCGTGAGTTAACTTTTGCAATCAAACCATACGTATTAGCACACTAACAACACAGCAAACATATGCTTGTTGTTCAGATTAAGTCAATCCATCGTAGTGTTTAATTCAAAACCAGATAAATTTGTTTAATTAGTAGGGCTGCAACGATTCATCAATGCATGGAACGATTCATTGATTCATCGCGATATTTTGGTAATGATACGATATTCGATATATTTTACAAGAATCGCGATACATGTACGACACATGAAAATTTTTCATTCAAAGTATCATCTTGTTGACAAACCTCTAAACAACCCTTAGAAACTGTTTCGAGACGACCAATACTAATGTATAACCACATGACGTAGTTATTGTAATTTGTTCATGAAAAGTATGTTTTCAGTAGACAAGCTGAACTGTAGAATGTGCACCCAATAAATGTGTTCTGTTAAACTTATGCATTGTTATGTATCGCAATACGTATTATATCGTGACACAAATATTGTGGCTTAGTGTATTGTTGCAGCCCTAAAAATCAGCCAGTGAGACAGGCCATTGACTGACTGTGTGCTGAAGACCGTTTGAGATGACGTCCGCCATACTTTACACATGCATTTAATAAAAAAGTTAAAATTAAACATAATTAGATTTTCTTTGTTTACAGAAATAAGCTTCTTCTGAGTGTTGTAGTTCACTGTTGTATTCACGTTCGAATAAAATAGTTTCATTATGCTCCAGACGTGTTCCATTAATTACTTCATATGCATAAAAATGGATATGTATGGTTTTGAAAGTCAGCTCTTCAGCTTTGACTTTGTTAGACTTCTTTGTAATTGTGTGTTATTGTCTGAAACTAGCTGCACACTACAAAGTATTAGTAGTTAGATAGCATCACCGCTCAGTGTCGTTACGACAATGACTCGAGAATTTATGAGAAGACAATCTGTACAATTATCATCTGTGGGTCAACACAGTATTTGCTATAAGTAATTGTTTAATTGCCCATCATATGACATGTAAAACAGATGTAATTGGTGTAGTTTCACTGCTGTTGTTGTTTGGTGTAGGGTGTCTGTTATATGATTCCTTGCCTGTCCAAGATGACCAGCGTTTATATACTGTATTAAATAGTACCAGTAAGGAAACAGTGCACGAATCTTCCCATGATTTCTTTTAGTGCATAAAAACTGAAGTTTTACGTGCAATAGATATGCCTGTGATCACATTTCCTTCCACCATTGTTACATTAGAGGCAACAGAAATTTGCAATTTTCCTGATGTGTCTTCTGTTGTGTGTTTTAGGATGTGCAAATCTTCAAGGTGCTGGTATTGGGAGAGGAGGAGCGGGGGCAGAGCCAGTCCCAAGTCATGTGCTTTGTCACCCGCTTCATCAAGAATGAGTTCATATCATCCGATGCAATGTCTAAACTGAGACAGGTACAGCTGTATACTGGATGGTCCAATCTAACTGTGTTGAAAACAACAGTGGCTGTGAACTTGTGGTTATGTTGTTATCACCCTTAGATTCACCAGAACAAAATAGGGAATTGAATTTTGTCACAATCATCATTTAAACTTTTCAGTGAACACTAACCCATCCTTGGGCACACTCATCATTTTTTACCAGATAATCGTAATTTTGCCACTTTCGCTAACACTTGCTCCCTCACTCCTGCCTCTATGGTAAGTGGTGAAATGATCGTTAAAACCGCTGCCGAACTCCCAAAACTGCACCATTTTTAGTTCCACATTCTCTTTAGCAACGAAGTCTGTTGTGAAAATACAGATGGAATGACGGTCTTGATTTACTTGAAGACAAAACCATCATCAAAAAGAGCAGTATTAATTTGACAAAGTAGTGCACTATTTGAAAAATTGCACTTGTGGTGCGAATTTTTAAATGCAATATTTGGTTGATTAGGACAGGAGAGGAGATATATTGGGGTAGGTTTGTGTTGACCTTCGTATTGGTCATCTGTATTGGTAATACAGTGTAATAAAACAAGGTGTTGGAGGTGATAGGTGACATATTCACCAAATTATAATAACCTACATTACACCTGGTCACTTACGAACCAGACATGGGGTCACTTACGAACCAGACTTGGGGTCACTTACGAACCAGACATGGGGTCAGTTACATTATATCAGTTCCACATCAATTACAAATATCAATTCCATATCGAAATAAAAGTATGTGAACAGAGCAACCATAGACATACTGAACGCCGAAAAACATCTATTTTAGAGCAGCTTTATTTACTTTTAATCAAATATGATATACGCAACATATTATATTTTCTTGATGATATCATTGAAAAAATAACTGAAAATACCAATTACATTTTCACCAATTCTAATTCATTTTAAAACAAAATACCAATTCGGGAATTGGTCTTTCGCTTACTAATTGACCCCAAGTCTGCTATGTACATTCATGTCGTCTGTTATATTCAATCAACTGATCATGGTGACATACAGAAAAACCCCGGAGCGACGCGTCACCCTGAGGAGGACAAAGGGGTGGAGTCATACCAAATGGACCTGATGGTAGACCTCAGTCTCGCCCACCTCATTAGCCCTCACATTGTCCAGGTGTGCGAGGACGCAGCGGACGCCACCTACATCCGCGACATGGACCTCAAACTCATCTCTACCAGTGAGCGAATATAGAAATGCTTCAGCTGTTATAATTAATGATGATAATAAAAATTGGTCATAATAAACCTCATAAAATGTACATTTTATCTTCCTAAGAGTCGTGAGTTTAAAACATTGATATATCATATTCGACCTAATAAGCACACAGTATGTTTGTAAAAAAATTGGGCCATGGAAAAATGTTAAGGAATCTGTTCTTATAAGCATATATAAAAATTTGTTTCTCTAGACAATAAGGTTCTGTTTAACACTAGTGTAGAATAACTGAAAAGTGGTACCAACGGTTTAACACGAGATGGCGATGTTTACTATGTCGAATACGGTACCTGTAAATATAGTGCCACTTCAAATTAAGCACTAACAAGAGAGTGTATTGTTATACACATTATGTTGAGTAGAGCTGACTTTTGATACACGGACACAGAGAATGTTGTGGAGTCTTGGACCCCAGTTTGTTTATGTATTTCTTGATATACAACAACAAATTTTAATTCCACTGAACTTACCAAAGTATTAATAAAAGCATAAAACAAATTGTAACTATATACATCAGTCAACTGTGGTTTTCAAATAGAAACAAAAACAAGGGACACCATATTAAGCAAGTTTAAAAAATATGTAATACATTAGAAAGCAACAATAACTTTATTAACTGGTTCCGTTGAAAAGGTAGTTTTGACTGTTAATTATGTTGCAGTTAGTGAGAGTAGGTATATATATATATATATATATATATATATATATATATATATATATATATATATATATATATATACATATATACATATATACATATATATATATATATTCATCACTGAAAATACTAGGAATCAAATTTGCTACACATTAATGTATTGAAGTATTGGAGAATCAGTCATGCATGCAGTTTGCATGTCGCATGTGTGTGTACGTCAGCATTGATGACGTGTGTGTTTGTGTTGAGGTGTGGCCGGCAAGGACTAAATGGTGATGTTGTGTGTACGTCAGCATTGATGACATGTGTTTGTGTCGAGGTGTGGCTAGCAAGGACTAAATGGTGATGTTGTGTGTATGTCAGCATTGATGACGTGTGTTTGTGTCGAGGTGTGGCTGGCAAGGACTAAATGGTGATGTTGTGTGTATGTCAGCATTGATGACGTGTGTTTGTGTCGAGGTGTGGCTGGCAAGGACTAAATGGTGATGTGTGTACATCAGCATTGATGACGTGTGTTTGTGTCGAGGTGTGGTTGGCAAGGACTAAATGGTGATGTTGTGTGTACGTCAGCATTGATGACGTGTGTTTGTGTCGAGGTGTGGCTGGCAAGGACTAAATGGTGATTTTGTGTGTACGTCAGCATTGATGACGTGTGTTTGTGTCGAGGTGTGGTTGGCAAGGACTAAATGGTGATGTTGTGTGTACATCGGCATTGATGACGTGTGTGTTTGTGTTGAGGTGTGGCCGGCAAGGACTACATGGTGATGTTGGGCGCCACGAAACGCACAGCCCTGCTGCGCGTGCAGAACTGCCGGGACACGACGGAGCTGTGGCGTCAGTGCATGTGTCAGTTTGAGATCTGCGTCGGCTGGTACCCGTGTGGCCTCAAGTACTGCCGCGGCAAGGACTCAAGTGGGAAGGTCGTCAGCTACCGCTGCGGCATCAAGACGTGTCGCAAGTGTCGCCACTTCACGTACTACACACGGCAGAAGGCGAACTGTCTGTGGGACGAGACGGACAGCATGGCCCCGCCGCCCATCAGGACTGTGTGATCACTGGCTCTGCCAACCATCAGAACTGTGTGATCACCAACAGCATGGCCCCACCGGCCATCATGGCTGTTTGATCACCGACAGCATGGCCCCACCGGCCTATCTGCTATCCACTATGACATAGTAGTTCATTGTGCAAATGTAACATTATATTAAATTATTTTCTACTGGACTTGGTCATAATTCAGCAAAAAATGGCTCCACATCTGCATACTATAAAACAAGGCTATTTACACTTTTGCAGGTTATCCGATCTAATGATCAACATCAATTATTTCAACGATTTTAGCAAACATATGCACTTTTCTATTAAACCAATTGAACATATTACTTACACTGTTCATATCCTATCCATTTGAATATCAACAAACCTGATTCCTGATGTGCTGTATGAATCGAGGATGGAGCTTGTTAAATGTCTTTAAAATATTGTACAACGGATATTTTCTCGTCTCAAACAAGAGATAAGTTGTCTTGTCATTTCAAGTTTATGAGTGTCACAATCCTGAATTAATTTGTTTAATTACTATTTATGTTTTGATTCCAAGTATATAGTATGTATGAGTGGCATAGGAAATGGGAAAGGTGTTTAGAAATGGAAGGGCCATTTTATACACAAGGATATTTATTTAGGCTTTATTTTAACCTCCACTGAAATTTACTTCCTATTGATATACCAATGTTTATACATTATTAATTCATACATCTTCTAAATGTTGTGCTTTAAATATATATATATATCAACTGCATGTTTGTTCTGTAGCAACTGTGGCCTTTATACATGTAAATGTTAGTTAACAGAATATCCTATTTCCTGGGTGCTGTGATTTATTTTGAAATTGAGATGGGAATTTAGATGGAGTGCATTTAAAAGCAATAAGGATTCATTCTCGTATAGTATGGTATGTGGTCTTGGAATTGGTCAAAGCGCTTTACACTTCACCCCCATGACAAATCTGTTCATTAGAACACCAACTTATCTGTAACACACAAAAAGAAACATTTACAAGATCCCATTGGTTCTTCTCGTTGAAAGTCAGATTCTACAGTTGTGCTATATTTGATTCATACAAATGCCTGCTATGTTGCAACCGCTCGTGGGTATGTGACTATATGGCGCGTAGGGGCATAGCGGTTAGAACGTTGGATCCTCTATCAATAATCCTCTTTCTGCTATTTCAAAGCTTTGGCAATTTTGTTCCCCCCACATTGCCACAGTTCAATTAGCTGTATAAATGAGTAACTGGCTGCATACAGAGGTGGATATGTGAATGAATAGTCTTAGCGCAGTAATTGCAACATGGCTGAATACTTTCCAGAGAAGTTGATATGGCGTTGGAATGAACAGGTCTGAACCGATCACTTTGAGCAGTTCCAAGGACTGGATACCGCTCTATATACAAACATACCTTTATATCACCCGTTAATGGCATTTAACTTGTATTTAGTTGAACAACTGCTATGTTCTGTCATTCTACTGTATTTCGCAGCACACAATATATACAATATGACCACAGGTGGACCATGAAAGAAAGCTCAAATCAGTGTAAATGAAATTATTGAACATGTTGTTCTAAGTGCTTAATTATGTCTGTTTTGGAGATTATTATCAAGACTTATTTAATAAAAAGGGTGGGGATTTGTGTACCAACAGTACACATGTAACTATTTTTTTAAAGTACAGTTTGGTGCTTAGATGGGCAAGCATTTACTAAGAAAGAAATGTGGTACTACAATCAGTTCCAACAATGCTTGGCCCTTGTTTGCCAGATTAAATTGTACACATAGATATTGTACTAGTCTTTCTGAATTAAGATTTTTGGGCCGTGATGGTGTCCTTCATGTTGTCGCGAATTTATGAAAATTGGTTTCATATTTAATGCACTATTAATCAGCAATATAGATAGTGTAAAGTATGTTTTAAGTGATGGCTGCAGCAGTACCAACTGCTAGGATAAAGGTGACAAACCTGGGTGCAATCAACATTGTTTTATGTCAAACAATGTAACTAGTTTAACTAGTATGAGCCTGTGCAATGTACATTTGTTATTGATGTGTTGTTTGTGTGTAGGATCTGTATGTATGCTACGCTTGTATGAAGTGCTGTATTATAAATACAACATCATGTTGAAACACATACATAGTTTGGCTATTTCTATAAAATACTTGGAACAACATTATTAAATGCAAGTTTATCTATGAGAGTTCACTGACATTGAACTACTCATGATTACAACCTTCCAATATTTGTCACAGTCATGTAACTACCAAACAACAAATTCATATGAATTTTTAAAAAAAGGTACCATGAAGGAAGCCTCAACTACCAAGCTAGGCACCAAAAGTGTAGTTTTGACGAGTCTAGTTGATTGTACTGCTACTGAAAAAGAAGTTCAGTATATTAATGAAGTCATTTTTATTTAATAAAATGTAATATCCAAGCAAACCCAAGATAATAGTCAATAATCCAATGTTTGGGTGAATATAGACACCGTGCAAAAAACTTAACAATGACTGGACTGAGAACGTACATATGTTACCATAATATAATCAACTAACAAAGTCATACTCACAAAGCAGTGTCACGTACACAAACAGTAATCATGAGATGAGGCCGATAAAAATAATGACCAAATGACATGCTTCAAAGTGGCACATCAAATCTGACAATAAAATTACACATGGCAGTCATCATGTCATTTCACACAGCAGGGTTTAGCTCCTTCGTCTGGCTGTGCCACTGTTACAATTGGGTTTCCTTAGTTTGCAGTGATTGCGTCCTTTCGCTTTGGGGCTCTCACTGTTAGGACTCCGTTGGCATAGAGGGAAGAGGTCACCCTGTCCGGGTCAGCATCCTGTCGACAGTCGGCATAGTTTCTCATTATATTTAATAGTAGCTGAATTGCCTGGCATTGTACGGGGAGAAAAGGTGGCCACCGCAAGAGCTTATGACCCCCAGTGAAGTTTCAGTAGGACAATGGCAAAGACAACTTTATGCCCAATTGCCAGTTTCATGAAGTGTTCGTTCCGAATGAATGAACTTATGTGGAAGTTTGACATTTATCTTGTAATTCGGAACAATTGTAGAAAACATGCACAACATTGCAAGCAATTATATTATCCCCACTCTAGGCTAGCGCTGCCGGTGGCCATTTGGGCCACAGGCCACATGGTATCGGATTTGGCTAAACAAAAGTTACCAATTTGAGCCAATTTGGCCACTTGCTTTTTCATTGAGAAGCATGCAGAATACATAAGCGTTTGTTTTCTTGATGCACATTAATAAAATGTGGCTAAAGCAATTTGTATTTTACTAAAAAAAATTGGGCTTTAGCCAAAATGGTTAAAATAGTTTACAACATCAGAGCTAGCCCAGCCACTCCCAGGAGTAAAATTTTTTGAAATTTACGAACCATCCCCATGGGCCCACGGGCACGTCTACAAAAAAATCAGCCACTTATGTTAGTGTGCTTCTTCATGTCACAGTTGACAATCAATTCATAAACAGAGTTGTATCTGCCTGAACAACACAAATCTTGTATATAAACTTGGCATAATTTACTGACACATTCTGCAAATATATGCAAAGAATGATTCCATCCTTTTCAAATGTCTTCTTTTTTGTACCACTGTTCAATGAGACACTATACATTTTCATTATAATTTGGCATAGATATGTATGTTGACACAGAATAAAACAGACAACCCCCTAGTCTTAGAGGCATTACAAGTTATAAAACACATAGATTGCATATTTTAACAGAAGAATTTCTCAGTGCACAAAGTTGGGAACTTTGGTAGTTCCTTAACAAAACAGATAAATAAATTTTCCATAATTCATTAGCAATATGTCAATAATTCTTTTGTAATATATATATATACATACATGTATATATATATATATTTTCAAATATGTATATATATATAGAGTTTATTTTATATATAGTATATATAATAGATGTATAAATGATACACAAACATACGTATTTACTATATGTACACGTATATATATATAATATAAATCACACATACATTAACTACAACTGACCTCTGGCATAGTGTACATGCGTGTGAATTCCCGCTCAATCAAGCCATGATCATCCTGTCTCTCAGCATGTCTGCCGTGGACAATTATTCGACCGCCCTCTACTCGTACTTCAATTTCTTCAGGTTTAAAGTGCGTCACATCCATGTTCACACGGAATTCCATGTCGGTGTTCAATACCTGAAATATAGTTCATACTCAGCTAAACAATTTTGGTTGATACTCATAGTTAGGGAAAAGAAATTAATATTCACTACTTTTCCATGTAGCTGATTTTGGAATTCCCTACTAAGCATTGCACTCTCAAAGTTGAAGTATGAAGCAACAATTTTCAACAACTAAATACATATTATAAAACTATGTGCTTTTAAACAGTGGCTTTTCAACTCTTTGGTTAAGAAAGGGGCTGATTGTATATTCTACCCCAACTTTCTTTGAACGAATAAAATATGCATATTTAACAGAACATGTAAGAGACTAATTCTACTTTTAAGGATTTGTACATCAGAGCTTTTTCATTGGCAGATTCACGATAAGCTAACTTTATGTAATTTGGCGGCAACACAGTGTTATAAATGCAATACAAAGACATTTACATAAATTCTTAATAATTATTACATACTGTTCAGCTTTCAGTAACATTTAGTGTGCCATTTAAAAATAGCTAAATTAATTTGTTTGTCATCAAAATGCATGTGTAGTAACCTGTTTTTTACTCATTACAAATCAAAATACAAGTAACCCAAACAATTAAAAAACTTAACTAACTTGTGTACAATTCGATAGAAAGGACACATCTCGGTACAGATTTCTGTTGCTTAATTTCATAGACAAACTAGCCAGGCACCAATTAATTTCATAGACAAACTGGCCAGGCACCAATAGTAGCAGCAGCAGACAGTTATACTAAATAAGGGGCCAGCCAATGAAATTTAGAGACGTGAATCTGTTACCTTTTCAAAACGTTTTTATGGAAAACTTAAAAACATTAGGGTAAACTGTGGACCAATGCACCTGGGGTTATCTCTAAACAATGGAGTCCATTCAAAATGGTGCTCATTATTGTAACAAGTATAACAACTATCACAGCAACCTGCATTCCAAACTCCTTATTTGTGACAGTACAAGGGAATTGTGTCATTGTCAGGCGTCAAAGAATACCTCGTATGTGTTAGCCTGCAGTGAGCGTAGGTCAAGAGGCACTGGAAATATTCCAGAAATGCCAAATGCATCACCAGTGGTATTTGTTTGGTCTTGATCATTAATATCAACCCCTGAAATGTACGCATTCTCTTGTCTTGATTGCTCATCACCTAAAGGATCCTGACTAGTATTCAAGTCCTGATCAGGCTCTTCCTGAAAAATCCCCGAATCAGCCTGATCTTCATTCCTTAAGTCAGTGCCCTGAACATTATCCATGTCAGCATTGTCTTGACCATCTCCATACAAATTGTTTTTCTGATCTTCATCAAATTCAGTGTCATCCATAAATGCTGTTGGTTCAGTGTTGTCTTGACCTGTCATCTTATCTATATCATTGTCTTGAACTTTTGCAACGTCAGTGCGGTTCTCTGGATCAACATCAGCATCCTGAACTTCTGCTATGTCAATGCTATCTTTGCGTTTCTCTGGATCAACATCTGCGTCCTGAACTTCTGCTATGTCAGTGCTATCTTTGCGATTCTCTGAATCAACATCAGCATCTGTTGCTATGACTATGTTAACTTCATCATCTATTTTATCATCTTTCCCAATTTCACTAACCTCCTGGATTTCCCCCAATGTCTCAAGATTTTCTTTATCTTTCTCTAAATAAGTACTCTCTTGTTCTGCTCCTTTGGCCAAGTTGTCATCATCTTTGTCTAAGTCAGCGTTGCCCTTATTATCCTCAAGGGTTGGTTTGTCTGACTTGTATTCAGTAACTCCAGATGCAGATATTAGCGCCACTGCATTCGCCTGAGGAGAAACATTCTCCGGTGCAACATTTTCTTGGTCAGGTCCCAAAACAGTGTCGTTCTGATTGTACCCAAATATAGCGTTGTCCAGCATCTGAGGACGAATATACCCAGTATCAGTAAAGGGTGGCGTAAACGGCTCAAAAAAGCTGAACATGTCATGCTGGAATGATCGTAGTAGTCCAGTTCCCAACGGGTCGACAACTGGATCCCAGCCACGAAGCCGCGCCATTAATCGTTCGGGGTGATCAACTGGTATTATGTGAGAGCGAGACGTGTCCTCCCTGCCAGTCATGATGAATCACAAACCGTTAACTTTCTTGACGATACAAAGCTGTAGCTCCAATAAACCGTTCCATCAATCACAAGTCTCAAGATACGGCGTTTTGCGTCTTCTGCAACTGTGCCACCTGGCGAACGTTTCAAGGTCGTTGACCTATCCCCGATTATCAAGACTCCGTGATGTGGCGCCACCATTTGTTGCCCTTGCTGCAGCTTGGATGAGTACTGGGATGATCGGGTTTCTTTCTAAATTTGTGATGCATTGTGTCGTACGAATGATTTGTATTTCCCCGAGGATCCATAAATTTCTTGCTGCTAATATATCATCAATGTATGCTTACTTACTGTCCAGGTTTCATTCCCACATGACAATGTAGACAACACACAGCGTCTGGCGATTCCTATCCTTGTTTGCATGATATATTATTTCTATTCTTCAGAATACTTGACGTCCTGGAATGTTTTCTTTGCTTTTCTTAATTTCTTGATCACATCTGGTGTAGCAGTGTTGTCTAGGTAATTGGATGAATCTACTTGAATAATCTCCTCTCTATTAACTATTATTTTGCAGCTTAGCATTGTTGATTTCTTTGAAACTGCCAAACACATTGTCTTCTTACAATTTATGAATGGGGAAATGTGGTTCAACTTCTCCAAATGCGCGCTCTAAGACCGACAGCCATATAAGAGCACGCACATTTTATACGGTCCGCAAAGCATGGCACAAATTGTATTGTTGCAACCAATGGATATTCGTGAGAATTGATAAACATGCAGTCCATGTGCATAATTTGGAAATACGAAGAACTCAATAATTAAAACAGTAAATTAAAATATTTTTTTTTCATGCATGATTGCTTGTCTAAGCTTCAAATCAAAACATAAATTGTCAATATGGAATGCCAGGGAACTTAAATGATCAGGATGAACAATTATTGCGTATGATCCAACTTTTTTATTATGTATGCAAAGCAGGCCTGCAGTAATACTACATAAGAGTGCGCGTTCTTGTCCTACATATAGATCAGTGTCATAAACTTGACAACAACCTTTTGCAAGTACAGATTTTATTTCCCTGTTTATGCCAGTTGTTTAGCTAAAACCCGCAGCACACTAGCCGATTTTTCGTCGGGAGACTAATAATCTTCAGTTGTCGGCTAGTGTGTTACGAATTCCGACAAGATCGGGGCTTGTCAGATAATATCTGACAGTGCTAGACGGGCTGCAGACTCCGACAAATTGTCGGGGCTCACGCGATTAGCGACCAATAGGAAGCGTGATTGCAGTTACTCGCACAAACGTCATTGTAAACATGGTGGCCCCCAGTGCCACGGCCACGATGTCGATGATAAATGGGTTCATGCCTCAGTTAGACTTCCTGGTGTATTACAGACATATGTAGGGCACAGTAATTTTACATATGTGCAATTTAAAATAAAAAATCATATCATCTGACACAACTGCATTTGAGCAGGCACATTGGCAAGTTTGCTGGTAGAATATGTTGACAGTGTAACTGTGGAGTTTTAGATGATTTCAATAGGCCGAAGGATTTTGTTTGTTTGCTTTTCTGCTTCTCCTTATCCTCCGTAGCATAATCAAGACAAACAAAGCTAGCTTCTGTCTTCTTCTCCGCATCGCCGCCACGTGTGGTGTGAGCGCCGCCATGTTTGCTTAATTCCAAATTCGCCACTAGAGGCGTGTAATCGCGAATATCGGCGACAAAATATCGGTTAGTGTGCTGCTGATGGCCCGACAAATTTAACCCCGATAAAAAAATCTGCAGTCCCCCTATGAAAAGTGTGTGCTGCGGGCTTTGCAAATAAGCAACGAGTTTACCTAGTCTGAATTAGTATCCACAAAAGCACCATTGCGTGAACAGCTAACTTCACGTGTAGACAAATTACAGCAAATTTGTCGAACATTTCATATACTTCTTGTAATCCTCAAACCGTTTCCACGCTGTTCGAATGTCTGGCGCCCGGGATGTCAGCATTGCCACGCAAAATAATGGTACTTTGACGACACCAACTGGTGTGTAACACATAGAAATAGGCTGGGCGCGTTCTTACCGATTGCGCGTTCTTTCCCGCACGTACCATATGCATATTTTTCGTTTTCTATAATGATATGTTCTGCACAGGGGACTTCTAAATAGTTAGTTCACATGTTTGTTTAGGTAAAGTGCCTTTGCTATGGTGCCATTTAAAGCTTTTGAATTTGTTATAATAATATCGGTAGAAAAACTCCCATTAGTTCAACTTACTTTGCGCGTTATGTCTGCGTCATTTCATTGGTAGATTGCTCCAGTAGAAGTGGCATCTGCTTAGATAACTGAGGTGCGCTTCCTCCCACATGATTCGTAGACTTATTGCCACTTTTAACTAATTAAATTGCTGAAAAAATCGCCAAAATCATATATTTGTAATTATTTTAATCATGTCGCAATAAGCATGCTTACAAAAATACCTATACTCTTTCGAAGCTGTCTTAAATTAAATACTGTGCCACAACATTGACGAGTCAAATATCAGTCACACAAACCTTATGGTTTGAATGCATTTTCATCCAATACAAAAATCACAAAATATGGCAGGGAGACGACTTTTAGATTCCACGCAGATTGAAGCAGGTAGCTTCTTGACGTGTGTCCGCTTCAATCCGTGCCCTCTCTTGTGTGGCAAGGGTGCTATCGTTGGATGGTACATTGGCATAACTGTATCTGTACCTTCACTTAAAAATCGCGACCCCAGCATCCCTTTAGTAACATAATTACGTTAAATATTTTACGGTATCTACTACATTTGAACCCCTTACTAGTATAGTTTAATGACGCTTTCCGATTAATGTAAGCCTAAAAGTACCTCCCTCATAACAAATAAAGCGAACTTATGCCTTAAATTGCACCACGTATATATATCGAGTTACACAGGTATGTGTGCCATTCCACGGTAATGTGAAACTTCCCCCGACTTTCTTCGTGTCCCATTTTGCGATTCAACGCAACATTCCCCTCTGTAGGCCTATATCAGGGGTGAATCCCTTGAATATATGCTTATAATGAAATAAATGCAAGTCTTCGTATATATTTAACTCACGAAGGTACTGTAATGTCCTTACCATAACTTGTCCCCCCCCCGGTCAAAAAATCGTGTTTGACCAACATACACGCGTTTTGTTTAGCATTTTATATTTCTTTACCACATGACACATATTATGTTACACAATATTTCTACGAATGAACAGTTATTGGTTAGACATTTATCGTTTTTCACCAAATTTTTATGTCTCAACTCTATACCACAACGGTGACCAAATATCGCGGCGAATCAGAACTCGATTCGCGGTATTTTTTTTATGCATCAACAATACTTATCAATGTTTGACCGAATTCAAGCGCACTTGCTTTCTACCTGTACGCATACCACGAATATCTGCAGACGCCAAGAATTCCGCGATCAGAAGTCCGTCGTAAGCCAGCAGTGTTGATACAGACGGTCTAAAGATTCGGCTGCTTTGAAGTTTGCAATGTAATATGCATAGTGGTACACTATGCATACTACATAGCAACAATGCTGCATGGAGTGTGTTCTTTTTTGTCAATTGTTTTTAATGATCCTGTATCTGGGGCGGATGCAAGGGCTCACGGGTTTGTTTTTGACAATGTCATGAAGTTCGTATTATAAAGGTACGTTCTTATAAAGTGCGCTATCCAGTCCGTTGGACCGCTCAAAACGCTTTACACTTCACCTCCTGGTAGAACTGTTCATTCCAACACCAACTCGACTTCACTGGGATGCTTCAGCCACGCTGCAATTACTGCGCAAAGACTATTCGTTCACAAATACACCAGTCTGTAGCCAGGTACTCATTTATACAGCGGAGTAAACCGAGGCAAAGTGGAGTGAACAAATTGTGGGTGGATTGCAACGTGGGCATCCATGGCCAGGCTGGACAGGACTAAAATTAATTAAACAAGCTATTAGTGAATTGAGACAATCAGTATAGTATTTTTGTTTAATGAACTTTCAAGAAACATAACCCGAAAGCTTGCTGCATCTAACAATTGAGCAAAACCCAATTTAATGTATCCAGAATATTTTAATTGATTATACATATTTAGACTTTCAATTATGCTACTGCTGGATCACGTATGGGTTGAATGGAAAACGTTTCATTAATTACAATAAGTGTACAAAATACAACACAAATAATATTATAAATACATGGTCCATGCAACAAGTGAAGCAGATTCCCGGTTCTTCAGCATGGCAAAGCTGAACTAATCCTTTACTGCGTTGCATCACCACTGCCAGCCAATTCAACAGTAATCTGCCGCTCATCGGGAGTGTCCACTTCTCTCTTTGGGGCTGTGATGGTCAAGACACCGTCCGCAGACAGAATGGACTTCACTGTGTCAGGATCAACATCCTATAGGACAGAACGAAGTACATTTATAATCATATCAAAATGTTGTTTGCCACAATGTCATTAATCTGTATGTAACATCACAGTTTAATTGTATTATAAAAAATACTTACAAAGAAATCAAATTCAAAAGAACTGATTTAGAACGGGCAATACTACAAACCCTGGGAAGCATGTAGGTGCGCTTGAAGTATCTCTGGATCGAACCATGCTCGTCTTCCTTCTCCTCGTGTTTCCCTTCAATAATCACTCGATTGCCCATGGCCTTCACCCCGATTTCTTCAGGCTTGAAGTGAGTCACATCTAGGTTCACTTTGAACTCTTTTTCATCGATACTGACCTATCAATGACAACCAAAACACATTCAGATTTAGTCATGCACAGTAGTACATTATCTGGCCCTGGCATATATTATTATGCACAATGTGGGAAATCCAGTTGAAAGTTATATATGCTTCTTCAACAAATATCCAAATTAGTGGCTATAAAGGTTCAAATACAGATACACCCTGTACTACGATTAACAAATAAATATCATTGTTCAATTTTGCATTTGCAGGCAATAATATTCAGTATCCATAATAAGTTAAATAAAATTTATTAACGGTGGCCTTTCCAAGAATTGGTTCCCATCAAGTGGATAAATTAGTTAGTTCGTCCATGTATCCACATCTTAGACAAATACATTGACTATAGTTTATATTATACGGGCTATAGATATTGTTGCCATTGGCGCTGGAATCACGAAATTCGAAAACCTGTCCAACAAGTATTAATGAATACTAGAATGACTAGAAATATATAAAATATATTATTCATATTATCGCTCAGCGACAGCGATTGAAGACAGTTATTTATTACAAAAAGTGATGATCGAACTTTCGTTTGTTCTGTACCAAAGGTCCAACCCTAACGTTACTCACCATCGAGGCACCCGTCTGTTGGGGCACTGTTCGTTGTCTACGTGGACGCACGTACCACCCGCGGAAGAGCGTAGGTGGGAACAAGTCCTCGTCTCGAATTCCAAGGCCGAAATTCTGCTCGAACAGATTCGACGGGGCAGGGAAGTTGGATCCCCATGGATTGGACCACAAGTCCCAGGAGTTCCTTCGAAATGGATATTCGAATGGGATTAAATGTCCAGCCATGCTTTTTCTATAACGTTATCGTGTTTAGCAAACGTATGTGTTCCGACTTTGCGCTTATATAAACAGACTCAGCTCACGCGTTTTCATTAATCATGGCGTCAGACGCTGAAATAACAGCGCCGCTATGCGACCAATTGAATTTCAAATTCAATTTCGCCATCTGTCGGATACTTCGAGAACATTTAAGAGACACAGAGATAAAAAGGAGGGTCGAAACTGCAAGGGCAACTTTCAGCAAAATGACTTCGAAGTAGCAAATTGAATTTTCCCAGCTATGTTGGTAACCACAGTGGTAAGTGGACCCGGCTGTGGAATACGTACCCCCATCTGTTCAGCTTTATTATTGGTACATATCAAGCAACAGTACTTAAGGGCATTATTTTATTTGAATTTCTGTTTTAGCACTTAATAGTTTTTGATGGATTTCTTGGATATGGGGAGTGGGTCTGTTCTCAATGACCTTGGAAAATGTACCCCCCTCCTACCAGGTATCTCCAAAGTTCTGCTTTTGAGTAGATGAGTATTATTTAATTAACAGTATTACTAGTATTAGTATGAATCATAATTGATTGAATGGTTATACATAAATGAACGGCCAAATATATATGCTATATCTTACAGATACATTGGGTTAAACTCGTGCTTTATATGAATACGGAGAGATACGTAGAGCACCATAAATGACTTTTGATGGACTGATTTAAAAGAAAATGAGTTCTTGTGAGGGCATTTCAAGGGTGTGACCATAAAAAAGCAACCGAAAGTGTTGTTCACAGGTGGTGGCTAACGGGGGGCAGTTTTAGCTCCGTTCCAAGTTGGGTGAGAAGATTAACTTCACATCAAACAGTCATGAGCAGTTAAATGTCCAGTCGTGGAACTGAATCCCGGGGTGGAAATGGAAATGTAATTGTGAAAAAAATAGATGGGGACCGTTCTCAATCTCAATGGCCGTGGAAAATGTACCCTCCTCCTTCCATGTACCTCCTTCAATATACCTACTTCCATGTACCTCCTTTCATGTACTTACTTCCATGTACCTACTTCCATGTACCTCCTTCCATGTACCTCCTTTCATGTACCTACTTCCATGTACCTACTTCCATGTACCTCCTTCCATGTACCTCCTTCCATGTACCTACTTCCATGTACCAACTTCCATGTACCTCCTTCCATGTACCTACTTCCATGTATCTCCTTCCATGTACCTACTTCCATGTACCTACTTCCATGTACCTCCTTCCATGTACCTACTTCCATACACCTCCTTCCATGTAACTCCTTCCATGTACCTCCTTCCATGCACCTCCTTCCATGCACCTCCTTCCATGTACCTCCTTCCATGTACCTCCTTCCATGTACCTCCTTCCATGTATCTCCTTCCATGTACCTCCTTCCATGTACCAACTTCCATGTACCTCTTTCCATGTACCTCCTTCCATGTACCTCCTTCCATGTACCTACTTCCATGTATCTCCTTCCATGTACCTCCTTCCATGTACCAACTTCCATGTACCTCTTTCCATGTACCTCCTTCCATGTACCTCCTTCCATGTACCTCCTTCCATGTACCTCCTTCCATGCGCCTCCTTCCATGCACCTCCTTCCATGCACCCCCTTCCATGCACCTCCTTCCATGTACCTCCTTCCATGTACCTCCTTCCATACACCTCCTTCCATGCACCTCCTTCCAAGTACCAACGTCCATGTACCTCCTTCCATGTACCTCCTTCCATATACCTCCTTCCATGCACCTCCTTCCATGCACCTCCTTCCATGTACCTCCTTCATGTACCTCCTTCCATGTACTTCCGTCCATGTACCTCCTTCCATGTACCTCCTTCCATGCAAATCCTTCCATATACCTCCTTCCATGCAAATCCTTCCATGTACAATCTCACACCGGCTGCGAAGTCCCCCAGTGAATTTCAAGAGCATATGTACACACGAAGACACTTTTTGTTCCATAAGTAAAGTAAAGCTCATTTTCAACACGTTTGTTGATGGTCATATGTTGTCCATCACTATGCGTGTTTGATATGTTATTCAATAAAAGGCATAGGCCCCTATGTTGCCGGTAAAGGGGACATTTTGCTACGTAGCTTTTATTGTTAAGATTATGAAAATATGCGTGAGATTTCAGAATTTTGCTGTGAGACCGTCACATTTAATGTAAAACCGTGAGGCTCACGGCTTATGCGTGAGAGTTGACTGGTATGGTGGTGATCAAGGATAGCCGACCTTCCGAGAGCTCACGGATAACCCACATGCGGCGTCACTGCGGTCTCTGCGAACATAATAATAATTATGAACGAGCTACCATTTTACAACCAATCGTTCTCACTAGGTGGCGATACAGTTTCTCATGAATTGTGGGAAATGCGACAACCTGTGACGTGAAGCAGCGTAGTGGTGAGAACGTCAGACTGTCATTCCACGGTTCGAATCCTATTGCTGCCGTTTCAATGATTGGGCCATTTTGTTTCACTCCACGTTGTCTCAGGTCACTCAACTGCGTAGTAATTGCAGCATAGCTGTATAATTCCCAGATACGTCGCGTTGGTGTTGGAATGAACAGGTCTGCCAAGCGTTATAAACTTACTTAACTTACCTATATTTTTACAGAACACTAATTGCAAACTGTAAAAAAATAACTTTTCGAAACATCAACGAAATCGTATTTATAGAAAAACATAAAAAATTATGACGTTGAATAAAATGTTCACCAATGACGTCACACTTGACATTATACACGATGCCTACAAACTCGTGTAAGAATCCCTACCATGGGACATAAAGGTGGTTTGTTCATCTTGTATAAAAAGATCATGTTGCGGTCCCTTTCCACAAATGACGACCCGTAGTTTTAAAGAAGCACATATTGTATGCCTTGTGAAAGTAAGTCTGGTATCCACTTCCAAACTGAAACATGTATTATATCATTATTGTTTCAAGCTAAATTTCAGCTACGGTATATTCTCAGTTCTTTAATTTGTTCCAGTTTGGTTACTTTGAAGTTTATCGACATAAATTGTCATGTTTTTTGCTAATCCTTCGATTTTTTCGCCCCTAAAGATGTTCTTCCTCAAATAAATACTGCTCCATGACCATGACCACGACATGACCATGACCATGACCATGACATGACCTTGGCGACATTTCGAACATAGCAAGAACAACATACATTGGCGATTACGCCACAAACTGTCGTTTTTAACAACGTAAGCCAGTTGGTCTATCTTACTATAATCCAGCAAGTGTTTGCATGTATGTTTGTATGTTTGTATGTTTGCTGTGTTACTCCTTCTAGACCCTTTGCATCTCGGGAACTGAACTTTCAGGGGTTCATCTATGACCCAAATTTCGGGTCGTCAGTTTTATTTTTTTCTCGAAATTCATCCCACTATCAACAATCGAATTATCCTTTGTACATCACCCACTGTTTCGTACAATTGTCCGGAACAATATTCCAACAATTACGTACAATCGACCACAACGTCATAGGTCTTTTCTACGATTGTCCGAAGTTACGTAATACAACGGCAAGGAGCAGCCATACATTATTATTATTATTATTATTACTGCCAGTATTACGTCGCAATTTCGAGAGTTAGATTCCAAGAAGGTATTGCTTCGAAACAACAAGTAGCAAGGCATCGATGAATATTTCTGTGATAATGTCGTGTATAAATTGTCAATATGGAATGCCGCGATGTCGATGACAAATGTGTTCATGCCTCAGTTAGACTTCCTAGTGTATTACAAACGAATTTTAGATATGTAATTTCAGATATGTGTAATTTAAAATAAAAAATCATATCATCTGACACAACTGCATTTGAGCAGGCACATTGGCAAGTTTGCTGGTAGAATATGTTGACAGTATAACTGTGGAATTTTAGATGATTTCAATAGGCGAAAGAATTTTGTTTGTTTGCTTTTCTGCTTCTCCTTATCCTCCGTAGCATAATCAAGACAAACAAAGCTAGCTTCTGTCTTCTTCTCCGCATCGCCGCCACGTGTGGTGTGAGCGCCGATGGAAATCTGCAGTCCCCCTATGAAAAGTGTGTGCTGCGGGCTTTGCAAATAAGCAATGAGTTTATCTGAATTAGTATCCACAAAAGCACCATTGCGTGAACAGCTAACTCCACGTGTAGACAAATTACAGCAAATTTGTCGAACATTTCATATACTTCTTGTAATCCTCAAACCGTATCCACGCTGTTCGAATGTCTGACGCCCGAGATGTCAGCATTGCCACGCAAAATAATGGTACTTTGACGTCACCAACTGGTGTGTAAAACATAGAAATAGGCTGTGCGCGTTCTTACCGATTGCGCGTTCTTTCCCGCACGTATCATATACCAATTTTTTGCTTTCTGTATTAATATGTTCTGCGCAGGGGACATCTAAATAGTTATTTAACATGTTTGTTTAGGTAAAGTGCTTTTGCTGTGGTGCCATTTAAAGCTTTTGAATTTGTTATAATAACATCGGTAGAAAAACTCCCATTAGTTCTACTTACTTTGCGCGTTATGTCTGCGTCATTTGATTGGTAGATTGCTCCAGTAGAAGTGGCATCTGCTTAGATAACTGAGGTGCGCTTCCTCCCACATGATTCGTACACTAAACTTTTTGCCACCCATTCCCATTAACTAATTAAATTGCTGAAAAAATCGCCAAAATCATATATTTGTAATTATTTTAATCATGTCGCAATAAGCATGCTTACAAAAATACCTATACTCTTTCGAAGCTGTCTTAAATTAAATACTGTGCCACAACATTGACGAGTCAAATATCAGTCACACAAACCTTATGGCTTGAATGCATTTTCTTCCAATACAAAAATCACAAAATATGGCAGGGATACGACTTTTAGATTCCACGCAGATTTAAGCAGGTAGCTTATTGACGTGTGTCCGCTTCAATCCGTGCCCTCTCTTGTGTTGCAAGGGTGCTATCGTTGGATGGTACATTGGCATAACTGTATCTGTACCTTCACTTAAAAATCGCGACCCCAGCATCCCTTTAGTAACATAATTACGTTAAATATTTTACGGTATCTACTACATTTGAACCTCTTACTAGTACAGTATAATGACGCTTTCCGATTAATGTAAGCCTAAAAGTACCTCCCTAATAACAAATAAAGCGAACTTATGCCTTAAATTGCACATTTTGCGATTCAACACAACATTTCCCTCTGTATGCATATATCAGGGGTGAATCCCTTGAATATATGCTTATAATGAAATAAATGCAAGTCTTCGTATCTATTTAACTCACGAACGTACTGGAATGTCCTTACCATAACTTGTCCCCCCCTCCCCGGCCAAACATTCGTCTTTGACCAACATACACGTGTTTTGTTTAGCATTTTATATTTCTTTACCACATGCAAAGACGACACATATTATGTTACACAATATTTCTATGAATGAACCGTTATTGGTTAGACATTTATCGTTTCTCACCAAATTTTTATGTCTCAACTCTATAATTAGTAATTAGTTCAATTTGTAAACCTCATCCGCTGATGGGGTACCAAACTCAACTCGCGGTATTTTTTATGCATCAACAATAATTATTAATTTGTTTGACCGAATTCATGCGCACTTGCTTTCTACCTGTACGCATACCACGGATGTCTGCATACGCCAAGAATTCCGCGATCAGAAGTCCGTCGTAAGCCAGCAGTGCAGATACAGACGAAGAATTCGGCTGCTTTGAAGTTTGCATTGTTGCAATGTAGTATGCATAGTGGTACACCATGCATACTACATTGCAACAATGCTGCATGGAGTGTGTTCTTTTTTGTCAATTGTTTTTAATGATCCTGTTTCTGGGGCGGATGCAAGGGCTCACGGGTTTGTTTTTGACAATGTCATGAAGTTCGTATTATAAAGGTACGTTCTTATAAAGTGCGCTATACAGTCCGTTGGACCGCTCAAAACGCTTTACATTTCACCTCCTGGTAGAACTGTTCATTCCAACACCAACTCGACTTCACTGGGATGCTTCAGCCACGCTGCAATTACTGCGCAAAGACTATTCGTTCACAAATACACCAGTCTGTAGCCAGGTACTCATTTATACAGCGGAGTAAACCGAGGCAAAATGGAGTGAACAAATTGTGGGTGGATTGCAACGTGGGCATCCATGGCCAGGCTAGACAGGACTAAAATTAATTAAACAAGCTATTAGTGAATTGAGACAATCAGTATAGTATTTTTGTTTAATGAACTTTCAAGAAACATAGCCCGAAAGCTTGCTGCATCTAACAATTGAGCAAAACCCAATTTAATGTATCCAGAATATTTTAATTGATTATACATATTTAGACATTCAGTTATGCTAATGCTGGATCACGTATGGGTTGAATGGAAAATGTTTCATTAATTACAATAAGTGTGCAAAATACAACACAAATAATATTATAACTACATGGTCCATGCAACAAGTGAAGCAGATTCCCGGTTCTTCAGCATGGCAAAGCTGAACTAATCCTTTACTGGGTTGCATCACCACTGCCAGCCAATTCAACAGTAATCTGCCGCTCATCGGGAGTATCCACTTCTCTCTTTGGGGCTGTGATGGTCAAGACACCGTCCGCAGACAGAATGGACTTCACTGTGTCAGGATCAACATCCTATAGGACAGAACGAAGTACATTTATAATCATATCAAAATGTTGTTTGTCACAATGTCATGAATCTCTATGTAACATCACAGATTAATTGTATTATAAAAAATACTTACAAAGAAATCAAACACAAAAAGAATACTGATTTAGAACGGGCAATACTACAAACCCTGGGAAGCATGTAGGTGCGCTTGAAGTATCTCTGGATCGAACCATGCTCGTCTTCCTTCTCCTCGTGTTTCCCTTCAATAATCACTCGATTGCCCATGGCCTTCACCCCGATTTCTTCAGGCTTGAAGTGAGTCACATCTAGGTTCACTTTGAACTCTTTTTCATCGATACTGACCTATCAATGACAACCAAAACACATTCAGATTTAGTCATGCACAGTAGTACATTATCTGGCCCTGGCATATATTATTATGCACAATGTGGGAAATCCAGTTGAAAGTTATATATGCTTCTTCAATAAATATCCAAATTAGTGGCTATAAAGGTTCTTCTAATACAGATACACCCTGTACTACGATTAACAAATAAATATCATTGTTCAATTTTGCATTTGCTGGCAATAATATCCAGTATCCATAATAAGTTAAATAACATTTATTAACGGTGGCCTTTCGAAGAATTGGTTCGCATCAAGTGGATAAATTAGTTAGTTCGTCCATGTATCCACATCTTAGACAAATACATTGCCTATAGTTTATATTATACGGGCTATAGATACTGTTGCCATTGGTGCTGGAATCACGAAATTCGAAAACCTGTCCAACAAGTATTCATGAATACATGATTCCAGTTTTATTTAGCCTCCTTGCCCTTGTCATGGTACAGCCATTCAACAATAGGGGAAATTTATACAAAGTCAGAGAGCCAATTCCAACGAGATCTTCAGTAATAGCAAAGTCTTGCAAATGACGAATTCTACTACGCTGACTAGAAATATATAATATATATTATTCATATTATCGCTCAGCGACAGCGATTGAAGACAGTTATTTATTAAAAAAAGTGATGATCGAACTTTCGTTTGTTCTGTACCAAAGGTCCAACCCTAACGTTACTCACCATCGAGGCACCCGTCTGTTGGGGCACTGTTCGTTGTCTACGTGGACGCACGTACCACCCGCGGAAGAGCGTAGGTGGGAACAAGTCCTCGTCTCGAATTCCAAGGCCGAAATTCTGCTCGAACAGATTCGACGGGGCAGGGAAGTTGGATCCCCATGGATTGGACCACAAGTCCCAGGAGTTCCTTCGAAATGGATATTCGAATGGGATTAAATGTCCAGCCATGCTTTTTCTATAACGTTATCGTGTTTAGCAAACGTATGTGTTCCGACTTTGCGCTTACATAAACAGACTCAGCTCACGCGTTTTCATTAATCATGGCGTCAGACGCTGAAATAACAGCGCCGCTATGCGACCAATTGAATTTCAAATTCAATTTCGCCATCTGTCGGATACTTCGAGAACATTTAAGAGACACAGAGATAAAGAGGGTCGAAACTGCAAGGGCAACTTTCAGCAAAATGACTTCGAAGTAGCAAATTGAATTTTCCCAGCTATGTTGGTAACCACAGTGGTAAATGGACCCGGCCGTGGAAAACGTACCCCCATGTGTTCAGCTTTATTATTGGTACATATCAAGCAACAGTACTTAAGGGCATTATTTTATTTGAATTTCTATTTTAGCACTTAATAGTTTTTGATGGATTTTTGGATATGGGGAGAGCGTCTGTTCTCAATGACCTTGGAAAATGTACCCCCCTCCTTCTAGGTATCTCCAAAGTTCTGCTTTTGAGTAGATGAGTATTATTTAATTAACAGTATTACTAGTATTAGTATGAATCATAATTGATTGAATGGTTATAAATAAATGAACGGCCAAATATGTATGCTATATGTTACAGATATATTGGGTTAAACTCGTGCTTTATATGAATACGGAGAGATACATAGAGCACCATAAATGACTTTTGATGGACTGATTTCAAAGAAAATGAGTTCTTGTGAGGACACTTCAAGGATGTGACCATAAAAAAGCAACCGAAAGTGTTGTTCACACGTGGTGGCTAACGGGGGGCAGTTTTAGCTCCGTTCCAAGTTGGGTGAGTAGACTAACTTCACATCAAACGGTCATGAGCAGTTAAATGTCCAGTCGTGGAACTGAATTCCGGGGTGGAAATGGAAATGTAATTGTGAAAAAAATAGGTGGGGACCGTTCTCAATCTCAATGGCCGTGGAAAATGTACCCTCCTCCTTCCATGTACCTCCTTCCATGTACCTCCTTCCATGTACCTCCTTCCATGTACCTCCTTCCATGTACCTACTTCCATGTACCTCCTTCCATGTACCTCCTTTCGTGTACCTCCTTCCATGTACCTACTTCCATGTACCTCCTTCCATGTACCTACTTCCATGTACCAACTTCCATGTACATCCTTCCATGTACCTACTTCCATGTATCTCCTTCCATGTACCTACTTCCATGTACCTACTTCCATGTACCTCCTTCCATGTACCTACTTCCATGTACCTCCTACCATGTACCTCCTTCCATGCACCTCCTTCCATGCACCTCCTTCCATGTACCTCCTTCCATGCACCTCCTTCCATGGACCTCCTTCCATGCACCTCCTTCCATGTACCAACTTCCATGTACCTCCTTCCATGTACCTCCTTCCATGCACCTCCTTCCATGCACCTCCTTCCATGTACCAACTTCCATGTACCTCCTTCCATGTACCTCCTTCCATGCACCTCCTTCCATGTACCTCCTTTCGTGTATCTCCTTCCATGTACCTCCTTCCATGTACCTCCTTCCATGTACCTACTTCCATGTACCAACTTCCATGTACATCCTTCCATGTACCTACTTCCATGTATCTCCTTCCATGTACCTACTTCCATGTACCTACTTCCATGTACCTCCTTCCATGTACCTACTTCCATGTACCTCCTACCATGTACCTCCTTCCATGCACCTCCTTCCATGCACCTCCTTCCATGTACCTCCTTCCATGCACCTCCTTCCATGGACCTCCTTCCATGCACCTCCTTCCATGTACCAACTTCCATGTACCTCCTTCCATGTACCTCCTTCCATGTACCTCCTTCCATGTACCTCCTTCCATGCACCTCCTTCCATGCACCTCCTTCCATGTACCTCCTTCCATGTACTTCCGTCCATGTACCTCCTTCCATGTACGCTCTTCCATTCAAATCCTTCCATGTACCTCCTCCCATGCAAATCCTTCCATGTACAATCTCACACCGGCTGCGAAGTCCCCAAGAGAATTTCAAGAGCATATGTACACACGAAGACACTTTTTGTTCCATAAGTAAAGTAAAGCTCATTTTTAACACGTTTGTTGATGGTCATATGTTGTCCATCACATTGCGTGTTTGATATGTAAAAAAATTTACTTTTCGAAACATCAACGAAATCGTATTTCAGTTCAGTTCAGTTCCAGTTTGGTTACTTTGCAGTTTATCGACATAAATTGTCATGTTTTGTGCTAATCCTTCGACTTTTCCGCCCCTAAAGATGTTCTTCCTCAAATAAATACTGCTCCATGACCATGACATGACATGACATGACCGTGACCGTGACCGTGACCGTGACCGTGACCGTGACCGTGACCGTGACCGTGACCGTGACCGTGACCGTGACCGTGACCGTGACCGTGACCGTGACCGTGACCGTGACCATGACCATGACATTTCGAACATAGCAAGAACAACACACATTGGCGATTACGCCACAAACTGTCGTTTTTAACAACGTAAGCCAGTTTTCTATCTTACTATAATCCAGCAAATATTTGCATGTATGTTTGTATGTTTGTATGTATGTTTGTTTGTATGTTTGTATGTATGTATGTTTGTATGTTTGCTGTTTTACTCCTTCTAGACGCTTTGCATCTCGGGCACTTTCAGGGGTTCATCTATGACCCAAATTTCGGGTCATCAGTTTTATTTTTTTCTCGAAATTCATCCCACTATCAACAATCGAATTACCCTTTTCGTACAATTGTCCGGAACAATATTTCAACAATTACGTACAATCGACCACAACGTCATAGATCTTTTCTACGATTGTCCGAAGTTACGTAATACAACGGCAAGGAGCAGCCATGCATTATTATTATTACTGCCAGTATTACGTCGCAGTTTCGAGAGTTAGATTCCAAGAAGGTACTGCCTGGAAACACCAAGTCCCAAGGCATCGATGGATATTTCTGTGATACTGTCGTGTATACTGAAATTTGGTAAACACGAACCACCAAGTTATCCCGTCCGGAGGATGCGCATGTAATTGTTGCCTCGCACGACGCCCTTACAACGGCGACGGTGTTGGTAAGTTGGGTAATGCAAGCTGCTGATGCAGACCAGAGTTCTATTTCACTGAACGATTCATAACCTACGACCCGAGGACCCGGTACGGCAGAAATTAGATTTAAACAGGATCTAAATTAACACCTGGTTTAGAGCGCTCTCTGCAAGGCCGCGATATAAGTGGCCGAGTAGTTGCACTACACGTTCACGCTGTCTTTGATATTACATACTTCATGCGAAATAGTTGCTGGATTGAAGCTTATTTCTTGATGGAATGAGGCCGAGTTGAACAACTGCTGTGTGTAAGAATGTCACCGACACATCGGACATTTGATGAACATATTTAATTGCAAAATGTGAATACAGTCATAATGTTACAAAAAAACAATGTATCAGTCCACTACACAATACACTATGCAAGGTTCCAACAAAAATGAATACATAATTAAACTAGTGCTTGTAGTATGCTAGCAATAATCCAGAATCACACATCAACTATTTTTAGCGAGTTTTTGCATCTTAACCACATAGCAGTGGTCTTCGTCGCCACTGCCAGCCAGTTCAATAGCGATCTGCCTCTCTTCAGCCATGTAAACATCTGTCTTGGGAGCCGCGATGGTCAAGACACCGTCCGCCGACAGACTGGACTTCACGAACGTCGAATCGACACCCTGGAGACCAATGGAATGTACGCTCTTAACATAGCGTACCGTACGTCTGGTAACTGCTCAACGGGGATACAGTATCTCATACGAACGGAAATAGGCTTTTCATGAAATAAATTATTTCTGCCGATGCACACGAGTTTCAGTGTGATGTATAGGTTTTAGGATGCGATATGCTGTATTAATATCCCGACATTATTATTACCATGCACTGAACAGGTCTTTCGTGTATCTGTGAGTCAGCATTAGTTGTTAGATTAGTCATGATGATTGGGCCGGATGTATCCGAGTAAAATCATTGCAAAGAAAGTCATTGGTTGATAGGGCAACTAGGACGAAGTTCAAGGCAACTGGGACAAAATTCAATGACGCAAAATTAATGTTAAGAAGAATCCGCTAGGGAAAATAACGATAGCAGCACTGTTGGCGGGAATCACGTAAGGTATCTAATATTCCGAAACAGAGAAGCTACACGCAGTCCATGATACCGACGGTCACGTTTTGACACGCCACGTATCTTGTCTGGTCCAAGACTTATTTAAGACGTAAAATTAACTCTCAAGGTTTGCATATCTCAACCTGTGACCCAACGTTCGATCTACTCCCGAGTTAAGGTAAATTGACTACAATAATCTAACAAGACTCCAAGACCATATTTCAGTTCCCACGTCACAATAATCGGTGCATTTATGGCGTTCAGTTTGCCATTGTGTGCGCGTCGGTGTGCGTGCGTACGTACGTGTGCGTGCACTGCTTTGTTTAGTATTAGCTATCCTAAGCGCATTTAACAAATACCGAAGTCGCAACCGTCCTGCGCATATGACGGCACTGTGAACTCGACATTAGTACGTACCCTAGGTAAGGTGTACGTGCGCTTGAAGTAGCGTTGAACAACTCCGCAGTCGTCCTCTCTCTCCTCGTGTTTACCCTCCACGATTATCCGGTTGTCGGCCGTCCTCACGTTGATCTCGTCGGGGTGGAAATGGGTCACGTCTAGGCTCATTTTGAATTCTTTCTCGTCATTCGAAACCTACAACGATCGGCCAGCGGGTTGATGCGTATGTTAGATGGAGCTTCCTCGACATAGGTTGGCGTCTAACATTGTCTGTACTTTATTTTGTTGGCGTTTTTTGCAACCAGTGGCGTATCTAATATATCGCAAAAGGGGAGTCCAATGGGGAGGCCAAGAGGGGCGTTAGCCAATAGTTTACCCTGTTAGCCATTAGTTTACCCTGTTACCATGTAGTGACGCAAAACGTTATATACTAAAAAAGCCAAAGGTGCATGGGTCATGGCCAAATGCCCTCATAAACACGGCACTGTGTTCAGCGAATATCAAAACGATGTCTTGCTAGTTTTCTTTTGACATGTATGTTCCAACGAAAAAGACATTTACGTGTGATTGGTTATTTGCCTAAAACGGTATTTGTGGTGAGAAAACAATTGCACCCATCTATCTCGTTCCTTGCCTAGTCTTGCCGACCGTTGTGATAATTTATTTTCTGGTGTACAGGTTCCGTCTGTAGCGACCCCCTCGATGTATCCATATCTAGACTCACCCGAGATACCCCGGTGTCTTTCGCGGTCGCCTGCCGTCTACGCGGACGCACGTACCATCCTCGGAAGAGAGTTGGCGGCAACAAGTCCTCGTCACGAATTCCAAGGCCGAAATTCTGTTCGAACAGACACAACGGAGCGGGGAAATCGGTTCCCCAAGGGTCCGACCATAGGTCCCACATGTTTTTGCGAGACGGATGCTCAAACGGCACACTATATCCTGCCATGTCCCCCCTGCGATGTAACGAAGTCAATAAACTATCAGCTAAATCCTGTCGTCCACTGTTGCGTAACTGCCAAAGCAACCACGCTATAGCCTGCGTTGCAGCCTCGCCAGCTCACAGCGCGTTCAGACTACGCGCCCTGGCGAGCGTCGTGTTTATAAGCGGGATGAACGGAGACAGTGGCGCTCCAGTGGTACGACCGACCGGGGTCTCAACCTCCAGTCGTCCACCTGTTTTTGGGGCCAATCTCCCAACTCTCACCTGTTTGCGGGGCCAATATCCCACCTCCCATAATTTTTTAGAGTCTACTTCCCACCTCCCATCAATATTTGAGGACAACCTGCCACCTAGCACCATTTCAGGTCCAACCTCACACCTCCCACTTCCTGCCACCCCTCATAATAGTTACTATGGAACATTTCCTATATCATGACAAAGGAAATGGTGCAGATTAAGGAGGTTATGCAATAAGTAAAATTATGTTAATCCAGTTTGCCAGATCCTTCCATTAATTTAGGAATAATTAAATGTCATAGAAATTACGTGTCACGATTCAAAGCAGGCGACTACTTGGAGAGACAAGGCGTGTGTTGACCACTGACCCTGGGAGGTCAGTCTGGCCATTCTGCTTCACGTGAACACCTAGTCCGCTTGGCTGTGGCTATGCTTATGCAACATAGTCTTGCGCAAGACCATCCTGATGTGGTCAAACGACCGCACCTGAGTGAGACAGCCATCACAGGAAATGTGATCTAAGCAGTTGGGTCGGATGTTGTCTGCTCCGGATTATACGATAGGAGATTAAGCTGATTCACATGGTTACCTTCTTAGCTATATTCATCATGACAAACACATTTAGAACAAAAGAACGCTAAATAAAAACAGGGAGAATATGCGTGCGTGTGTGCGCGCGTGCGTGCGTGTATGCGTGCGTTGGTGCGTAAAAAATAATTTAATCTCAGTATTTAAATTGGCTTAAGATTCAAGAAGTGGTGCGTGCGTGTGTGCGTGCGTGCGTGCGTGCGTGTGTGCGTGCGTGTGTGCATGCTAGTGGGCGATCTATTTCACTTGCACATAAATCAGAACAATTATATTACTATTATTTATCAAATTAGTACATAATCTCACCCCACTCTTCTTTTATATGGTAGTGTTTCCGAGATATGTTAATATTATAATGTCACATAATGTTTTACATTCAATTCGGATGCATCGTATTGCATGCATGGCCTATTCCAAATAGGACCTATAATTAGGGGGAACATATTATAATATGACCCCCCAGTTTTCTGGCAAAATATGCTATCGTACAAAATAAGTGTACTGAATAAGTGCTTTTCTTCAGATTTGTGTCAGTAATCCCCTTGTACATGCCATCAGAAGGTTAGCCTATATAACGAAATGTGAAATAAAATTAACCAGAAATGTTCTTGACCCCGTCCAGTTATGATAACATCTGGTAAATCATGCCAATGTTGGGACATGCGAGCCATGCCCGTCATCAGGGGGGTTTCAGGGGGTTCGAGCGAACCCCTTTTGAGAGAATTGTGTTTAAATGAGCACCCTTTCTCAAAACCACGAGGATGGCATGTGATGGCTTATATAGGGGTGTTCTGAGCAAAGGCGTAATCAACATGAATAGGGGCAAGTCCGCCAACCGACTTTTATTCCATGCCTTTGCGGAATTTAGTCATTTCGCTTACATGACTAAATCACATGATCAACGGCAAACTGGTACACACTCTCAGAGAATAGTAATAGCCCAGACATTAAATTTAAAGAAAGTATAACAGATAATGTCCTCTTCCAACATGTCACACTCCCCGCAAGGGGGCGATTAGGAAATAAATCGAAGACTCTCGGTTTTGTTTTCACAAATGAAAAGGGTATGGTAGATGGCATAGTGGATGAAAGCCCACTTGGTAAGAGTGATCACTCTTTCCTCATCATTACATTTAGGTGCTACGTAGAAATAGCAAATCATACACGACTTAAATATTATGACTACCAAGGGGATTATAATAATATGAAGACGAAACTAGACCACTCAGACTGGGGCGAGATACTTGGCACGAACACTATAAGCCACCAATAGTTAGGTTTTAAAGAATATATTAAAAAATAGAGGATGAATTCATTCCTCATCGACTTGTGAGTAATATTAACATACATATATGGAGACAAAGGAAGGGAACTACTATACTGAATATTGTAGGGCTAGAAATGAAGTCCGTAAATTAACGAGGAGGATACAGAAGGAATTTGAGATGAAGCTAACAACAGAGGCTAAGACAAACCCTAAAGCAGTATGGAAATATATGAACTCTAAAACCAAGAATCGGGAAGGTGTTTCAGACCTGGACGTAGACCCTAAAGATCCAATATCTTGTCTCACAGACTCTGGTAAGGAAAAGACAGATGTCTTAGGAAGTGTTTTTGCTATAGAGCCAGATGGTGATATCCCTCATATTCAACCAGTGAAGTTAAGGCACAACATGGAAGAATTGACTATTGATGAGGAAATGATTAAAAAAACTTGATAATATCAATGTGTGTAAATCAATAGGACCAGATGGTGTTCATCCTAGGTTGTTGAAAGAGTTATCTAATCAATTATGTAAACCACTAGCTAGGCTATTTAATAATTCACTGGCTGTGAGTGAACTACCAACGGAATGGAAACAGGGAAGGATCTCAGCCATATTTAAGAAGGGTAATCGAATAAAGGCAGGAAATGATAGGCCAGTCAGCCTAACAAGTATAATATGCAAATGTATGGAACACTGCGTCAAAGACCATATTGTCAATCATATGACAAGAAATAAATTATTCAGTGCGCAACAGTTTTGCTTTATTGAAGGTCGTTCTACGGTACTCCAACTGTTAAATGTTATAGACTCCTGGACCAAAACTTTAGATAGAGGAGAACCTATAGACGCAGTATATTTAGACTTCATGAAAGCATTTGATACCGTCCCTCATAAAAGATTGATAGGCAAACTTATATCATATGGCATAGAGTATTACACACTAAGATGGATCCAGGCGTTCTTGTCTGACCGGGTACAACAGGTCAGTGTAAATGGCATAAACTCTGAATGGGCAAATGTAACAAGTGGAATTCCGCAAGGGAGTGTCTTAGGACCGATCCTATTTGTTTTATACATAAATGATCTTCCGGAGAATATAGTTTCGAATGTATATATGTTTGCGAATGATGCAAAGGTTTTCAAAACGATTAATATTCAAGATGACCAACAAACACTACAGAACGATTTGGATTATTTAACATCTTGGCCAAGTAAATGGTTTTTAAGGTTTCACCCAAATAAATGTAATTTGATGCACATAGAGAAAACAATACAGCAAGAGTATGCATACAACCTGAAGATAGATAATACTGCCCATGAATTAAGAGGAATAGAAGAACAAAAAGACATTGGGGTTATTGTTGATTCAAACATACAATTTGATAAACAAAGCAAACAGTATCATGGCAGTTATTAGAAGGTCATTTACAAACCTAAATCAACATAATGTTGTGCCATTATATAAACGCTTTAGTTAGGAGTCTTTTTGCAATATCAATATGGTCCCCTTATAAACAGAAATACAAAGATGCCATCGAAAATGTGCAAAGACGCGCAACAAAGCAGCGTCCTGGTATGAAGAATATTCCTTACGAGGAAAGACTTGAGAGATTGAAACTTCCCACACTTGTATATGGACGAACTCGTGGTGATATGATTGAGGTATATAAACTGCTTCAAAGGAAATATGACAGTGATGTATCTAGCATTGTCAAGCTGCACAAAGACAGTGATACAAGGGAAGGAACAAGGGGTCATAGTTTGAAATTGTTTATAGAACGTGCTTGTACAAATGTTAGAAAAGAAAGCTTCTCACTTAAGAGTTACCAGATCATGGAATGATCTACCGGAAGTAGTTGTAACTGCCCCAAGTGTCAACTCATTTAAAAACCGCCTAGATAGACATTGGAGTACTGAGGAGTTTCTCTACAACTACAAAGCTGCCTTGCTAGGAAGTCGTAGAGCATTCCAAGGGAAAGTTAAAGATCTGACCACCGAGGCCACCACCTACGGTCAGGAATAACCTAAGTAAACCTAAGTAAGTAAGTTGTGCACGCCATGACACGTTAAATGTACCTATGTCATTATAAAATATACCATTTTAATGTTAGTTGTTTGGATAAATAATAGGAAGACAATTTCTATTGTTAGTTCTCTGTTTTAATTCCAAATGTGTTCATGTGTGAAATGTCGTATTGGGCAGCGTATAGTTTATGGCCGGAAGCGAGCATTTATAGATAATAATAGGCAAATTTGCATAAAACTAACTTGGCGGCTAACGAGACTTGTGTCCCCTATAAAGCGTTAACTCGTAGTTCTTACATAGAACGACAATGAACAAAATTGATATGGTAGAGTTAAGGCCCGTTCACACGAGCGATTAGTTGTCCGATTGGTCGGGCGATACTGCGTCGCTCGTGTGTACTCCCTCGCGAGACCGATTAGCTGGGCCAATGTGTGGCTACAAGTGTGTCGCCGGAATTGCCGCTGGGTCCAATCCGGGAGTCTGTCAAGCGACAGTTTGAAGCATATGGACATTCAGCGACCGCCGCGATCGAGTGCAGATTTACCCTTCGTATCCCTTAATCAGACCCCTAGTGGTGATTGGAGCCAATCAGTAGGTCGCACTTGCTCGTGTAAATACGCACACAATTTAGCTGCGCTTTGTCGTACGACAGGGTGTCGCACGACCAATTAAGCAACTAATCGTTTGTGTGAACGGGCCTTTACACATATGGCAAATTGTTGGAATTTTCGCTTATTGTCCACAATACATTAGAGCATAGTGATCTAGGCTACAATGTTATAAAAATGTTGTCAGATGTTCACAAATAGCGTTATTTGAAAAACAGATGGCTAACATACTGGACAACGTTGATGTTTGGTGATATTTTCAACAAAGTAAATTCAACATGGCGATGATCGATATCAACAGTTTAATATGCCTAAACAACGACACAGTACAACTGAAAGTACGCTAAAGCATGAATATACAAATATGAACGAACGTAATGCAATAAAAGGACAGAAGATTTAACAGTGTGTTCGCCACCGCTCCAAGACAAGTTCCATAACTTGTTGACGTGAAGTCGATGAACACTTTATTGTTTCTTGTCGTCGCCGTTAGGTTGTATAATAGCGACCTGCTTCATTTCCGGTGGTGCCCTTTTAGGCGCGGCGATCGTCAGTATGCCGTCAGCAGACAGACTGGACTTGACTGACGCCGGATCAACATCCTGCAGAGAAGAGACAATGTGTTAAATCAACAAGCAAAAAGTGGCCATCCTCCGGACGGGATAACTTGGTACTTCGTGTTTACCAAATTTCAGGATACACAACATTATTACAGAAATACCCATGTGTGCCTTGGTATTTGGTGCTGCCAGTCAATACCTCCACGGCTTTTTGGAATGTAACTATCGAAATTGCGACGGCAGTAATAATAACGTCTGGCGACGCCTTGCCCTTGTATTACGTAACTTCGGACAATCGTAGAAAAGGCACATGACATCGTAAATGATTGTACGTAAATGTTGGCATAGAGTTGCGGACAACTGCACATAATAACTACAAATGGTAATTAGATTGTTCATAGAAAGTGTAGTAGCTGGGTGAATTTCGAAAAAATCGACCCGACTAACCGGCGACGACCCTGAATGCCTGAGATGCAAAGCGTCTAGGAGTAGTAGCATAGCACACACGCACGCACGGACGCACGGCCACACGCACGCACGCACACACGCACACCCCAATTATCCATCCAATTACCCACCCGCCCAATTACCCACTTGCTGGATTATAATAAGATGTTCACTTATATAATTGATTCCTTGACATGCGAACACAAACAGTTTCGATTATAACGTCACACGTCAACTACGTTCGTTTAATCACCAGTATTTAATTATGCGTCTTCTAAAATATGCCTGCACAATTTGGAGTAACGCATTTCAAAACGAAACAACAAATGAAGACGTAGCTGTATCGCTAAGACCATGTTCTACAAGCATATATGACTGCCTACCGTCGGCAGTGTGTAGGCGCGTTTGAAGTATCTCTGGATGACGCCGTGATCGTCCTCTCGTTCTTCGTGTTTGCCCTCAACCATCACCCGAGTGTTCAATACCTTCACGCCGATCTCTTCTGGCTTGAAGTGGGTCACGTCCAGGTTGATCGTAAAGTTGTCACCGCTGTTTGACACCTACAAACGACAGCAAAGACGTTTTTTTATTCCAACATTCAAAGTACAATGGACTCCGCTTTAACGGAATCACTGATAAGAGAATCAGCCGCTTAGTGGAATCAAATAGAACACAATACATAGCAAATATTATTGACTGTGAATGAACCCTTCCCGTTTCCCGCTGTATTAAATGCGCCGCCTACGCGAATCAGCCGCTTAATATAAACAAACTGCTCTGGCCTGAAGTGATAAGCATTCAATGGTAATACATAATAAAATCACAATTGTCGCCAACGCTTACTTATCGCAGTAACATTCCATGACAAAATACCAGATCATCCTTGCTGCAGTGGACTGAGCAGATCCCACAATGTATACATTTCAATTTAATATTCATCACCAATAAAATACACAAAAAAACATAGAGAACTCAAGTAGGCTACTTGTAATTGGTGTACGTTGGTTGTAAATTTCATACGTTTATCGCAGAGAGTATTACGCCACGCAATGCTAACTACGCCACGCAAGGATAACTACGCCACGCAAGGCTAACCACACCTGCGAATGCGTTGTATGACAGTGGGCACAGCTTGCACAACACACCTCTTCAGGACTTCTGGTGTTATGTAACCCCTGCAGTGCCACACCTAAATGGTTATACCGGGAAATGAGAAATGACGCCCTTCCGTTTTAGTTTAATCTTTCAACAAAATAATAATAATCCATGTGTCTTTCTTCTGAGAACGTGAACGTCGCAGGTCATTTCTACTTGGTGCCCAAGCCAGTCGTGGACTCGCGGAGCTGTAGTTGTCTACCTGTGTAAAACGGACCACCGTAAAAAAAACTTTTGCATTAGTCCTGGACACAGGCTTGTTTAGAATTTAAACACATAAGAGCTTAGCGTAAATATTAAAATAAAATGTGTAGTTTCACAGGGAGCATACTTATGAATTAATGATTGAATCTCTTTATTTACGACTATTAGATTCCACGTATATAGCATAATGCTGTGCACAGATAATACTATTCAACGATGTCTTTCGTTGAATAAAATACGGGACGTGTACAACGCGGACGCACCTGGGACCCGCTCGTCTCCTGGGCGGCCGTCTGCTGCTGGTGTGGGCGTACGTACCAACCTCGGAAGAGCGTTGGCGGCGACAGGTCCTCGTCGCGGAGTCCAAGGCCAAAGTTCTGCTCGAACAGACGAAGAGGCGCAGGAGAGTTCGTTCCCCACGGGTCAAACCACAGGTTCCTCCGAGAAGGATATTCAAATGGGACCAAACGTCCTGCCATGCTCGTGCGACTTCTATACACCAGACACTCGCGTTTCTGGTCAAGACTAGTCAGGATTCGGTATTTGTAGTTAAAACCAGTGGCGCCGCCATGCGACCGTTCTAGTTACATTATGGGATCGTGGCGCCGCCGTGTGATCGTTTGTTAGTCTGGGGTTTAGTTCTATATTTTCCCATCTCAATACTGACAGTATCTAAAGGCATTCTGGTTATTGGTTAGCTCAAGTATACTATAACGGTGTGCAGTTTCACGGACACTGATTGAACAATAAATCCGTAACTGAAAGTATTCAACCAATTAATGACATTCAGAGACGTAATTGAAACATGGAACCTACTGATTAAACAAATTGGAAAGAAACATACAAACAACACAACATTCAACTATGGAAAAGATGACGATATGCTACACCCAGAAAGACAAAAAACTCAAGAGACATGTTAATTAGGCTGCACACGCAAATAAATGATATCTTAAAAATTATTAAAATAAAAAGGGCTGGATATTTGACAAGAACAGCCGATGAATGATAATAATATTGTGTACAGTGTCACTGGGGTGGCTGTTTGCCGGCCCACCGTGTGGCGTCACTGTTATGCCCCTCCCCAGCGTCCACTATGTTCGCTATATTGATTCTCAACTTGAAACAGTGAATGACATTTGTAATTATTTCCGCCTTTTCACATCACTTAACTTGTTTGGTTTCGTGCCCTATGTCATTAAACTTATGAAAGTGTTTTAAAAGCTAAAATGAGACAGTGCCATCCCGACACATTGTGGTGCTAGATGTCTAGGTGTAATATTTCAAATGGATCGCAGTACTGGGCTATAACAATATTTTATTTATATTATTAATTAATATTGACATTCGTAATCGACCTTAGAACTTTAAATTATTTTCCATGGCAAGTTGTTCCTCGCTAGCAGACTTTTGACTTAATGACTTGTGTTTCTCTTGTAAATAATAAATACAGCACATTAATAACATAACTTAGAACATATTTTTAATGTATTTGATACATTACATTTTAATATTAACATTATGTTAACATCTGCCCCGCTGGTTGCACAAGTTGAAACTTAGATGATATAATGGGTGGGTTGTTCAGTATTTTCCTATTTAACTTAGATGATATAATGGGTGGGTTGTTCAGTATTTTCCTATTTAACTTAGATGATATAATGGGTGGGTTGTTCAGTATTTTCCTATTTAACTTAGATGATATAATGGGTGGGTTGTTCAGTATTTTCTTATTTAACTTAGATGATATAATGGGTGGGTTGTTCAGTATTTTCCTATTTAACTTAGATGATATAATGGGTGGGTTGTTCAGTATTTTCCTATTTAACTTAGATGATATAATGGGTGGGTTGTTCAGTATTTTCCTATTTAACTTAGATGATATAATGGGTGGGTTGTTCAGTATTTTCTTATTTAACTTAGATGATATAATGGGTGGGTTGTTCAGTATTTTCCTATTTAACTTAGATGATATAATGGGTGGGTTGTTCAGTATTTTCCTATTTAACTTAGATGATATAATGGGTGGGTTGTTCAGTATTTTCCTATTTAACTTAGATGATATAATGGGTGGGTTGTTCAGTATTTTCCTATTTAACTTAGATGATATAATGGGTGGGTTGTTCAGTATTTTCTTATTTAACTACTATTATCAAGCATGAAGGAGGAGTATTAGAAGGCTAAAAAACGTTACAAACCCTAATATAGAAGTAATAGAACAAAGAACATTTCACCTAAGTGTGGTTTAAACATATATTATTTTATATTTCGAGCCATAATGCCTTGATGACGAGTTGATTTGCCACAAAAATGCTTTAAAATCGCGTTTCCCTAAACGCTATATAGAATAACAGGATATTTCATTTTTGTGTCGGGATGGTGACATAGGGCACGAAACAAAACAAGTTAAGTGATGTAATACGTCATCGGGTGGAAGTCGGCACAGCGACCAGGGAAGTGCTACAGTCAACTGGCCGACACCATAACTCCCGCTCCTCGCTGTGTTTTTGTTCGAGCGGTTGTCGTCTTAGCTTGTTATTGTGCAGAACCTCATCAATCACCATCCATCGGGACACCTGATTTAAATATGGACGAGTGCGACACCGGTGTGTCGCTCGATTCAGGCCGCTTATGTAACGTGTCCTCCCACACAAAGTGCGACTTCTGGTGCGTCGCCAGATCCCACCGTCGCCGGACAGCAGCGAGGTGAAAGCAATCAAAGTCTTGTGCATTAGCGACGTGTTCTTTTATCATTTATTTTCTTAAATTAAGCTAACTGAAATGCGTGTCTAAATATATATATATATATATATATATATATATATATATATATATATATATATATATATATATATATATATATATATATATATATATATATATATATATATATATATATATATAAATGTATAAAATGCAAATCTAAAGTGAACCGTTTTTTGTCACTGCAAACACATTGTCATTGTTTCGGTCCACCGTATATAGTCGCATTTCTTTACTACTAGTTATTTCAACCAGATTTGGGGGTTCCTTATTCGAAATAGGTTTATAAATGAAGCCATGGAGACATTTAATAACAATTAGCCACATTTGTGGCAAGTCTCTTGTTGCCTGAGTTTTGGAGCGCGTATTAAATGGTGCAAGTACACGACTACGTTAGCCTATATCGACGTGTAAATACAGTCGATATTGTATACAAACTTCCCTGTTTGTATTCCACATCAAAATACATGGTCTATCAGTGACTTCTGAATAAGAGGATGACTATCGGAGACAGTTTTACTATCGCGACAGATAGTACAACTATTGCAATACTATTGTGACAGTTTCATGACTATCGCGATAGCGTTGCGATAGTTTCACCGAATAGCCAATAGTTATGAAAACAGTCCAAACGGTAAATTGTGTGTAGCCCAGTCGCGTAGCCTTGGAAGTAGTTGACTAAACGTGCTGAATCAGTGAATGGCGCTGCTCTAACCGACGATTGTTGACAGGATGTCGATGAATAAATAACATATAGTGTTTATTTATATTTTAACAGTGGCACAAATAGTGCTGCTGAATTGTTTTGCCGACTATCGATACTTTCAATCTAGGTCCTACTATCGACGATAACTATCGACAGTTCAAAGTGCTATCAATAGCATTGCATCGTCACATCGACTATTGCGATGTATCGATAGTTCGATGTATTTTGTAGTTTTTAGTACACTAGTGCTGTCTTCAACTGGACGTCTTTAGGTGTGGCGACTAAGCTATTTTTTAACCTTAACACGTTCAGGGATTAATACCGACAGCTAAAACCATCTGCACATCATGCTAGCCTTGAGCTAAACTTGAGACTAGATGCGCCTTATGTAGTTTGTGTGTAAGACTGCACAATTTTTTCAAAGCACATCACCGCGACGGCAGTTAGGACAATTGAGCCGCGAACCGAACGTCATTAATACACAAAGCAAAACTCCATAAATACGTCAAGCGATTATCTATAATTAAACGACAGAAAAACCTCGAGTAGCATTGCGCAACAAATTCACCATTTTCGCAATTAGCCATGCGTGATCGCACTTACGGGAGCACGGACGCACGTTCATTTCACATTAACCTATTTTCATCAGACGTACTGTCGCATCAAAACAAGTCCATGGCGATTTAACATACACGCATACCAGGACCGCTGGGAGAAATGCGAGACGCAGATAATCGCAACATCAAAAATAAACATAATTGTGCCTACATTTAGAACCGTTACCACGAAAGAGAGATTCGTTCAACATTCGTTACGCGCACATGTGTAAACGATGTATAAACCTGTCATGTAGTGTAACAGTATACTAAATTTATGGCATGTACGTATTCTATTAACGATGCCTCTACAGGTGGCGTTGAGTCGTATCGATGTCAGAAATATTGACGAGCAGAGCCGAGAATTGCCCTAAGCAAAAAAGACTACCTTTACAAATGAATAATGGCGAACAACTCTTTGCTAAAATGCGTTTTGTTGGGGATAAAGACTTCTGCCTACATTTTGTCTGAATAAATGTATCGTCCAGTTTGCTCTTTTGTTTGATGTCCATCGTTTAAGTCCACTGAGTCCTTCTTTCAAAACGTATGTGCAGTGCGCGCGTCTGGCTTATGAAAATAAAGGAGCCATTGGATGTGACTAGCTTTAAGTGCTTCCCGTATTCCGAGGAAATAACTGCATATTGTTTAAATTGGGCTGAAAAGAGATATTCGCGGCGTCACGCCGGTTGTTTATACGGAAATGATCCTAAACAAAGTCTGAGTGCAGGCGTTGGTTAGCCGGATCTAATAATTATTATTCAAAGCAGAAAGCAGCATTTAGCAATTCTAAAGTGTTTCTACCAACGTTTACCCTTTCACAAAGACCATGTCTTAGTCAATAAAATGTATGGTTGGTACATAGTAGTGAATGGTATAAAGGTCCTGGCACTAGGCTTGTGGTTTAGATGGTGTGGACCTCGGTAGGAAACTCAATGGCTGCCGTTTGAAGTTTGTGTAACTTTTGTGACCCCCGCCCCCGCCCCCCGCCCCCCGCCCCCCGCCCCCCGTCCACGGTCCCCGTACCAGTTCACTATCAGTGTGCGTGTGCGACTGTGCGTGCGTTCGTGCGTGTGTGCGTAGATGCGTGTGTGCGTACGTGCGTGTGTGCGTGCTTGCGTACGTGTGTGCAGGAGTGCACATGCGTCAATGTAATCAGCATTTTGTTCGTAATAACAAATTGTTATAGCGTTTTTTGCTAAGCTATCGCCCACGCGACATATTATATGCACTGTCAGCGTGTGTCCCAGTATCAATGTTTATGTAAACGCTAGGTTTGCCTGCGCGTATCTGGTTACAATAGGCCCGATCATTCACAACTGATAATCCTTTACCGTGTATTACCAGGTGGAGCGTGACGGAGACATTGCAGAACGCCACGCTTGGTCGCGCACACATCAAGAACGACATGTGAGGACGTGGGAACCAGACGGCAACGGATATGTCTGCATGTCACATGGCTGAAGAGACAGATCTGGGAAGCAGATCTGAGTAGCATTGTTCTGGCCGAAAAAAAGTTATCTATAATCAACTTTATGCACACTTCAAACTACAAAACATATCGCATGATAGCCGACAATCAGAATGTCTTACATTTATGAAAAGCTTTTGATATTTTAGATCATGGAATGCTGTAGAGGTAGAGAGGGCAGATAGTAGAGAGAGGGGAGAGGGAGAGATGGGAGAGAGGGGAGACAGGGGAGAGTGCTAGAGAGGGAGAGAGAGGGATAGAGGGGAGAGAGGGGAGAGTGGGAAGAAACGGAGAAACGGGAAAGAGAGGATAGAGTGTGGAGAGAAGGGAGAGGGGGGAAAAAGAAAGAGAGAGGGGAGAGTGGGGAGAGAGGGAGAAAAGGGAGAGATGGGAGAGGGGAAAGAGAGGGGAGAGTGGGGAGAGAGGGGAGAGAGGAGAGAGAGAGAGGGGCGAGAGGGGAGAGTAGGAAAAGAGGGGGGCGGAGAGGGGGAGAGAGGAGAGGGAGATAAGGGAGATAGTGGAGAGAGGGGATATTGATGAGAGAGGGAGAGAAGGAGAGAGATGGGAAAGAGGGGAGCAAAGGGAGAGGGGAGAGAGAGGGCAGTGACACAATACAGTGGTCATGAGCGGATCCCGACTCTGAAAAGGGGAATGCTCAGTTTCCCAGAAAATGCACCAGGTGGCCTTCTAGTTAGCGAAATTTCTACAGGATATAGTCAAACGCACGAACGCACGCACGTACGCACGCACAGTACCAATGTAAATTATATATAGAAATGGCCATCCCTTATGAAAAAGTACAAATACCTTATAGGAGCATTAGCTTCTCGTAAGGGGGAATGATCGTATGAAAGCCTGACAGGGTTAATAGAGAGGGCAGATAGATGGGAGAGAGAGTGAGAGAGGGGAGAGAGGGAGATGGGGAGAGAGTGAGAGAGGGGAGAGAGGTGGTGAGAGGGACGGGGATAGAAGATGGAGAGAGGAGAGAGAGGGGAGAGAATAGAGAGAGAGAGAGAGAGAGAGAGAGAGAGTGGAGAAAGGGGAGAGTGGGAAGAGTGGGAAGAAAGGGAGAGGGGAAAAGAGAGAGGATAGAGAAGAGAGAGTGGGGAGAGAGGAGAGAGAGAGGGAGGAGAAAGAAAGAGAGAGGGGAGAAGGGGGAGAGTGGGGAGAGAGGGGAGAGAGTAGAGAGAGTAGAGAGAGATGGGAGATAGGGGAGAGTGTGAAGAAAGGGAGAGAGGGGAGAGTGTGCGGAGAGAGGGGAGACAGGGGAGAAAGATAGAGAGAGGGAAGAAAGGGGAGAGTGGGGAGAGGGAGAGAGAGAGAGTTTGTATGTTACAAATGTCCTCATCTTTTACTCCTATCTGAAAAAAGTACAGGAAGGCGCCACCTTACGGCGTGTCTAGACAGGTAATTGTGACTTGATGAAAAAATCAGGCCAAATTAAAGTCGGTGCCAGGGCACCTGATGGACACCCTGGATGCACCCATGAGTTGTGTTGCATAACGAGGTATTATGCATCCGTTCGCACAGTTTCACATTGGCTTTGGGCGTACGTGGTGATCACTCCTGCTCTTACGAAATGCTCAATGCAGATTGTCGTCTGCTTATCGTGTACAGTTGCTTGTGATTACGACGCTCGTAAACTACAATGTGCTGTGACAGGTTACATAAGAATCGTTTGCCTGCGCCTCGCTCGCGGACGCCAGGACCCGTCATGCGGCTAGCAGGCCACAAATGGATGGCATCAGTTGTTCTACTGGAACACGTGTTTACAGCTGTTGTTTGCCGTACAATGCAACTGTTTGTACACAACCTACAAACATGCATTCCGACATTTAAAAAAGCGATTACGTGGTTGTGATGACGAGATTACGGGTTTACTTTGAAGAATTAAGGTGGTTCTAACAAACAAAAGGGGAATTTTGCAATGGTGTTTATAAGAACACCTTCTGTTTGCAGCTGCACGTCAACAGTTGTGCGTGCAACAAAAAGATGCTGGAAAAGATAACAAAAACTATTGTCAAATGCCGACAGCGATATTGTCTCGACTAACAGTTGATGTAGCCATGTCATCAACTGTTGGACAAGAATTACGTTTTCCGCCTTGATTTTGTGTCGCCTAGGGCAGATTTTCCCTGGCAGCGTCCTAGAAGTTTCAATCAATCACCTCCAGGCCCGCATTGATTGGGTTTATATGACAGACGTTTGGCAGCTGTATCTATTATCCATATGCTATTTGTATTCTGTTAAAGAAATTAAGATGTCAGTGCTCAAACGTTTTCGATTATTACACGTGGGGGGGAAGTCGAGGAGTTCGAACGAACCCATCCATCTTTTTGAGAGAATTTAAATGCTACCACCTACATGCTCACAAAAAAAACAACGTACTCGTGGCATTGCTTAATTATTAAAGCGTATATTTGATAACCAATTATGACTGGACTATTTTGCTCAAAGATGATCAATACAGAGAAAGTATGTACGCGTGCGCGCTCTCTGGGAGGTAAAGATTATTTAAAATGGGATAATAAATATGCTCAGTTTTTTTCACCTTTTGTCGCCAATGGGGACGTAGACCCAAATAATCGATGTTTACCACTTGAGTTTATTTGGCCACGCTAGTTTTATAAAAAAACACAAAAGAAAAAATGAGTCCTTGCATTACGAAAAAAAATGGCGCCCGATTGTTTCGAAAATATATGTATATAGACCAGGAAGAACGTGTTTGGTTTCAAAAACAATTCACTGCCACTCTTAAAACGCCATCCCGATCTGATTTAGCCAATCGCAAATCCGGGTCGTTGGTGTCCAGATGTGTAGTGTGTGAACGGTTTATGTAACATCCGCAGTCGATTTAATAAACAATGCCTATTTTTGTTCAAAGCATCGTAAGAATTAACTTTGGTAGTTATATCTGGAAAGACTCAATATACTGGATATCCAAAATAGTAAACATTGTGGGGGTCAACCCCGATCATGGGCGTGACTTAAATCCTCTCGCCGATCACATGACAAAGTTACGAAATTTCACCAAGGGTGAAATTCGTGAGTTTTCAGCGTTTCCATCTTTACCTCACTTAATGTTTGACCAAACATTTGACCAAACATTAACTAGCATGTTGCAATGGATACTAGGGAGGTTTGATTTTTCGCAAAATAAATGCGAAATGAGACCAGCAAACAAATATATGTAGGAAGGACCTTTACACCGTAGTTTAGACGACGAGCACACTGATCGTACGCAACCACGGTTGCGTACAGTTGCGGGAACGTAGTATTACCGACGCGTCCAGCGAAACCATAATATTGTCAACTATAATGGCGCGCAGTGAAATATGGCACATGTGTAGCTGACAACAAATACGTCGAGATCGTATACTTGAGTCCAGCTATGATAAACGTCCCCAAAACGAACACTTGAAAAACGTCGCTCAACATATGAAGTAAGAAAGCGATTTGTCAAAATACCAAATATGGAACCTCGGCAAGAGTAGGTCATTCATAAACAGTTCCATTCATGAAATGGCTCATTTGCATCTAGCTCTCGCGTGATCTGCTACACTGTCGCAGAGGCTGTTTCTGTCGAGTTTTGCACGTTTAGAAAATTATCTGAATACTCTGTCTCCTGCTTGATATATAGGCCGACCTGTGATACACAGTATGACACTCTAGCCGGGTGTGAATCTTCGCAGAAACCTGCACAAAAGCCCGCTTGTGCAGTGATGCGCACCTCCCATTACGATAAGAACTAGGTTAGCTCCGCCCACTAGACGGAGCAATGCGACCGGTTAACCAATCACAGCTGTTTGTCCTCAATTGATCAACAATATGGCCTCCGTTGGTGATTTTATGAATTAACACTGGTCGTGATCCGTCGTTGAATGGGATGAATAGGTTTTAACCGCCGCCCAGCGGAGATTGTGAGAGATTTTGTAACGTTTGCGTCGGGCGATCGTCATTAGATAAGGTATCGTCAGCCTATATGGATTACGGTTAGCGTCGAGCGAAAGGAAGCGTAGAATATCGTGCGATCGGAATTGCGAAGTGCTCTCAGCGAAGTAGCCGCCGCGGCCTCTACCAACACACAACGAGTCGGTCATTACGTTCGCGATCTGCTGTTACGCTGTTATAACAGAACGCGTACGACTGTGGCTGTAATACTATCCATCATTCCTCGTACAACCTGCGTGAGGTGAGTAACCGGCAACACATTCTATATCGTAACTTCGATTCAGGTGCCCATAGCCTACATTCGCTCGATGTTTCTGTTTTTACCAATTCAACATGGCCTCGCTGGGCGATATCACGGAAGACACTCCTTCGTGTTGTCGGCCAGCGGAGTAGCCTCCCTACTTCTGACTGTCACGGTGATTGAGTTACTCGCCCGGTTCTCTTTCCAGCCGAACTAATGGCGATGGAATTGGACGGCGTCTACAGTGACTTGAGCCTCGAGAATGTCGAATTTTTCCACCGAGAACCACGAAAGAAAGGAGGGCTTCGCGTTCGTGTCAAGCTCGAACCTCTGGAAATTCCACCACAGGTGAGCGAAAACTGTAAAATTCACATCGTAGGTCTAGCATAGGAACATATGTTAGTCACCAGTAACTGTTGTTTTATTTGTTTGTGTATTTTATGTATTATGATTATTTAATAATGTAACTGCTTCGGTTATGCAATTATTAGCATTAAAAGCTAGCAAACTTATGATTTACTGGTTGATTAGGTATGCAATATCTTAGGCAGTCCTGCATGGTGCATCGAGATGGAGATTTTTAAAGGGATAGACCATTTCTAACAGCATTACTATGTTACGTGTGCTGCAAACCATTATTGTTATTATATTATTATATTAATGACTTCTGGTGTTGGCAGTAGTTGTGTCCTAATGCTAATTTGTCGGGAAAACAAGGTATATTCTTTAAAAACATATTTTGCCTCAAAATCTTATTATTTTGTAATGTGTAAAATTTCACTAGGGATTTCTAAAAACATGGTAGACATTGATATGCATTTAACAATACACTGACTGGTTCATGCATCATTGTATAACCAGTGGTGTCTGTCTCCATCAACTCCCACCAGAGAAACGATTTGTGCTTTCAACAATTTACACAATTGTATGCAATTCTATAGATTTGTCCTCAAACTACGTTACAAGGGTACATGTCAGCAGTCTGATGTGTATGAAAAATGTCACTGATATTGCATTTATTATTTTAATACATTTGCAACAAACATGAAATGGAGAATAAACAGTTCCCATACCATTTCATCAGTTGTCAAATCGTTATTTATTTGTGGTCAAAAATATTTACCCAAAAGTAGGTTACCCCAAAATAGGTACGTTGATGTGCCGACTGGCAGGCATGTCAACCATATCTATTTGGGTGGATACAGCAGGGGTGATGACATAATAGTACCCCTGTCTCATTAGAATGAACCTGTGATACAGTTCTGTTGTGTCTAATGTAATTTTTTTTGAAGGCCAATAACCCTTTACCCTGCTATATTCCTGATGCCATGGACATGTCAGAATTGTGGTAATGTTCATAAAAAGGTTTACAAATTATTTACTGTTATATAATTATGTGTTTATATGATGTTATTTTCTATAACAACAGTGGTCCCTATATTAGTGCCATCTTTGTATTACCAGAATATTTTTCTACCAAACATGAATGTTACTTCTGGAGAACCTAAAAATACCTGACAAACGTGACAAATGTTTTCAACGTTTTGACTGTCAACCCTACAAAACCCTTTCAGAACTGACCATGAATGGTGTTGGGCTGTGTCAGCTGTAATGTATGTGTATAGTGCACTGCGTAAGTTGGCTTGTGGGCATTCAGAATATAATGTTATTTCTGAGTCACTGTTTAGTTTATGTATTCAGTGGACATTGATACTAGGGAGACTGACAGTGCACTGACTGATTGTTTATTTATTCATTGCATTAAACCGAGTATTGATGGCAACTACAGACTTCGTGTGTGTACATTAGAAGTAGTGGCACTGTGAATCATGGGACCTAGTAGTTTCTTATTATATACTGGAGTGGATCAACTTGTGTAAATTTACCTCATCACTGACGAGTGTCCTTGAGCTCTGAACTATAAATCCACTATAGGTATGCCTTTGGAAAACAAAAACCACCAGCAGTGTGTCGTTTTGGCTGATTTGTTTTGAAAACTATTTATTTCGATTTTGGTTGTGCCACAAGGTGCGGACATGCGGTGTTCTTTGTGAGCTTTCTGTGGCGGGTGTCTCGATAATCGTGTTTTGCGGTTGATTGTGCGGCTTGGCCTTTCGTTGACGTCGCTGTCAGACTCGGAGTCAGTTACGTTGTAATTGGAATTGAAACGCCAATTTTGGAATTGGTGTTTTGTTTTTAATAGTAATTGGGATTTTCAATTACATCATGTAACTTTTTAACTCCATTTATTGGATACAAATAATAAATAAAATATATGTTGTTGTGAATATCATATTTGTTTGCCATTATGTACAATAATACATTAATAATGCAGAAATTAAATAAAGCTGCTCTAAAATATATCTTATTTTGTCTATCTTAACAAGTGTCAATGCTATGTTCACATACTTTTATTTCTGTATAGAATTTATAATTGGTATATGTATTTTTGAGGTGGAATTTGTTTTGTAATTGATATAATGTAATTGACCCCAAGTCTGGTCGCCGTCCGCAAGAAGCAGGAACACATTCGCCTGTTTACTGCCTTTCCACCGGGCCTAGTTGTTGGAGATGCGTGGGCGCCGAGCCACGGCTGCCAGTCCCTGCGAACCTTCAGCTGCTCATAATATATGCGTTCTGTCGAGTAATCGCTGCCGCAATGTTGGAGCCGTAGCTCAAACTTCGAGCCGTCAGTCGGCCGCCGATTCATCAGTCCCTTGACCGTTTTTGAAGATCGCCGAAGCGGAAAAGGACCGGCTTTTCCCAGGGACATGCTGGGTTGATTTTAGGTCTGGCTGGATGGTCGGAGCCTTCGTATGGTTTTAAGGGTGCCGACTGCTCTTACGAATCGATCCGCGAGTATAATTGTGATAATCAGAAACCGTTGAAAGTATCATTAAAAAAATCGCTTTCGTCGGTTCGATGTTGCGATTCGTCACCGAAGCTCGAATGGAAGGCACCCCGCGGTGACCTGGTTTTTTAACGCGGCCATTGCGCTGAGCGCCCTACGTGGCGTCTACAGGTCGGGCTATGTTCACCCTTGTTGTTGGCGTCACTGGGGAAGACCTTTCACCCTACCCGCTAGCTGTGCGTACCAGGCGCTGCGTCGCGTGATTCATACGCTCAATGGTTCGTCACGTCCCTGTACCACTAGTACTAATAGTAACGGCGGGCGCGAAGCCGTGCACATCGCTCGCTTGTAAATCATATCCGGCGGGCGTGTAATTAAAATGTGGGGTAACTTTACGATCACCTACACGTGGCCAGCAGGTATCGGCGACACCGTCCAGTCACCGGGCACTGGGCGGGGTGGTCAGCACTTGGTCACCGTCTGACTAGATGAAGTTAAATTCTTGTGTGGTGTCCGTACTTATTTATACGGGTTTGTTTCCGTCGTTCGGTGGATTGTCGTACTATTGTCCCCAAATGTCAATTAGCTAAGGCTTGTTCTATCTAGATTCCCGATTTATCCTGATTTTGTTACGACACACGAGGCCGTTCAATCAGACTTCCATAGATCATACAACGCGCACAGTTTTCTGCATATTAATTTATCTTCAACATGGCGACCACGACTTGAATTTGAACAGGTGTATGCCGAAGTCATGGGGTCGAATCTTGATGTTGGTGAAATTGTTATCATTGTATCCAAGTGTGTAGATTCTTTTAGTCTTTCATTAGAATATACAATTCTCTCTCGGCAGTTGTTCGTAAACGAAGATTAGGGAAATATGATAGCTCGATCTTTGATAGGCACGATCTGCTGCATCGATTGCACACGAGGAACTGGTCAACATCAGGATTAGTACACGCCAAGGGTCAATTACATTGTAATTGAAATTCAAATTCTTGAATTGGAATTGGTGAAAATGTCATTGGTATTTTCAGTTACGTAATGTAACTTTTTAGCTCAAATTATTCGCTCCAGAGAATCAATAAAATATAATATGTAGCATATACCATATTTGTTTGCCGTTATGTACCATAATGTGCAAAAATTAAATAAAACTGCTATAAAATAGATGTTATTTCTGGGCGTTGAGTACGTCTTTGGTTCCTCTATTCGCGCACTTCATTTCAATATGGAATTGGTTTTGTTAATTGGTTTGGGATTAGTATAATGTAATTGACCCCAAGTCTGCCAGAGAGTCAGTACCGTTCTTCATCTTATCCAAGTCGTTCTTCCTGACTTCCTATATTAACTAGAATATGCGTTAACTATCGTTCGGTTCGCCGTGCGCCTGACTGAATGCCGCCGCTGTAACAGTCGCTGTCCGTCTCAGCGCGACGGTCTATACGTGCGGTCGCCGACTGCTGAATTAAGTTGCAGTCCTCGCTTTGGAATCGTTAACGAAACGGCACTGTTTCCTGTCGGGTCGCGTGCAGCCAGTTGACGCTCGCACACACGCACACACCATTGCCTGGCTCGCAACTGCGCGATTATTTCGTGGACATCGATGCCGCGAGAGACCAAGTCGCCGATCGGGTGTCGAAGCTCGTGTTGGTTCGCTGTATCAGCGCGCGTTTCGGTGAATAGAACAAACAACGTTGTGCGTCGATTAAAAATTACATTTCATCAAAGTTTATGGAATGCTTATGAATTTAACGACTGAATCAGTTTGTTTTATTTGTTTGGTTTCTTCACGATCATCGTAAACGGAATTTTATTTCGTATTCATCCCACTTATGCGCACCATTTTACAGCTATATTAGCCGCACACGTCGTCAACAATATGAAATATCCGGACAACTGTCGTCGTGGCCTTCATATTCATCTAATTCTGGTCATGGTGACGTCATCGTGAGCGGGTTTGTTGTATATTGGGAACATTGTTATGTTAAAATGACATGCGGCTGATTGTAAACATTTCCGGGTTGGTTCGTTCACGTGTGTAGGGCACACTTACACTGTAGACATATATGCTAGTGTGCCGTGTTCTGCGTGTCGGTTTTGGTCATCAGAACCTCTTGAAAATAAAACAAGGATAAACGCGGTTCATCATCACGCACTGGATGTAGTTTGGCAGACCACCCACCTAATGTGGCAACCTTCCCACAGCCTCTGTCAAACCTCGAGAATGAAGACTGAGTGCATCACAGAAAGGAGGTCGTAGAAGAGTTGCTATTCTGGGAACACAAACATGGACCGTCTGGATTACGAAACAAGACGTTCGATCAATCCTTGTAAGACGATTCATGGTTGGATGGTGTGTCAGAGACACAGGCAGCAGCAGCGGAAGAACAAGAGCTCTGGACAAGGAACTTCGTGAAGCAGAGAGCAACTGGGAGAAGAGGGTCGGGTCAGAATGGAAGGGGTCAGGTCAGAGTGGAAGGGGTCAGGTCAGAATGGAAGGCGACGGCAACAGCCGATGTGATGTTCAATGTTCAAACGCCCTAAACCCGATATGCGACGACGTAAAACCGTCTAAATAAAGTCGTCATTGTAGAGGTGGAATGAAATGTTGGGAATGTTTTAACAAGGGACATTACTTATTTCTGTGCACAAAGGTGCTGCGATCCTTCCCCGGGGCGTTATGGCGCGCGGCGTGCCGGGCCGACACCAAGAGTGCGTCGCGGCATCGGGCGGCTGATTCGCTCCCTCCGGTAATTGTGTGCCGGGCCGTCACCGCGTGTAACTAAACGGCGAGATAATTACATGGGGTTTTTCAGATGCAAACGTATTATATTTAGATAATTGGCGCGAGAGCGCGACGCAGAAAGCACTAAGCCAATTGGGCGACGATCAAATAACGGTCGTCGCTAGCCCACACGCCCTCATGGTGCAGCGCTCGCCAGGCGTGTGTGATGCTGCCGTCGATAATGATGGTTGATCGGGTAGCGTCACGGCGTAAAAAGCAGAAACAACTCAGTTTCCCGCGATGTATGATACATCGTCGATTTGTACGCGAACCCCAGCGGACTTACTTGTACACCGAGTCCTGACCGACTCAGCTGCATCAGTGTAAACACAAATGCCCCGGAAAATCGCCTAACGTCGGTGTAGAACCTAATAGAGCGGGGTTGTACTCATTTAATAAATATTCTCGTCAGTTAGCTATCTTGTGGCTACACTTTTGTCTTTTTGCAATTGGAATCCTACGCGTTCGTTCCTGGTGTTGATGTCTGTCATTTAAGTAGGAAATCCGTAACACTGTGCGTGTTCTATCGGCCTTCCTCCAAGCCCGTGTAAGCCGTCTCCACCCACCCACCCACCCACCTGTCGTCACAGTTACTCTTCTAGTCACATAGAAGAGTTTGGTTCATTACATTTTGCGTAATCAACACGTAATTCATTTAATAACGTCCAGGTTTTTTAATCAAATAAAAAATCGGACACGTAAGCCCTGTTTTCGATGCGCAAGCAAACTATTACCCGGAGCTACATTTGCAGCTAAATTAAGCAAAATACTGCGCGTAGCTGTTTAGTATTGATCCGGTGTAGTATTCGGTGTGGCTGACGGAGAGAAATCGGCTGGGGCTTTCAATTATGATTTTATTGTTTTCGTTGCGTGTTTCAGCATTACTCCCCTTTCGCACAAACATGACCTCGTTCATCCTCAAGACGGAAATTTAGACGTTTTTGGTGGCTCTACCGAACGTTCGCGTCGTGTTTTCTGGCTTGCCGGTTGAGGGGGGAGGGGAGGGGCTGTCACCAGACTTGAAACTCGACCGCCTTTACGCGCTTGTTGCGTCGATGTCACGTACTCGTGCACAACGACTGCGTTCAAACAGTCGGCTGTGTCCAAGCACATTACGAAATTCAGTGCTAAATTTCTGTAACAGTATCTGCTGTTGTCTGGCAACTTCGGGCCGCGGCCTCATTCAGACGGTTAGAGAGAGCATCAAACGGGTCGGGTTTGGTAACCGGAGACACGAGCTCGACTGTATAATTGTCGTGAGGCGTTCCCCTTGCCGCTGTAATATCGCTAACGAAATTCGACCATTGAAAGGGAAAGCATTCCATATTCGCATGCGGATTGATTTTATCCGCATTACGCACGGTGCTCTATTGTTCTGTTCGTTATTACGATTGTATAATCGTCCAGACAGTTAAGTGTGTACGTGTGATTACTTTCTGGTGGACTAAACCCTGATGAAAGGGCTCTGTGTCACGGTGACACGGTGGAGTGCATGTGTTTGGCCGGGTACTGCCATCGTACGCCCGGACAATTTTTTTTCAGTCTCCACTGCCCTAATACAGCCAACAGTAGCAACGAGTGCCTGACTTCCACGCATGTATTGCCCAAACAAGAACTGGCAGTCGTTATATTTTCGACGGCGGCCGTTCTGCGGACAACTTGTTTATACGGCTCGTGACGTCAGCCACCTCCGTAGTCTTCAACGATCTGATTTGTGTTAATTTATGTCACGTGGTGTCGGTTAGTGGCAATGTCACGTGGAGTCGGTGAGTGCCGTGTGTGGTCCGGTGGCCACGCGCAGACCTCAGTAAGTCGATTATCGTTGTCCGATCATTTCATCGACGTCCCCTGTAGCGGTCAACTGTAGCCGTGCGAAACAATTTATTTTGAATCGTAGGTGGTTATCTGCGGTTAACATTTTAATGTGTATATAATCGTTGTAATATAAAATTTGGACGTGTTAATTTACACGTGACATATTGAAATAACCTGTAACGAGCTATTTGGTTAAACCGTGCGTGCGTCGCACCGACGACCTGCATTATAGCCATCACCCCACAGTTCGTAGGTTATCGCCGAGCCGATATGTCGCCCCGCTAATTAAATACGAGGGGTTGTGTGCGGAAGTGCCGGCTTCCGTTTGATTCCCGTCGCATTGACCGAGCGGCTTCTGGCCCGGTGACCGCGCGATGGCGATCTGTCGTCGCCGGCGACAACCGGGCCGTCTGCGTGGCGGCGCGCGTGCTCGCCTCGTACTTGAGGCGGCGACGCGGTAAATTCGCCGGCGCGATAACGCCGCGTAGAGTCGGCGTCGTGAATGCGTCTTGGCTGTTAGAGAGCCAGGTCAGTCCCGATGGTCGCGATAAGACCGGGGTTCGAGTCCACTATTTCGAAACTTTGGCAATTTTGTTCACGCCACTGTACCCGTGTCTTTCGGAAAATATACCGAAAGCCGTTGGTCCCTTCTACCTGGTTTCTATGGCAGGGGAAGTAAAATACCTGTCAAATCTATTAGTTCTTGCTCCCTACGGCAGCTGCAGCTGATTCCAGGTGAGATGCCAGGTGTGAGGCGACGAGCGGGGTATATTGAATTGTATATTTAACCCATTAACTCCTCTAGAAACCACAGGGCCAGTATAGTGTACGTATATTATTATGGTATCTGAGAGACTGTGTAGAGGAGATGCATATGTGGGGGTATGCAGAAAGTCAGCTTGCTTGTCGTCGGAATATGTCGTAGTGTTGTACCCTTAAGTTGGGTTTACACGTGACATGGGGCACAGCAGCAAGGGAAGCCCAAGACAGAGCAACAAGGGAAGCCCAAGACAGAGCAACAAAGGAAGCCCAAGACAGAGCAACAAGGGAAGCCCAAGACAGAGCAACAAGGGAAGCCCAAGACAGAGCAGCAAGATAAGCACAAGACAGAGCAACAAGGGAAGCCCAAGACAGAGCAACAAGGGAAGCCCAAGACAGAGCAACAAGGGAAGCCCAAGACAGAGCAACAAGGGAAGACCAAGACAGAGCAACAAGGGAAGCCCAAGACAGAGCAAAAAGGAAACCCAAGACAGAGCAACAAGGGAAGCCTAAGACAGAGCAAAAAGGGAAGCCCAAAACAGAGCAACAAGGGAAGCCTAAGACAGAGCAACAAGGGAAACCCAAAACAGAGCAACAAGGGAAGCCCAAAACAGAGCAACAAGGGAAGCCTAAGACAGAGCAACAAGGGAAGCCCAAAACAGAGCAACAAGGGAAGCATAAGACAGAGCAACAAGGGAAGCCCAAAACATAGCAACAAGGGAAGCCTAAGACAGAGCAACAAGGGAAGCCCAAAACAGAGCAACAAGGGAAGCCCAAGACAGAGCAACAAGGGAAGCCCAAAACAGAGCAACAAGGTAAGCCCAAGACAGAGCAACAAGGGAAGCCCAAAACATAGCAACAAGGGAAGCCCACAACAGAGCAACAAGGGAAGCCGAAGACAGAGCAACAAAGGAAGCCGAAGACAGAGCAACAAGGGAAGCCCAAGACAGAGCAACAAGGGAAGCCCAAGATAGAGGAGTCTGGCGAGATATTGTGTGAGCCTTATGTGCCACACGGCATGAAGAGGACAAGTAGTAGTAGTAGTAGTAGTAGCAGTAGCAGTAGCAGTAGCAGTAGCAGTAGCAGTAGCAGTAGCTGTGTTTACACGAGTAGGTGTCGTCGCCGAGACGAGGCGATGGCTACGTCTTTAGAAAAAACGTCAAGATCGTTTCATATTGCACGCGATGTTGCTTCAAAATACGATCAGTTCTATTTCATGATCGTCCCGTGTAAACATGCTCCGATTTTGACGTCGGCTCGTCGCACGCTAACGCCTCGTGTAAACCCAGTGTTAGTCAAAAGAAGACTCCGGTGCGATTTGAATGAGGCCTTAAGGATTACATATCGTTGTCCAATTCTAAGAACTGTTAACCGCAACCGTAAACCAGGTTCTAACCAGCATCGCTTTACAACCAAAGTGGTTGTAGTTTGTGACGTGACCGGTGAGTTACGAGCGAGATGCCCGTGGTGTCGGCGGTAGGTCGTTCAGACGCCGCGGCACCTTGCCACTTGGGCGGACACGTCGGCTATTAACTCCGGGCGACGTGGTCGACGAAAAAAAAACCTCTCAGTGGCGCAGTGCTGAATGCGATAACACCATTTAAGTGAGTATTTAGAACGATTCAGTGCCGGGTCGATCGGACCCCCGCGAAGGGGTGACCCCCAGAAGCGGCTACAGCGTCAGATGGGGTGGGTCTAAGTACCCATTGAAGACCCGAGTCTGTTTTCTGTCGGCGCTGGCTGGGATGTCGGCCGTCTTTATCGATTCGACGTCAGCCGGCATTAAGCTAACGGAGTCAGTCGAGCGAATATTAAATAACTCGTGGAGCGCACGCGAACGTCGGATGCCGCGCTGCAGGAAGCTACGACGGCCACACCTATTTCTAAAACCGGCCCGCGCACCTTTATTCGCGCTGAAAGCCAAGCGTGCTCTTACTGGATCGGGTTTAAATCAAGCGCGTCGGCCATGTCTTGGCGACGTCGCCGTTACCTGCGCGCATTGTGAGCTCTTTGTGGTGCGCGCCGCGTGAGAAAGAACGCTCGCTCGCGGCGGTTAATAATCGTCATAACAATTAATAGCCTCGAGGCGCCAGCGAACTTTGCGGGGGCAGCGCGCATTAATTTCATCTCTTTACGCTGACATTAGGTCACGGAATACGTTGTCCAGCAAAAGCGCCGCAATGTGTATGCCACGTCAAAGCTACACGTGTCCAGACGCTGACCAAGATATCGTTGCCGACGTTACATAAATAGCAAGATCACTTGACACTATACTTATAGTTTCTGCAAAAGGGATAAAATTTGTATCAACTTTCATGCAACATAAAACATTTTAAATACCAAGACTATAATTAAATATATCGCGACAATTATAAGAAGATTTTTTTCGCCCCGCATAACGGCGAGGTGAAGGAAGCTGGTGGAGGTTCGTTCATTCAAAACAACACAGTCGTTCATCCAATGAGGCACTGCGCAACCATCCTGCGTTAAAATGTACGCCGACAAAAACTAAGTATACCCGCCAATAAATAAACAGTGGTTGTGTAAAGAAGGGCGCCTCAGTGCACCACAACCAGGGCGTTTCTTTCGCGACCGTCGTAAATTCACGCCGCACCTGTCAATATTTGTCAGAACAGTCCCTGTCAGCGTTTTCTTCGTCGGAAGGAGAAGTACATGTGACTTCCGGCTGGCGTCTTGGACGATGCTCAAGACCGGCTGTTCCGTCTTGGAATGATTAGTTAAAAATCGACGTTCAAACGTTTTTTATAAACAGCACGGACAGCGTGTGTTATTCGCAGCAATTGTTTTTCTAATTCTTTTGTAAGATAATGATTGTTTTAAGACGTTTTAAGTAAAATATAAATTTAGTTACTGCAAATCATCGGTGGACAATACAAAAATAGCATAGAACATCACGCATCAAAATCTAATAATAATAATTATTATTATATGTCGCAAGGTTTCTTGTGACATTGGGCATTGGGATTCTAAAATGGCAATTCTAAAATGTGTGCTTAATGATGTTCTCTGGTCTGCGTCCTGTAAGCCTGTCCCTTTTCCGTCCTAGGCTTGCTACCATGGTGACGTGACGCCGGGGGTACAGATGTGCACCCCGCCCGTCGTCGAGGAGGACAGCGTCGTGCCGATATGCGCCAATGCGACTCAGCTGCGTCGTGTATCGTCCGTCAGCGAACTCAGCGAGGACAGCTCCGTCGGTGAGTCAGACATTTGCGCGATTGTGTGTCGAGTCAGAATAGTGTGTGACATTGATACCTATATGTGCATATTGTGTTTTTATCAAAGCATGTTTAGTTCCGCACCGAACTGTCTGAATTGGTGGCAGCGGTGGGATGAATGCGCCCAATTGCGATACCATTTCGACGACCTTGGTATGACAGATCGACGTTTAAAATGAACACTTTTCCTGTTTGTTATTAAAGGAAAGACACCATCTGATATTTGGCGGTTTTCGTTATAATTTGTCTCTCATCCAATGCACGAAGATAGCACTTGCGAGCCTTCCGTCCAGTGAAAATTCACCGGTATCTGTCCGGCCAGTCCAATTTGTTGACTTGACTCGACCGACTGTTCAGTTTAGAGTGAGAGTGTCAATTGATTGCACAGCTTATCAACAGACGAGTGGCCACTCACCAGTGTCCACTCGAGTCTGCTTGATCAGGTGGCGGCGTATGTATGCTTTGACTGTTGCTTCCGCCGTCGTTTATTTGTTTAATAAGTCGTCCGTGTAGGCGGCGCGCTCTGACGGCGGCAATACAGCACCCACTTCTCGCTGTATTCTACTCATCTGCCTTGTATATGTACGCGACTGTCCTTCACGTTAAGTACCGCGTTAACGCACAGCGTTAGGTGTCAACACATCGACCACTTGACCACCGCAACGCACTGACCATTGACCGCTTGTGCACTTGCAAGAATTGGTCGCGATGACCGCTTTGTTTGCGCGGACGCATACGCGGTGCTGAATGATGTAGCACAAAGTTAAGTTGCATCGTTTGAAGACAAATAATTGTGCTGAATGATGTAGCACAAAGTTAAGGTGCATCGTTTGAAGACAAATAATTGTGCTGAATGATGTAGCACAAAGTTAAGGTGCATCGTTTGAAGACAAGTAATTGTGCTGAATGATGTAGCACAAAGTTAAGGTGCATCGTTTGAAGACAAGTAATTGTGCTGAATGATGTAGCACAAAGTTAAGGTGCATCGTTTGAAGACAAATAATTGTGCTGAATGATGTAGCACACAGTTAAGGTGCATCGTTTGAAGACAAATAATTGTGCTGAATGATGTAGCACAAAGTTAAGGTGCATCGTTTGAAGACAAATAATTGTGCTGAATGATGTAGCACAAAGTTAAGGTGCATCGTTTGAAGACAAATAATTGTGCTGAATGATGTAGCACAAAGTTAAGGTGCATCGTTTGAAGACAAATAATTGTGCTGAATGATGTAGCACAAAGTTAAGGTGCATCGTTTGAAGACAAATAATTGTGCTGAATGATGTAGCACAAAGTTAAGGTGCATCGTTTGAAGACAAATAATTGTTCCGTACAATATACAATATACTGGCTCTGCTGTTTGTGCACGTCAGCAGAAGTGGCATGCGGTAAATATTTTATGGACGAATACATATTGAGCGGTGCCGGAGGGGACCATACACGTTTATGGCTCTGTGATTTATTCATCATTTTGAAAACAATTAAATTATCTGTTACGTAGACGACTTTGACAATCAACGGCTGGTTCCAATGTGGGTTATGTGGCAAAAAGACCACTATAAGCAGTAGTTTGCATTCAAACACAATCATATATTTAGAAAATAGCGGTATGTGTCGCTTGATTAGATTAAGATATGAGAAATCCGTAACCAATACGTCATGTGATATGTCACACCTCTGAAAATCACCTCTATTTGTGACCGCTGGTAATCTTTTGTTTCGGATCAACATAATCTAAGTCATCGACCACAGCTACGTGTCCAGACGCGGCCATGAATGAAAGTATCGTGTGACCACAACTGTTGTGGCGACCGAGACTCGGGTTCTGTTTCGTCGCCGGTTGAACCGTGCGATACGGTTTGCGTCGCACATAAATTCGTCGTTTCTCCTCGGGCGACTGATGACTTCATCCCGCGATGTTTAACAGCTCGTTTCGCCGCGACCATCCGTGCCCGCGTGTCGTGCTGTCTGTCAGTTTACGGTCGCGCCGCCAGTTTACGGTCGGTCCGCCTGGAGCGGCGCGTGGCCGCCCGCACGCGCCCAGCGCCGGCGGACGACACGGAGCGGCGGCAGTCTAGCTCTGCCTGTCTTTGCACCTGTCCGTTGCCGCCGGCACAGGCCAAGGGCGCAACGGGACGACTTCGCGCAGGAGTCGTTACATCAGCTGTCCATGTTCGACTGACAGTGTCGGGGCGGCTCGGCTTCAAGTTAGGTCTTTACCTCGCTTGAACACTGTGTGTCGACGTTACAGATAGACCAGTTACCAATTATTCGCCACTTTTGCCGACATGAAGGTTTCAGTGCGGTTCTGATTGGTTTTTGCGAAGATTCCCTCACGGATGGTCAGATTTAATCACGGCGTTCACTCTGGGGGGTTATTTGGGGAGTTTCCTTCTGTGTTCACTTCTACCGTTGTAGTGCGCCAACTGTATCGTATAATTTTAAACTGCGACTGTCACTGTTGCTATTGTGAAGTCGGTGAACGAACCAGTTCTGCCCGCTGCAGCGCTGACACACATAGACGGAGGAGCGCGGAGACCAGTGCAGTGGCTGGCTGTTTGGCTGCATTCATGAGTAATTTACGCTTCCACTTAATGGCGCGGCAAACAGTTTTTCTCGCGTCGATTATGCAAACAGGACTCGTCGTTCACTGTACCAGCATACATTGACTCGACCGAATTTCGTTATATGTGAATGATTTGCAGTAGTGGCTGTGATACATTACGCTTTTGTGAAACGTATACGTAGTGTGGTCTATCTCCCGGTTGGGAGAGGACTGTTGGTTTTTTCGGGACCTGGTAGTAGATTCCACATGGTGGTAACTCCATATGTTGTATGGGCGTTAGGGCGAGTGCGCTAATATCGTCTCTCGCTTGTTCCACGCTGGGGCTGGTTGAGCGTCATAAGCGCCAGGTGACAGTCGTGACACACGCCTGTGCGACACACGAGACGTGAAATGTGACATTGACAAACTCACACATTGAGACTCTGTGCTCCGATGGCGGTAGGCTTTTGGCGGAATCAGTGATTCCGATATCGCCCTACATCCCGTACGCGTGTATGCAAGCGGGCCGGGGTTAAGTGCGTCGTATCGGGTTGCCGGACGCTACGGCCGTGCGCGTTTGCCTGGTCAACGGCGAGGACCGTCGATGGACCTTTTGTTACAGATTCGGTTCGTGGTACGTCACTTCCGTTACGGGCGACGGTTACCGTGTAGGATAATCTTTAATAAGACACCGTGTGGTCTGTCATGCCCGCTGCTATTGCGAGATGACATTTCTAATTACTCGCCAATTAGGCCGTTAATTGATTCGCAGCTTGCCCATTGAGAAAACGCGCGTCGCCAGTGGCCAGTATCAATTCTGTTTCTACTGGTTCCCTTTTGAATGTTGCACGTGGCACCAGCCATTTCTGACGCCGTCCACCCATCTACTCCTTGCTCCTTGCTGCACACCCTCTCCTCTCTTGTCAACTCCCATATCAGCATCCGTTCTTGTCCCCTGTATCCGACCAGGTCGTCCCCAGAGCCCGTGTTATCGGGCATGCAGATTTTCCGGACAAGCCCGGAACGAACGGGATGGAACGGCGAACAGCGTGGATTGGTGCTCGATATAAAGATGTCATTGGCATTGTAGATACATAATGACATAATGCAACTTGACACCAAATGACAAACAATTGCGTGTATATTAAGATATGTTTTGGGCTGATGGGATGACACGGAACAGTGATGCTAGTAGGTGTTTGTTCTGTAGACGGGACAACCAAAACATGGCCGCCGGTCATCAATAAGTCATCGTTTTGTATCATTCCGTGAGCCAAAAACATACCTTAATCTACGTGTAATTGATTCCCATTTGGTGAAAAGTTGCATTATGCCATTATCTATCTACAAATGCCAAATGACATCATTACATCGAGCACCCATTCAACGGTGTTCTTCGTTCCGGGCTGTTCCGGGCCCGTTTCGGAACATATACACGCTACGTGTTATCCACGCACGCAGGAAACAGGTTTTGATTATCTTAACTCCAGTGCATCATTGCACAATAACTACGGAAACAAGTTCGACTGATGACGTCCGTCGTAAGTTCGGAGAATAGGGCACCTGATAGAAAACAGATTGTTGCAGTGTCGCGTCTTCTTATCTGCCGAGTTCAGTCGTTGTTACGTTGTTATCGGCGCCGAGATCGTCCTCGTCGCGAGCCTTATCCGCGGCGATCGTAAAGAAGCCCGGGCGGCTGGATCCGCCCAAGTCGTGTATTCGGGGGAGATTACCGTCGCGTCGTCAGCGTGGGAAATGGGTGCTTTCGCACTGTCAACCCGGTCGGATCTCGTAGATGTGGTCGACCAGGCGGACGCGCGGTCAAGGGGGACAACGCAGTTGCTTTAAACTATAAAATCTGTACTTATTGTAGACGGTTGAACTGCAAAGCCGTGGAACACGTGGAAGCGCCGATGTGTTTACTTGGCGGGCTCACGGTCTGCGTTTAGCATGAAGTCTCATCTTCTCTTGTGTGTCAGTTGCACAGACATATAAAAGCAAGCGGCTGAAAGAAGCTGTGCTTTGTCTCTGTGTTGGCATCAGGATGTCTTCATACTCAGAAATCAGATTAATGCGTAATAATCAGTGATCAGATAGTGTTCTCGGGGTCAGGGAAACTACAAGGATTTTAACCAAGATATTAAAAATATTATCTGCGTCCACGGAATTGTGTGCGAACACACTAACGTTCAGTGAGGTCGATTCCTATAACATTATTCCTGTACATATAATTAACTAATTGTGAAGAGAGCTTTTGTAACAAGTAATATAGAACTGCTATGACAAACATTGTTGACCTTGATAAAGAAAATGGTTATGAATCCGATATGGGACATGTTAAATGTATACATTACGCGGTAGTTCACCGATAGCGGGTAAACGTACAGCAACTGACGCGAGTAGTTACGACCGCAGGTCAGCAGTACTCGTGTCCCTGATTTGCCTCTTGTGACGGCGGCGTAACCCGGAACGTAATATATCGTCTGGTGAACAGTTAACCATAAGGCGTTGAAGTTTAACATAATGTAAGACACGCCGGAACCAGCTGTAAGGCGACGCAGTAAATGATAGGGCAGTACATTAAAAGCGAGTTGGAGCGTAGAGACCTCGCCGAAAGTGCATTCGAAGGAGAATGTTAAAGGCGTGGTGCGCAGACATACGTCATCTGTCATTCCCATGCGGCAGGAAATATATGACTTTCAGGTTGCGACCGGGGAGGGTGAGTCGCTTCGTTTCGCCTAATCGTATGTACCTAAAAAAACATCCACCGCCCACCTAGGCCCATGCACTGCAGGATTATAACGTAGCTCTCCGCTAGGGGGTGCGCCTTTATCTATTATTGGCCAAAACAACATTAAACTGTTATTGTATTTGTGATATTACATAGCATAGGGAGTAAGGTCAACGTATTTTTATGGGTGGGTTTATATTTGTTTAAACCGACGCAATTCCATCTGCGTTCTACCAGCTTGTGTCTTGTATCTGGGTCGTTGTTGCAACCACGACGTTATCGTGCCGGACACAAGGGTGGCCATGGAAAGTGCCTCATTGACCAGGCCTGGCCGCCATAAGTGCCGCCTTGACCAGGCCTGGCCGCCATTAGTGCCGCCTTGACCAGGCCTGGCCGCCAGAGCTGTTGTCAGCTCGCGCGTTGTCCTTCGCCGTGCCGATGACCTGTCGACTGTCAGGCGCGCTGGCGAACAAAGACGCAGCATCGTGTCGTGCAAGTCACGGCGTCTGGAAAGGTGTACGCCCAACGCATGATAAACAGATCCATCATATTCTGGGTATGGGTCGTAATATACGTTTTTAATTCGCCGCGGGCGTCTGATGCGAGCGCAGAAGCAGCGGTCGAGATAAGACGGCTGTTCCTTCAATCGGACGCGGAGGGGTGCAACGGTCCCCAGAACGGCGAGCGACGCTTCGATAATCTAATCTCATTTCGGCGATTGCAGATTTACCCGATTCTTAGCGTGGGTATTAGGTTTCCTGCGGTGTTTTCTAACGTACCTGTGGCTTCTGTTGTTTGGCCGCTGTCATATCGATGTCTTCGCCGGCCGTTCGCAATGTGGCGATGGCGTCGTCTGCCACAACCGAACAGGTTATGGATATGTAAGATGTAATTATCTACATATACAACCCATCATGCCCATCGGTTTGGAGAGAATTTCTTTTAGCAAATATTTTTCAGGAAATCCCAGGATGATTGTGTGCGCCCGAGCTCCTTTTTCAAAACCCCGAGTACGGGTCTGTCCACGTATTAGAAAAAAGTACACAATCGTACAAGCGTGCGTGCATATATATATATATATATATATATATATATATATATATATATATATATATATATATATATATATATATATATATATATATATATATATATATATATATATATATATATATATATATATATATATATATATATATATATATATATATATATATATATATATATATATATATATATATATATATATATATATATATATATATATATATATATATATATATATATATATATATAGGCCTGCGAGTGTAATGTTCGACATTTTTGCGGGTGCGTGTAAAATATTTATTAGGTATCATTTAGTGCGCATCAAAGAATGATTGGGCACTTTTTCCTGATCGTAATCTGTACCTCTTTTTACGACAACGTTATGTCTTCGAGGGTCTTAAGTACACGTGTCAAGATTGTGCGAGTCAACGACTGCTGTCCCAGAGCCCCCAGCGATGCCGGGCTGTTACGACAACGTCACCGAACGTCTCGCGTTCATTCAAATACGTATAAACGATTGTCGGCCGCACAGAAGCCGGCTATCGCGAAATCACGTCTGATTGCGATACCGCCCACCGTTTGTGATTGCAGCCGAATTGAATGGGTGTTTATTCATTTAGCGACGATTAGCATCATTGTTGTGGGAGCGCCTGATTAACATCATTGTCGCGGTTTCACTGATAGTGGCGTGGCACTGAAAGGGACCGGCCGTGGCCCTGGGCGATCCCAGCGACCGGGCGCCTAAAGTGCGTCCCTTTAATATCTCTCGCACTTCACGCGTCCCTTTAACGCTCCTCTCATCAAACCTACCGGGTAGGATTGAGTTTCGACCCCTTCGAAACTAAAACCGGGGTTAACGCGCTATACAATGTTTTGACCCGTAGGTTTAGATTACAACACAGAAGTATATCATCAGCTACGGAAACTCACATATTGTAGAGTATTGTATGGAACAGAGAGCGGCATTACTATGAAAACAAGCGGCTGAAAGAAGCTGTGTTTCTTCGCTATGATGGCATCAGGATGTCTTCATACTGAGAAATCAGAATAAATACAATGTTACGTATTTAAAAGGCGTGTTCCCGTTTAAACTTTCGACTCAGAACTGAATCATTTCGACTGTTAAAAAGTCGACCTATGTATGAGTGACGAATTGGAATTTAATCGAAATGTGTAGGAATAATTTTCAAATGTCTAGCAATATAATCCATGGTGACGATGTCACGGTACCTGTACAAATATTGTAATTAGTAATCGATTTTGTAGGGGGGAGTAAACATAAGTTTTTACTTCCACCCCCTCTGTTTCTGACACACGATTAGTTACGACTACCATATTTTGGCTTACTATTGTACATATAGTCATGACTTTTTAGATAATGCTAAAATACACTGCCTTTATAATGATGAGAAATGTTGTTGGAAACAATCAGTTTTGATTGATTGATTGATTGATTGATTGATTGGTTGATATATAGTGTGCGTGCGTGCGTGTGTGTGTGTAAATATAAAAGGAGCGGGCAGTGTGACAGAATGCCAAGCCCTGGGTCAGAGTTCTGCTGACACGTGTACGTGGGCGACAATGATATCGTACAATGGCGCCCCGAAGCAGTGGCGATAAGACGTCTTTGCGGAGCGGAGACACGGCCGATGATTCCGTTAGCGTCGACATCGCCCTGTAAGAATGTCATTGTCTCGCACGATGTCATTGTCTCGCGCGATGTCGCCGGCGCCGAGATCGACGAGATGGAGTCGGGTCGGGCGCCGCCGTCTCTCCAGCCGTACGTCGCGTCTGTCGCAGAAGCCGGTTTTGACGATTTGCGACAATACGCGCGGATAAAAACGGTCGATAACCGTCACTGCTTGGTAACTGTCGCATGTGTAGAGTGCGAATCGCCCCCAGGAATGGTTCAGTCTCGCCTGCATCAGATTATTATATCTGGTGTGTCTCGGTTTTAGCGCAATGTAGACCCAGATATAGACATATGTACGTACGGAACACGTACATTTATTCGTTCGTGTTCGTGTGTGTTTGTCTTCATGCGTGCGTGCGTGCGTGCGTGCGTGCGTACGTGCGTGCGCTCATTGGGAGGTGAACATTTTACAAAACTAGAATTATATTATGGGATCTTGTCCGTTTTCGGCCAGGTGCCACATCGACTCAATGCCGTATTGTGTTGCACTGTTGGTTGAACTGTTGGTGTAGACGCCTGGACGACGTATGTGCACTCGTGCGCACTCGTTACGTACGCTACAGACCAGTGGACTTGCGCGCACTCGTGGTGTACGCTGCAGACCAGTGGACTTGTGCGCACTATTGGCGTACGCTGCAGTCCAGTCCCGGGCCAGGCGTTCGACCGTCGCGTGGACGAACCGTGTATCGATAGTTCGAGTTGTCGACACCAGCGGATCCAGTTGGTGATTATTGAGTGGAATGTGGTGTCTGTGAATTATTCAGTTGTTTCGCGTGACCTCGCTACACTGCCACCAGGAACCAAGAAGTCGCGTTCATAGTCGATATGTACACGCACTATGCAGGCGTATCAACGAATTTGTTTTTCTCTCAGTTTGAAAACGGACTGCTTTATGATGATTTACGCCTCACTTTCACCGCCGCACATTATGAATTATAGCACTGAACTGCAAGCGCCGTGCCCCGCTTCTGTGACAGGAAACCTCGAAATCGCAACTGATTAAACATACTCATTTTCACTGACGCATATCAACAAGTTATGTCCATGCTAAGATGCGCTCTTCAGTGTATCACCTAGAAACGTCGGTCTATAGACCTGTATCCCCGCCATGAAACGTGGTCTCAGACATGGCAACAATGCACTGCTCTGCCGAGCGCACCGCCCGACGCATTCCTGGCCGTGTCTACGCCTCTGAGCCGAACGCGCGTTCACGGAATGCGCTCCACCGGGATCATTCTGTAGCTTTTCTCTCCAGAAAATCAACATGCAAGATGCTCCCCAGCAAATGGCGTCCACAGCAACTACGTAATGTCTTCGCGCGCAATGGATCCCACAGTCACCGGCACATGCAAAAGTTGGCAGCCAGCCACTAGAAATTGTTATCTGGACACAGCGTAAGTGTCGTAAAGTATGGCCATATCACTGTTCAAACATACATTTACAGGCAGCAACAAATTGCCAAAACGGGGGACCGTCTCAAAATCACTGGCACTATATTCGTATGCCATGGACCCGGAAGTGAAACAGTGAAACATCCGTCCTTGAACGGCGAGCGGTCCCGGCATGTTGACGGAAACGAGTCACGCGTCTTGTTAGCAGTCAATACCCCCCGATGCCGTCACATTTTTACGATGCAGAAACGTTTACATGTGTTCGTACGATGCCATTGACGAATCGACTACCTGTCACTGTCAGCCGCCAGGCGCCTCGTGTTGGCAAGAATTCATTCCGCTTCACCGTCCAACTCTCGCCGTCTCGCGGTTTTTGTGTCTGCTCGACGACTTTCGGAGTACGACATTCCGTTGTTGCATAATTAAAACTGTACCGATTAGCTTCATTTGCTCCGCACTGCAGGAGAAACACATGAACGTAGATTTGTCTTTAGGAGAAAATCTTATTCAATCCACTGTGAGTTAGACACTTAGCTGCCCCGTATATAGCTTCCGGTGATACCGTGTTCGGCGCAACAGCCCAAACTCCCCACCAGAGGCGCCACTCACCATTTCACCACTGCCACAACTTATATTTGATGTGCAGATTTTGAAAAATTTATTTCATTTGGTAAACTCCTAATGTGTACCAAGAAAGCTCCCAGTTGCAATTGAAATCAATTGCATACAATCATACAGAGAATTGTGCATTGAAAATGTAACTAGAAACACGATAACGTCCGTTTTTGAATGGAACTATTTTATGCTTCTCATGCACAAATGCTACGACGTAACAAGCCGTATACAGCAACAGCGTTGCCTTGCCTACCAATCGTTTGTACCACTACGCAACTGTCCATTCTGAATTTATACTCAAGTTGTGGCAGTGGTGATATGCTGAGTGGCGCCACTGTTGGGCAGTGTGATAGCAACTATCACCACCCCATTATCCCAGCCGTTAATGCCCCAGCAAATCGGCCATTGCGTCGTTGCGCCGCGGGCCGGGAGAAGCGGCTCCACTGCCTGGTAACCGATGCCTCGGCTACCTCAGCGCGTCAGCGAGAGTTCGGTCGTTACGGAGGGCTTCTCCACCGGGCTTATCTGGCGGCGATCCTCGCCGCAGGCAAACGACACCTATCCCGCAGATGCTGCGTGGTAATGGCGGCCGTAATGAGCGATAATGGGATTAGCTGGCCGTTAATTATCCGGCGATGACGCGGGATGACGTCGTGACAAACCTATCTGATGGTGCCCCGATGGCATTCCGTCACCTGAAACCCATTCCGCGTCGCTTTCGCAGTCTCAACTATACCCGGCGTCAACCACAGGGTTGCCCCAAGGATAGTTCCCCGATTCCACACCCGAAGTTATGCTTCATTTTGCGTTTTCTAGAAAAGTATACCACACATCAAATCCTAATGTGCGCTAACTTCATCATTTTGTCTTGGCTGTTTAAATATAATCATTTTGTAACATTTTATATGGATTTATTTTTATAGTTTTTATGTAAGTGCCCAGAAAGAGAGAATGATTCTGGCGCAAGTACTCTAGTAAAAAAGTAATTTTCAATTCGGTATATATATATATATATATATATATATATATATATATACATATACATATACATATACATATACATATACATATACATATACATATACATATACATATACATATACATATATATATATATATATATTCCAAAGCGTTGAAATTGAATGCTTCAATAACATTACAATTTTGGGTTACAATTTACTGCGTCGGCAATTGCACGATGTTAGATCATTTTCATGCAGCGGGCATAGAGATATCACGAAGGTCAAACATTTACGACAGAGCGAATGGGCGCTTTCTGTTGGAAAAATAATTATATAATTTTAATCCACTGGTTCTTGTAATGAATTATACAACATTGAAACTGTCGCCAGTCCGTCATAAAGTTAATTTCGGTGTAGCGTTTGCGACACGCGTAGTTGCAGCAGTGAAACTACGAACAATGCTCACTTACGGCAGTTTTACGCAAAAGGTACAGTTGCGCGAGCGGAACTGTCCCGACTCGCAACGCGGTCTGTAATTTAGCTCCACCTCAATTACCTCAAGTAAGCCGTTGTATTGGCGACCAGAATAGTACTTTGTCTGCGTTAGTCCATTTAACTGTTTAAACGGGCGATTATGAAAAACGCAAAACTACGACTGTCTTATCAGTCTCATCAGATGTGTAATTAATGTAAGCTATTTTCGTCAGCGTGATACACCATAGTGGTCCTATTACGTAGACAATTACGCGATGTTTTGAACCGTAACGCTGTCATGTAATGAATCTAATGATACAATGTTATGCCGATGAACCCATCAAAGTAGAAGATAATTTAACTTCGGAACTGGTGATCCTCCAGCATTTCTCTGTCAACAAATTATTGGGTGCGTAAAGTTAAACATAATTTTGATGTTTATCGAGCGCGCCAGCACACTGGCAACGTAAAGTATTTTAGCGCTTCGTTGCGAGACTAGTCCACGGCTTGTTTCTTTTATATAAGCCTGTCGGCAGCATAGTTCCCTAGTGTCGACTGAACCGTTTGGCACCGGTCCACCGTCAACGAGCGCTTGGCGCATAACTGCCATCGAAATCGTGAGGCGGCGTTAAGCAGTTCATTCAAAATCAATTAAGGTTACGGTGGCATCTGGCATCTTTAATCAAAGGTAAATAAATATGGCGCGATTTTACATTTCAATGACAGCTGAGCTTAGTTTGAGCGTGTCGTGTAAGATTTTACCTATACAGTTATTCCGTTCTTTGATAATTGGTTTTATTCAGTTATCAGCACGTGTTTTGTGAATTAAATCTCGACACACCGTACATTGCTTCATTAGTTTGTGATTAACCAATCCGCACGCTGCGTTAATCCAAGCAAAGCACCCGGTATTCAAAGTGTGCGGATAAACGAGGTTCCGCTGTGCCACACGGAAAGGTCGCGACGCGCGACAGTTGAGAAGGAACCGTCGCGCCACCTGGTGAAACGACCCTCACCAGTTTATTGAAACGCGCGGTGACGGTGTTTATATAACGACGGCGCCGATAACAAGTGACAAGTGCGGATATCCACTTTTAGAAACAGTTTACGAAAGAGCGACGCTACGTGACATCTCGAGATGTGTGTGAGGCGCGCGTGGGCGTCTATTACGTTTGTCAAAGAGCGCACACCTCGCGCACAGGACTGCGCCGTCGCCATTGATGGACAGGTGATATCTAGCGTATAAATCGGCGGGTGCCGTTGTCGCGTCTGAGGGCCTACTCCCCGTCATTCAGCCGTCGTTACCACGGGAAGTTCAGGATCGTAGTAAACGCGTCGGCTTGCCACCTCGCCACTTTGAACTGGACGCGGTTTCACGCGCGCCTTGTTCGCGACGTGTCGCCGTTTATGACATGCGTCCTACCGGCGCTCGGACGGGGCATTCATCAGCCCGGATCGGCCGACCGGACGCTGGCCTGTTAACGCCGCGACGGATCATAGAATGATCGAGCGAGCGAGGTTCGCCGAGAAAAACTCGCGATCCCACCTCCCTGCCCGATGGCCCATTTTCGACGGCGGCGATGGCGCTGTCATTCACAGAAACAAAACAGCTTCGCCGCATACATTATGCTAATTATGCAAATTGCGTTACGCGCTGCCCCCGCGGCGTTCGCGCCCATTTTTTGATTGGTTCGTGCGCTGTCGCTGCGCAACCTCGATGTATTAATTTTACCCTGGGGCGGCAATCAAACCACCCCTTCAGCCTGTGGTCACATATAGGGGGTTTCACTACTTTTCCCGATTGAACACTGGTTCCGTGATTAGCGTAAACTAGAAGAGTGAGACTTCCTTGTCGATCCAGTTAACTCGCGAAACGAGCTGGGCTGTGCGGCAAACGGACCGTTTCGATCTAACCAGGACTGACTCGCGGAAGGCGCCTGGACCGAGCTCGCAGGCCGGGACGCGTCTCGCCTCCACTCGCGCTAATACGTTCTGGCTTAGAGAAAACATCGGCTGACCTAGGCGCACTTTGTTGTCGCTGTTGGCTCGGCCAGTCTTTGCTGGAAGTGTCTACGCCTGCCCAATTAGCTTCTGTGCCGATTTAGCTGCGGTCAGAGTTAACACGCGTCGAAGTAACCAAATAATAACAGTAACAACAATAAACATCTCTCTATTAGCGTGCGATTCGCCACGCCGACGGTGGCTTCACCCTACCTTCACCTAGAAACAATAATTTGGTGCAATTAACTCAATAGTTATTGTCAATCTCATCATATAGTGACTTATTATCAATTTCATCACGTAGTGACTTATTTAATAATATATATATATATATATATATATATATATATATATATATATATATATATATATATATATATATATATATATATATATATATATATATATATATATATATAAACAGTCACAACTTTGATGTCAAAATTGATTTAATTTCTACAGCCCATACTCTATCATGATAATTATAGTAATGGGGGCTGGGGCACTTACTATCAATTTCATCGTGTAATAACCACAACAAGATGTCCAGGGGGGGATACACTGCCACACCGGTATCTTCATCCGCTATGTAGCACATTAGCATCAATTCTACTCTCGTGATCGAAATCTTTGCTTTCCATATGTTACTGCTAAGACATATTTACTACATGTTTTGTCAATATTTACTACATGTTTTCCCGCTAATGCAACTTTGCTAGCGCGACTGTGGCGACAGTCCTGCATAATAATAGCGGTGGCCGACTGCCACCGGATATTCTGGTATTATATCACCAGAGTCCACAGCAGTAGCAGCAGTAGCAACGTTATTATGTAGACACTGTTTCACTGAATGCATATTGCCATCTAGCCGCGAGGTGACAAAGGCACAGCCAGACCAGATGGTGACGGAACATCTTGACAGAAAGCAGACGACACCCTCCCCCGCATCCATCTCGTCACACTACGGCGCCATTGACGCGCATGCGCCAACACCATGGCAAGTCGATTGGTCGCGCCACGGACACGTTGTCGCTTTTTGAAAGGTGTCTGCTGCTGCAGTGCAGGCGGGCTTTGTACACGGGTGGAGTCTCCAGTGGCGCTGCACCGTGGAGCAGGCTTACACCAGTAAATAGGCATAATCTGAAATTCTTAAGTTTAAAGATCCGTACACTGTCGACGGATCTTCCTGTACACAAGTACCCGTTTTTTTAATGTCAAAGTAATGCACACGAACGTCTGGAAAGTATAACTTTGAATGTGGATATTTTGAAATTATTCAGATTACTGTTAAAGAAAAGGAATAATATAAAGTAGTTTATAGAGGTGACAAAAACAGGAATGTGTTTAAAAAATCTAGCTATTTTTGAATCAACCAATTTCATGCAAGCAAGTCCAGCATTCATATATATTATTATAACAGGACAAACGTCTACTGGACTCGTAGCAGTTGGTATTAACTGGGTTAACATATCATTGTGATGGCGCTCATTTGACAATTACAAAGGAGGTTCTGTAAGCGAAATTATCAATAACCGTACAGCCGACTTATAATAAACAAACCCCATTCACTGTTTGTTCGACTTTATTAGTTATATTATCACGGCAGACATATAAACGAGGATGGAAAAGGTTTAGGAGCTGTTGTCTTAGCATAGAAAGGTTTCTTGAAAACAGAATTGATTGCCCGCGAGCAGTCTCCGACACAACCGTAGTTAGGAGAGTAGACGCGACGTCGCGCAGCGGGGACACGGACCGTCAGTCGCCGGCAGAACGGCCCGTGGCGTCTCACCTCCGACGGACCGCCACGCGAGGCGCGCGTCGGAGGCGGACTAGCAAATCTAGGCCAAGGACTAAACGTGCAGAAAAAAGACGTATATCGATTTCGCCGCTCGTTCACTTCAATCGCCGTAGTGACGGCAGTGCTAACAAAGGGCGGCCAAGTCTGATTATTTTATCTCGTGCCTCTCCGGCCAACCGGTCGCGTGCAAGTTGATGCCGATCGACTGTTGATGTCGATTTATGAAACTCTGGAAATAAGGGTTGTACATGAGAACAATTGGACCATCCGATAAGCCTGGCGGTTCACCTCCGTTGTTGCGTGATTGTGTAGTGCGACGGTCCATTGATCCAGTTATGTGACTAATACGCCGTAGTTAGTTAGGACAGTTAGCGGCCTTTGATTGCGAGAAGGATTGGAGGGAGGGAGAAGAGGCGACGGGTGTGCAAAAAGAAGGGATGTAGAGGGGTGAAATTGAAGGTTATGCGTCACACAAGGAAATACCTGGACTTAATATGTGTAACCACGCGGAGTCTTACCAAGTTTTACATTAGAACCTTTAGTTTGATGAGGGAACTTACTGGGGGACGGAAAGCGTGACGAAGCAAAGCATTGATCCGGCGTCCGGCAGCCGGAACAACTTCGGCGTGCCCCACACGAACCGCGAAACCGATTAAACATAGGCTCCCTCGCGAAATTAACATAACATTAATCAGTGACCGATTCCTATGCAGCGGTGTTTCCATTCCAACTTAACTTAGCTCATGCGTGGTAGTCGCTTATGTGTCCGGCTGGCTGGCTGTCTGGCTGGCTGGCAGGCAGGCTGGCTGGCTGGCTGGCTGGCTGGCTGGCTGGCTGGCTGGCTGGCTGGCTGGCAGGCTGGCTGGCTGGCTGGCTGGCTGGCACATGTGACGTCAAAACGGCGGCTACTAAATGTCTGCCATAGTTACATTAATACCTCGTACGCGTGAGACAGATAGAAGGAATTTCATTTAGGCTTATCATTTGGTTGGAGTAGGACGAGTATTGCCCGAATATCTGCACGGACAACACCAGAGGTTGTAAACTCCATTAATAATTCCAGTTTATCCCAGCTATGGTGGTGCAGTACTTAACGATTGTATACATACTTCCTGCCTCGTGATGATATAATACATTATCGACTGTTGCACAAATGAGAGATGCTAATAAAATACAACGTAGCACGCCATAATTAAATCGGCAACGTGTGGCGGAGTATAGTATGTGCCAGTGTGCTCTCCCGTTCAGAAAGCCCGGCATTTACTGAATTTGGTGAGGATCTACGTCATTCAATGTCTACAAAACCATCCCACGGTTTGTGGTGTGGTTGATGGTGCACACGATGTAACATTAGCTGCAGCAGCCGTTGTTGCGACCTCTTGGACGCCAACATAACGTCGCGATATGAAATGTCAATATATTAATTATTTTACACTCAGGGTCACGCTAAGCGTCGCGGTATCTCCTATGGAAACGACTTATTTATGGTGTAATTGGTTATTTATATAGCTGTCACTTTAAACATTTATCGAAGACATTAGCTCTGACCCAGAGTCCGCGAATAGTCGGTGGAGACTTCGGTGCAGACAGGACGCATTAATGTTGTAGGAGGTGCGTTTGTTCGGGACCTGTCGCGTGGGTACTTGTCCTCAGAGGGGGACAGGGTCGACGAATCCCCGGGGAAGACAATCCCCACAGTGGGGCTAGTGTGGTTCTAGTGTACATTATTTCTGCCACGACGATAACCTGATAACTATCTCGTTTGGCCGCGAGAACGATTGCGTGCCTGGTGTACTGTATAAGTAATACATAGGTTAAAAAAGAACACTTTGTACTGTATCGGTGTCTGGAATAAATTCGCCAATACCTTCAGTGTATACTTGGATAGTAATAATAATAATAAAACTAATAATAGGAATGCACATATAGCGCCTGAATAATAATAATAATAAAACTAATAATAGGAATGTACATATAGCGCCTGAATAATAATAATAATAAAACTAATAATAGGAATGTACATATAGCGCCTGAATAATAATAATAATAAAACTAATAATAGGAATGCACAGACAAAGCAAACTGTTTTATGTTAAAAAAACAAACACAACCCTCAGACTATTGTCACTCACTGTCAAAGGTATAAATACTTGGAACAGCTTAGCAAATGAAATAACTCAGCTACCAAGTTTAAAACAATTTAAAAAAACATTCAAGTTGTCATTACTTACAGCATATTTATAAACTTATAATTGAAAGTTATGTCAATTAGTTAATTTATAATTAGCTCAAGCACCACAGTAATAAGTTTATAAGTGAATTGTGAACGCTATTTTGTATTTAATGTTTTACTTATATTGCATTTATTTTGTTTGAGAAGGGCATAGCACCTTATAAGTCGTATGACTTCAGCTATGTCCCTTCAGCAGCAGCAGCAGCACACCGTACTATGCACCTGTATTATGTTGTTGTTGTTGTTGAATAAACTTTCACTTCACTTCACTTCACATATAGCGCCTGAATAATAATAATGATAAAATAATAATATGAATGTACATATAGCGCCTGAATAATAATAATGATAAAAATAATAATAGGAATGTACATATAGCGCCTGAATAATAATAATGATAAAAATAATAATAGGAATGTACATATAGCGCCTGAATAATAATAATAATGATAAAATAATTATAGGAATGTACATATAGTGCCTGAAAAATAATAATGATAAAATTATAATACGAATGTACATATAGCGCCTGAATAATAATAATGATAAAAATAATAATAGGAATGTACATATAGCGCCTGAATCAACTGTCAAAATATGTTTTCGGGCGCTTTACATAGATATGCCATCGTCAGTCGGGGGGAGGCCGGGTAACGCACCAGTGTTCTCGCGAGATATCGCCGTCTCTGTCGGCGTGGCGACGCGCCCAGTCGACTGACTGAAACCAGAGTGCCTCGCCCGTCATCCCAGCCTTATCTGCTCCCAACATGGCATCTCGTTCGGTGCCAGTCCCGGCGATGCTGCGCTGTTTATCCCTGCCTTCCGGTAGCCCGCGCGCGCCGATAAAGTCAACACTGACGACCGACGACACTGCGTCGTTTGTGCGGGAGCCTCGCCAGAACAGAAGTCGATGGCTCGGCAGGCGCTCGGTCGCGTTCACTCGGGCGCTGGCCCTGCTCGGCTGGCTGTCGCTCGCACTAACTCGGGCCATGTATCTACCCGGCTGACGCTCGTTCGCACTCAGCCAGGCCCTGTGTCTGCTCGGCTGGCTCTCGCTCGCACTAACTCGAGCCCTGTCTCTACTCGGCTCTCGCCTACCGCGGTTCACGTCGAGCTGGCCATGCTCTGTTATTTTTTACAACGTATACATAATATAACTATAATCGAGCTAGCGTATGTATGCGTGTTAACGTTTTCTTCTTGGACGACGTGCACCTTGCAAACTTCCAGGGATTAATCTACGACCTACGAATTAAACGTAACACCTTTATTTTTTCGAAATACCCCGTATATCAAGGATCCTTAGTGTTTTTTTGGGGGGAAATCAAATGTTCGCTACGTAAAACGTTAACTTTCAACAATCGCAGAAACCACGCGCGCGAGGCGAATACTTCGGTACGTAAACCGTTTAAGAGTACGTACAGCAGAAAACACGCGTATGAATTGCACATAACATCGACTATAGGTTGATTGGTGTGTGTGTCCCGTCCTTGGGACAGGCACATTTGCTAGTAATTATAATAGATTGTGCGCACATATTGTCAACAGGTTAGCGCTGTTGCTCGGTTTTTATTAATTTATTTTTTAAATCGAAACGAAGTTGCGGCGATCAACTCAGTTAAACTGAGTTTGCAGTGGTCGTCAAGATGAACAGTTCGGTATTTATTTTAAATTGTTAAGCAAAGATTGGGCATATCGTTTAGGGTTCAAATTTGAAACACAATTCCCAGAATTCCCACTCCACGTGAGCGAGTCGACGGGAACCTGGCACGCTATCCAAAGGCCATGTTTCGGCCATCCCTCCCTCTCACGCGTCGCTCTTCGCTGACGAGATGGCTATCATCTGGACGCGTGCACCGGAAATGACGCCTTCCGAAGCGCTCGCGCGATCGTCACCCGGAAAACCGCACGCGCACACCCCGACCTCGTTGTCGCCGCGATGCCCGGATGACGGCTTTGTTGGCGAAACTCATTTACACGTTCGGATGCCTTTGATGGTGGAAGGTGGCTAGGTGGTGGATGGTTATCGATGATAACTCAGATTTCACTCGCGATACGCCGAGATGTGGGCGTGTGGATTGACTTGGGAGACACTCGGCAGAGTGTCGATGTAAACTCTATCGGTGTGCGGGTGCTGAGTGCAAACGTGCCGTCTTCAGCCATCTGGAGCCCGGCGCTTCGACTTAAGGGGAGCAGTCAGCTGCTTTCTTTTATTAACAACGACATTTATATTATTTAATTGAGTCGCGACCTAGGCAGCATTACATTGTATGTCTTAGCCAGGATTTAATGCAGACATATAATAAAATGAATTGGAAAATATAATATACCTCATGATTGACAGTTACTAAAGGAAATGTGAAATATTTATTATTGAAACTATACCCATATAGACCACAGGCTGATCAAGATTAATGTAGAAAGTGACCTTAACTGAAATGACTGCTCTATCATAAAAAAACAGCAATAGAGTTGCCTTATCAGATATTGCTGTGTATCAGACGTTATATTGTTGTAAATGGGCTCCGTATTGTATAGTTGTATAAAGAAAGTGTTTCAAAATGCTTTTAGAAAATAGCAAACAACGCAACTGGATAATGAACAGCTACTGTGTAACTTCTATTTTGTCTATGAGGTAGATTGTTTTTGTATTTGGCGCTTTACGTGCTGTTCAGCGGTATCATGATGATAATTTCCTTTGCCATGATTACCTGTATACGAAGTGTGACAAACTTTTGGAAACGATTCCCAAGTTTGTGACTTGCGAATAGGAATAGAACTATTGAATCTGTGGTCTCAGACTGCGTTGTGTTTTACTGACATGTCCGTCGCATTGCTCTGAGCACCCGTCAGCTCGTGGACCCGTCCTCGGCGTGACGAGCCCACGCGCTGCCCGGGAGTCGTAGTGGTTCACGGTCGACACTCGCTACTAGACGACACGGACACGACCCATTCACGTATAGTATCACGTGCCGTGACGATGCCGCTTACTTGTTTCCATTTCCGGTCGTGAAAATATTTTTTTGAAATGAAAGTTGATTAATCGTTTCGTTTTCTCGCTCTGGGTTTATACCCACTGGGCTCGGGGTCCATTAACTGTCCCAGTCCAGATCATGGAGATGCCACACATGTCTATACGGGGTCCATTAACTGTCCCAGTCCAGATCATGGAGTTGCCACACATGTCTATACGGGGTCCATTAACTGTCCCAGTCCAGATCATGGAGATGCCACACATGTCCATACGGGGTCCATTAACTGCCCCAGTCCAGATCATGGAGATGCCACACATGTCCATACGGGGTCCATTAACTGTCCCAGTCCAGATCATGGAGATGCCACACATGTCTATACGGGGTCCATTAACTGTCCCAGTCCAGATCATGGAGATGCCACACATGTCTATACGGGGTCCATTAACTGTCCCAGTCCAGATCATGGAGATGCCACGCATGTCTATACGAGGTCCATTAAATGTCCCAGTCCAGATCATGGAGTTGCCACACATGTCCATAACTTGTTAATGATAAACATATTTCGGGGATTTTCTCGTCAGTAGCTGGAATTCTTCCAGAATATTTCTTCCGTGTTGTTCGGTGTTGCACGTCCGTTCAATGAACACCACGGACATCTGGAACAAGAGTGGAGGAATGCCAACAAGTGCGTCGTGAACTTCATGTGTCTGTTAGTGTTATTCCCTTTATTGAGATACGATCATTTTCACGATAGCCAGATCAGTATTGTGACGCCACTTGGATGTTCCGCGTTAATATCGCGTCGGAGATGACTCGATAAATTCTGCGTAAACTTTCGACGGATCACGTTTCTCGTCCAGATGGGACTCATCTCCGGGCGCTGGCGATAAGGGGATTATCGCGGCGCGATGCCGACGGAAGCGCGTCAGATCGCATCAAATCTTCTTCGCAACGTTCGATTGTCGTAGTGCGTAAAAACGGGCGATTCGTCGTACGTCGACTGACGCGGTGACAGGCCGCGCCGGTCGCTGGCTGCGTCGCCTCGCGCGCGACTCCTGTCGTCACGACTAATTGACACCGCGTCGGAAGCAGCTTGGTGGCACTTGTCGCGAGATGTCGTGGAAGCGGAATTAGCGCGCGCGTTTTACTGCGAATCGGCGCCGATCGCTGGAAGTCTCATCCTGCTCAAAGATGTCCCCTAATGGCGTCTTCTGTCCGTCACAATCTGTCTCGTGTGTCGACTCACGCACGACCGCCATTTCGTAATGACACGTGTCATTTGCGCCACGTAATGCGGGATGTCGCTCACTGCGCGTGGTTATTTATCTAAATTATTATTGAATATATTAATGCTACGTCCAGTGCAATGGAATATAGTTATTTATTATTGTAAGATTGCGTTTGAAACGATACGCACCAACGAGGAAACTGAGAAATTCATATTCCACGAAATCGTCGTCGTTTTGTGAAATGACGTCACGGATTCATGGGTTCGCTACCGCTGTGAGGCGCTGTTGAGGAGTGTCTCGTTGGCGGATCTTAGGCCCGTAATAACATGCTGACCAGTATCGACTGTCCCATCGCCTAACGCTGGACATCGGATTGGACAATATATTGATGGATATCTCAATCAGCTTGTGTTTCTTATTTCAAGACGAATAGGCCTATCACTTATTTCAAGACGAATAGGCATATCACTTATAACGCGCGGTTGTGTGAGAAATATCGCGTTTCAAGCAAACCGAAATCGATATAGTGTTTAGTTAGTCTTCAGGACACTGCATGTTCATATATTTGTGGTAGTTGAGGACACGCATATAGGGGTGGGGTGGGAACTGTAGCAGGGTGGGACAGGGGTTGTTGGAGTGCGGGCGTGGCATTGAGGGGTTTCTATGCTCCTTCCTTATCTGCTCGCCACGTGTCGTACTTACTGAGCCGCCACCATCGATTTCTGTTTATTGATTAACGAGTTACTAATTGATTGCAGTTAATGAGCAGTGACCGATTAGTTGAGCCCCATATGTCGCTCGACAGGTGCCGAGAACGCGCGGGTGGTCGCGGGTGGTTGGGGTAGGGCTGCTCGCAGGTGGTGGAGGGGGCGGTCAGGTGGCCGGGTAATCTGGCGCGATAATCTGACGGCGCGTGGCGGGTCGGGAGGAAGGGGCAATTACGGGAGCGAAGGGTCACGCATCCAAGGCCCGCGGCGTCCCCGGTCGGGGAGATCTAAGGCGTCTCGCGCCATCCCACGCCGCCGGCCGCCAGGGCCGAGTCGATAAAGCGTCTCACACCTTGGCTAATAAAACCGCCCGCTTACTCGGGTTTCATGATTCGTATTGGGTTTTACAAGCATGTGGTCTCGCAACAATGGCGTCCTTCTCTACTTCTCGGTCACACCGTCACGTATCTGTATGTGCCATCACATCAGCCGGCGACGGGGGACGGCTGTGGTCACACTCTTCAACTGACTTATTCACTGAGCAACCCTGACAATTATATTATCTCTGAGTGAAACAGGCGCGACCAAGACTTAGCTTTACGTCATGTCAGATGCATAAACACCGCTGTTCGCTATATAAGTCATACTGAAATAAGCCATGGCGAAATGGCACGATATATTGACATTAAACGATCCTTCACACCGCTGCCAGTCACATATCATGAGACTGATGCATTCGGAGTTGCACTAAGACGCTACTTTTCGGGACAGGCCGACAGAATCCAGCCGCTACAAGTGACATATTTTCCGGTATAATCTGTCAGGTGTTGCTTCCGTTTTGAGATTTCCTACTTTTATTGAGTCAACTTTGCCCCGCGAACCTTCATTCAGGCTGTCGATGCGTCGGCAGTTTCCTGTGCGGATTCGCACGGCGCATGCGTCGAACACAGCTGGTTGTTGCCTCCGCCGCCAGGTGCGCGCCCGTCGTATCGCGTTGATAACGCACGAAATTGACGAAATTGGCAGCGCGGGCGAGCCGTCAGAATTGACAGAGTTAACGAAATGGTATCGCCGCGACATATGATTTATAATTGGCGGTGAAAGTCGATGCCTGTTATCGGGTGGTTGCTTCTCGCTTTCCGACACCGTTCTTCCTCCGTGTAAACGGACCCACACGGTGGCCGGGTGTGATAAGCGTTCAGCTCGCCCGTGGCTGGCGTATCACGGACCCCGTCGGGCGGGTTAGAGACCTGGAGACTGACAGGCCATTGTTCCTGGCCCGCTGTCGCCTTGTGATACCCGCAGCCTTCGACGACGCTCGGGGTGCGCTGACGCGTTTATTGGCGTAATTGGAAACAAAATATCGGCGACCGATACGAGCCGAGCGCTGATTGATTTATATACGGGCGCAGGGGCGGCGACCCGGGCATTGAGTCGATCAGCGCCCAGAGACAGCATCCGCCTACCGGGAGATGAAGTCGGGTGAGTTTGGTTCTCTCCCCGTGCATGCGCCGCGAGTTTCCGGCGGGGGTGTCAGCGAATTATTAGGAAATCGTTAGCGACGCAGTTATAAGAAAACGACACTGGTCGCGTGACGGTAGCGATTCATACGTAACGACACGCATTGGAGCGTGACCGGTGCGCGTGAGCGATTTTTTGTGTAGCGCAACAGTCACAACACGATGTCGCCAACTACTGACAGGCCACGCGGGTGTTTCCAACGTCGTGTACAATTCATGTCATGAGTTGCGATAACATTTGTGGAGAACAGTGTTTGTTCGATCGATTCATCAGACTAAGATACTTGGTATTTTATTAGAACGTATTTTTTTTAAAAGAAAACAATATATTATTTTAAAGAACAGTTCGACAAATAGATAAATATGGCGGTGTCAACTACCAAGGCCTTTGCGGTTGTTTCCGAGGCCGTTTAAAGTTCATGTCACACGAGTTGCGGAGCATGCCATTTGTTGGAAAATGTCACCGTTTAGATTAGGATGAAAAACTTTGTTTGACAAATAGATAAATAATTTTCGATTTCATTGCACGAGCCACTTACTATTGTCAAGACAATAATTCGTGGATAAATACGATTTGCTACTCAGCATGTCTAGCGTTTATTATATACACATTCAACATGCGCTGTCTAATAGACGGGTGCAGTTATGATTTCGTAATCAGACGTGTGCGATTAGGACGGAACTGGTTGTTTAAGTCATGACGCGGTCATCGCTTATAAAATGGCGCGTGCTATGACGATGGAACTATTATTTACGTCATCTGAAAAAACACTGACAGACGGACACTTGAATGCGACGATAGAGAACACAGCTTAGTCTCCAACTCTGAATTTGCTAAAATCATTAGGCGCGTGAAACAAATACAAAATGCTACATTTGTCCGATTATTTATGTTACTTTTTTACGATTTGTATAATGTGATGTTTGATACAATCGCCAGTTAATATGGTCACCAATTAGCACTTGCACGTACACGCTGGCACGTGTTTCCTGTGTGCGCACGTGCTTCGTGTGCCACGTTATATGGTGAATGCAGATAAAACTAAATTAGAATCCGGAAAACGTATCCGGACGGGTATCGTAGTCCGGGTACCGCAGTCCGGGTATCGCAGTCCGGGTACCGAAGTCCGCGTACTGCAGTCCGGGTATCGCAGTCCTGGTATTGCTGGCTTTGTTAGGAGGCCACGTTATTGATGACATCAGAGAACTATGAGTAATTAATAGTTTTTTTTAATCGAAAGGCCGTATAACTACAATAAAACAACACGTCTAAATTTCTAAAAGCGTCTCGATCAATTTGTCGTTTACGTCCAAGAGCGAGGCCAAAGTAACGCTGCAATCGCCAAGTTAATGCGCGGTACACGATGCGTGAAAGAGAAATATGCGGTCTGACTAACGTTTAGACGACGGTCGGCGTCGTATATTGTTGCTTAGTTAACTCGACCGCGGAGTTGTTTGGTCAGACGAAGCACCGAGTCCTCTGTTTGCAGCAGCGGATTAACATTAGAGCACGCAGACCCGGGTTGTTAGGTTCACACTTCACGGCCGCGCGTCGTTTACGTTATCTTGGTTATTGATTGAGCTCGTAAACTCGACGTGCGCGTGACACATCGGGTGGGTTAACCTCAGCGCCTCGTGTGACGCAATGGTTGGGTTGACGACAACACGTCGTGTCGGCAGGCCACCACTGCGCCTCGTTTGTAGGTGGTGTGAAAACACCAGTAACGTTGGACAAATGCGTGAACTTAATTCCGTGCGAATCGGACGTTTTCGTGAAATAAACACTCAATGTAAATCACGTACTAGGTTCCTAATGTTGAAACGGTAACACCTGGGCATCAATCAGTTCGGACGGTCGAAATTTAAAGTAAATACTGTTCGACAGAGGGTTAAAATCTGATGATGACGTCAGGTCGGGGCGCGAGGCTTGACCACGTGATCGGTCTTCGTTCGCGCGCATTTTATCGTCGTTTCTAGGCGACCCATGTGGTACGGTTTATTTAGCCCCCGGAACAAGCGTCACCACCCCGCTACAGGTTTCGTGCTGACGGCGACGAAGGCACTGCTCATCCCCGTGGACCAAGTGAGCGATAATGGCCCAATCAAATGTTTTGCATCGATTACGCCCGAACGGGACCTGGGAAGCGGGAAACTTGGTCCGCGGCGAAATTATCTCCGACTGCTGTCCCTCGGTGTCACTGCCGTAACCTGGACGCGGCAACTCGGGCGAGACAGCGTAAATCACCGTTGACCATTCACCGGACCCAGATTGCAGCAATTAACACTGCGGACTCGGTGGCCGCTGGCTGTAAATGACCGCTGTAAATGACCGGTGGACACTTGTTTGGTCGATCAACAAATCGCGTGACACCGTGATTGCGTGCTCGTTTCTGCTCGAGCGAGCAGTTGGACGGCTGTCCAGTTTGAATGTGTGCTGTTCAACAAACACGTCTTTTTGTGCTTGAGCGAGTCTATTTTGTTCCCCGTCAGCCCGTGGATCCGTCGGGGAAACGACAGTGCACGGAACGCAAATACAGGACAGGCACGGGTGTTAATTGCCTTAATTTGCGCGTCGATGCGTACAGATGTTAACGTGTGCACAGTAAATGATTACATAAATGTTGTGTGCTGTCACAGTAGAATGAACACATGTAAACAATACGACGAGAACACATATGAACGTAAATACAATTGACGTTATAAATGCATTTATTTTAAAATCTGTCAGACAAATGTTACTCAGAAGCAAAACATGTGGGGAAACTGTCCGACACGGTGCTGGTGTTGGTGCTGGTGTTGGTGTTGGTGCTGGTGTTGGTGCTGGTGTTGGTGCTGGTGTTGGTGCTGGTGTTGGTGCTGGTGTTGACGTGTTTTTCTTGCTCCCGTCTAACGATCATTTGATATATTCTGCGCTCTCTTTTCTGATTTGTTATTCATGTTTTATTTTATACGCCCGGCTTTCTTCCATACTAACTTTCACTGTTAATTTGCCTCTATGTGTGTGCGCGCACGTGTGGCCAGCCACTTAACGTGACTTGAGTGCTGACGTTATTACGCCATTCAATCGGTTCGTTTATGGACCCCGCTATCTGTTTTATCGACTGCCCCTCGGCGGGCTTCAGGCAGGCTGGACGTGACGCCACGATAAGTGACGGTCAGAGCCACTGAACGCCACTAAATATAACAGCCCGGCCGGGCTGCCTGGTACATTGACACAGCCCTACTGCAGAATCCACTGATGCTATCGCCCTCTCCCCCATCCCTACTGTTTCACTGTTTCACCACCCCTACCCCCAACTCTCTCGAACGACTAGCTCGCGTCTGATCAGCGAATCCAGTCAGATTTAATCGGCACAGAAACGCTGGCGACTGCAATAAATAAATCATAAAAAAACGACCTCCACCCGTCCGCTGAATAAACCTCGATGTGTTCAGCTGGTAGCGATCGTCCGCGGAAAAACGACCCGCCAGAGTCTGTCCGTCGACAGCCACCTGTGACCGGCGCTCTTCCGTCCGCCATTCAGCGCGGCGCACGGCTCCATTCATGAAAATGCAAATGAGGCCGAGCCACGCGCGTCACGTGCCGGTTTTATGAATGACGCGGCGGCGAGGCCGAGGCTGACTACGGGCCGGCGGGCGACGGGTGTTGATTCATTGAGAAATGGCAGCGCCAGCGTAAGCGGGTCGTGCGACAGGAAATGCTGGCGTGTAGATAGTAGTAACACGATCATCGCCGTGGCAAGACGGAGCGGCGCGCTGCGGGACGAGGCGGCGATGGTATAGATAGAGATTATACTGCGACGAATCGACAGTGTTTGTTCGGCGATCGGACGACGCCGCTTTTGACGCGCAGGCCGCTGCATAGCATGCCCAGTTACACTGGCGCTAAGACCGGCCACTGGAAGAACGACATGGGACCGCTACCAGAACGGCTCCTCGTCAACCTCGGGGCTACCTCGCCGCGTTCGCTGCACGCAGTAGAGCGACTCATCAAGCGCGGTAAGTCCCTTTCCCTCCCACACACTCCCCTTTCCCTTCCGCGTCCTACTTCCAGCTCCCTTCCAGTTGTCCCTCTTTTTTTACGACGGCCCGTTACCCGGCGGCGCTGTTGGCCCGGTCGTCTCCAACGTGCGCGATTAGCGACCGACTATTTCTGGTTGCGCCGCGGGCCGTACGCTGTAGCCGGCCGTGTAGGACCGTGTAAAACAGCGTTCGTCCGTCAGCAGGAGTTTCTGCGGCCGACTCAGTGCGGTTCGGCTCCCGGCTGTTGTCTCCCGCCTACACGCGGGGGATGGATGCGGCTCGACCCGGCTGGACGATGTTCTTCGTTTCTGCCCCCTTTACAACGGCGTGACGTTAGCCCATGTACTGCTGCACCGCCCCAGCTGTTGTCCCTTGCAACATCTCCCTATCGGCAGCCTTCTCCCTCATGTACCTTTCTTAAATCGCTCTTTACGCACTCCTCCCAAAATAAATTTTAATAAAATTTATCCTTATCCTTTATCCAAATAAAATTTATCCTTATCCTTACCCCATATTAGTTACGGCGGAGGAGGATGCCACGTAAATGCGCGCGGCACACCGCCGGATAGATGAACGTCTCGGTGACGCCATTGTCCTGCTGGTCTTAAATGAAACCAACCGACTTCCTTGCGTGTTTGTTGAGAGGCACTTTAATTGAGAGATTTGCAACTGACACTGTTGAGTTTCAACGCAGGAAGCTTACGCATCGAGTCGAATATGTTTGTGATAATACACCCGAGAAATCGGAGGAATAGATGACAGGTATCCGAAGATAACTGTAAAACTTCATATACGTTGGCTAACTGCGCTGCTACGTTAAAACGAGGACCGGAAAGTGACGAGCTCTAATTTCCTTTAAATTAAATTAAAATATAAAATTTAAGTAACTTGAATTATACCATATTGTAGAACATTGAAACTTCAAACATTATACAATGTTTTACTGATTCATCTGCTAATATGGTTACCTGCTGAATATTTTGTATGAATTTAATGATGTTATGATTGCCGTTTAAATGACGTTTAGTAATTAATTATACAATTATCGTATTGCGCCGTTTCGAATGGGAGCACAAGTAACGAATTAGCATAACATGAACGTGATACATATGGTAATACAGCCATGTAAAGTCAGTATTAAATGGCAATATTCGAGCATAGACAATAATATATTATTATATACAAATCTCACGGCCAGTTGTGAGTTGACACGTAGTACAGCTCCGTTGACTGGAACTTCGGATAACCCAAAGTGTTCACCAATTAAACGGAGTTGAGTGTACGTAATTATGATGATTGTTCATAAACAAGCGCGCTTTTGCGTCAACTATCAGAAGTTTTCAGTGTTGTAAACACGCCTGGGCTATACGACAATTAACCTCTTTCCGAAACCAAACTGCGCAGTAACGCGTCGACTTTGCTATATATATATCATCGAGGAAAAATTAACGCGAATAAATATCGACTCTCCTCTGTTCGCGAACGTCGTAAATATCATTGTAACCCGATGCGCGCAGTACGCTGACTACATTTCATGTAGCCGATATAAATCAACGGCTCTCCTTAAAATCTTGATGTCTGTGCGCGCGGTGGGTACGATTTTGCCGCCGAAAATAATTCGTGGACTTCGGTGATGAGTTTGTGCAACGGCTTGCGTGGTTGTTGGCTCTTGCACAATGATATTCCTTGCCGTCGGTCGCTCATTATTGGCTATTACATTATTTTCGGTGGAGAAAATTACGCTGACGTGACACCGAACTCGCTGTCTCGCGTCGCTTGTTTGTAATTACGCCTAAATGAGCCGCAAGTAGCCTGTAAGCGCGCCGCGAACGCGGGTATATTCGGCGTCACTGCCGCGCGCTGAAGTTCCCGCGTTTTGCGCGTGGCTCGTGACAGATGCGTAACCTACGGTTTATTATGTAACCCAAGAATGTTTATGTTGGAGCTTACTCGCTCGGCGCGCGCCCAAAATTACTCTTGTTTTTAACGCTGGTCGTGTTTTTCGTAAGCGACTCGGTGTTAGAAAGAGACGCTACGTGTGCATGCCGAGGCGCTCTAAGCGAGTAGTTCGCCAGCGCCGATAGAAACGATGTAACACGATCATTGCAAATGACAGATATGGATCATACATCGCGATTAAGAGGCGGTTATTAATTACCGACCTGATTACTGCGGTGGCCGAAATAGAAACGATTTGGCCGAGTGCGATCACCATGGTATACGTTGTCGCTGGTAGTGCGACGCCAGATAACGGTGTCCGTTGGCTCTATCGGGACATTCAAACTCGGCTTGCTTTCTTTGGACTGCGCGAAGTGCGTTGATGAAATCGCGGGGAGATGCGCAATCTTAAAGAGAGGCGTTAAAAATTGAATAGGGCGAACCCTATTGTAGAAGGGGTAAAATATCGCGCGTTGCGTGCCAATGAATGGGTGAGATGCGAGATAAGACGGGTGTCATAATGATAGCGAGCGCCGTGCGCGGCCGTTGTAATCAGCGAGCGGTGTTTGGGGGGTAGCCGTGTCTTCCGAGGCCAACTAGTTATTATAGTGTCCCCGGTTATTAGCGCTGCAAATAAGTAGCCGTGTATTGCAACAACCAAAGGATCGTTTTCGTTCCTCAAGAATGCCCACTCCCCACATCTTTAACACGATTAATTTACACGCACGTGCCCACGTTAATATAAATCTGCTTGTGTAGTTACTACTACGCCCCTATCGGTGGATGTTTGTCGGACGTTAACGCGGACTTGCGAGTGGAAATTCGGCGGGTTTTACACCACGCTGAACTTCGGGTAGAAATCCCAGCAAGTAAAAATAGTACATCACGTAAAGGTGAACAGGCGAGACCAGGCGCGAGATCAGGCGCGCGGTCACGAGCAGTGATTCCATGTTTTCGTTTGAATAGAAATAGAGAGTGACATCGTTCGATTTCCCAGTCGGTTTATTTGTCCGTAAAACAGCGCTATATTATGCGTAGAAGAGAAACGAGGAAAAATGGGTTTATTGAACCCAAGGGGTTTCCTAAATCGTTTTTATGCGGCACCTTCTTCTAGTAACGAGGACACGAGTGGTAAGGTCCCGACCACTTCGCATTTGTGTCGTCCAATTGATCGGTAATGCGCCTTGATGCGACTGACTGTTCCGCTGGAATCGTTCACGATTTCACACCCGGTCGAAAACGAATGTTTAATTTTCGCCGAGGGGCAGAAATAAAGGGTGAATTAGAAGCGGCCGTGATGGATGGTGCTTTATGACCGTTGAGGGCGCCTTCAGAAGTTTGCTGCGTGTGCGACGTCATCAGTCGGCTCTGATCCTTATCAGGCGGCGGAGAGCGCTGGGTGAAGACTTAACACCTGCCTGGTCTCAACGGTAATTGCCTGAAACTAATGACGGGCGCTGATCGCTCACATCTCTACAGCAAGAAACACTACACTTGAGACGGGGTGGTAGCTAGTAGGGTGGGGGTTCTTGACAGCAAACATTGTCGCCCGCATATGTACTTAGACGGGGTGTATAATTACGCGACCCGGCAAAATAGAATGCCCCGATTGCTCGGGTAACGTTTACGCGCACGCCAATTTGAGCAGACACGCGCGTTGTTAAATAAACATTCTTATGGCGTTCGAGCGGGATAAATGCGATGGGAAACTTGTTCAGGCGAGACGATTACTTTCGCGTTTTACGGGGAAGTTCAAGTGACGGAGTTGTCTAGCTGTACTGGTCTGGTTCCGATGTGTTGTGAGCGCCTTGTCTGTTCCGTTGGTCGTAAACCATGCCAGTGCGCGGCGTAGTTAACAGGTTGAGCGTCTTTATCGCGACAACGTCGGCGTGGGTGGAGCGGGTCGTTGATTAGGGAGGCAACGCTAATCGCTGAAATATCACCAGGCTGCCTGTCGTAACTGGAAACTGCGAAGTGTTGGCGCGATTACAATACCCGGCTGGTGATAGCGACCGACCGACCCCGACCGACCGACCGACCGACCGAAATATGCAAATCGGACGAAATTAATGTTTGCGCCTGCGCCCTGTCGTACCGGTCGGTGTCGGGTGTAAGGTTTTTGCTGTGGAGATGGATTGGCGATAGACGCGTCAGCGGGTAGATAGGGGAAGATAGGGGCGCCGTTGGGGGTTCATGTTGTGACAGTGTCTTTCGGTCGCCGGCCCCCACAACGGGTGTGTAAGAAAACAACCGATAATCTACGAATGTGCTTCAATTTCATGCAATGACCGGCTCCACGCATGACGCGTTTTCAAACTGTTTGTAATTAAGTTGTCGCATATTTTGTTGGACACTGTCACTTTATTTTCCTTTCTGATGTAGTTTGTAAATCCACAAGGGTGTATGTTTCGTCACTACAACACAACTGTATTGTGCAGTACTTGGGGTACGCAGAGGGTACGTAAATAAGTACCACATATATTCATTGCTTCGCGGTCGGGGAGATTTTCAAAACACGAAAACGCCAACATAATTTAGGTCTTTAGTATTTCTGTTATTATTTTAAAAGTCAACAACATTGTTAAAATCGATGCATTATATATGGAATTCCATTATGCACATATCTGGTTCTGAAGCTTCACGTACGTTAATTTTTACTACTTTACAATTTAAAGTCAAGTGTGTATTATACGCAACGACATCGCGGCACCGACGGCGGAAGTGACGTTGTGGATAACGTCTCCAACGAGCGCGCGAGACAGAGTTCAATTTATTCCGGCTCTGACTTCACCTTGCGTCACCCGCGGACATTGTTTTATGGCTGCGTACAACCAAGTCGTCGCGGCATCATGCACAGCAATGTCCGCCGGCGGGAGGTGTGAATGCAAGATGCGCACGACCGTGCACTCTCCGCACACATCTACCTTATGTCGAAGCCATGTTGTTGTAGCGCGATCTTTTATTGCCTTGCGGTCATTCCGTCTCTTGTTACTTGCCTGCAGAATACGATTTGTTGGACGCCTCAAAGTACATAAAGTGTATGTTGCTTTTCTTAGACTGTGACTTGTTCACATGCTATACTTACAATTTTTGTCGGTATATTTATAGCTAACAGTTGTCCGTTCAACCGTAATGCAAAGTGGTTACTTTAAATTCGAACGAACATACATATATCACATAATTAGGCCGTTCGCCACACCCTGTCTATATCACAAGGGGTCCGGTGGGGTCCCTGCTGTGATGGGACGCAGTTCATTGGCAGCCGGGTCTTGGAGACGGCACTTACTTCTCGGTCCGTGTGATACTGGGGTCCGTCCCACGTGCATCTTCACAGGATCCTCGTAATTTGCAGTCCGGACGCGCTCCGCCCACCGCCAAACTCCAAAGACCCGTCATCACTTGACGTTCGGGTGTTAATGACTTTGCAAATACGCACCCCGTCTTTGGAGTGTCGACATGAAAGCCGTGGCCCGAGTGCTAGGAACACCGGGCCTTGTCGTTGGGACGGTCATCCTTGCTTACGTCATGGGTGTTAATTACCGACTGCGGGAGTCCCACGCGCCGGGACGCGGGACTCCGGTCAATTCAGGGCCCGCTACGAGTGTTGAGGGTACGAGAATTGGGCGAACGTTCCCCCAGGCTTAGAGGGCGATTACAGGACGATGTTGTCGCCCCGTCGGGTACAATGGCATTTAAGGGTGAAGTTGTTATTGGAATCTGACAGTTAACTTGCAATGCGCTGTGTGATTAACGCTGATTAATGAAAGACGCGGTATGGTTGTGTGATGGATATGTTCACCGAGTGCCGATGCTGATGAATATCAGATGACAGCGTGTCGTTGTAGACGCATTGTCTCATTACATCAATTAAAGATGGTAGATTTCATTGCGGTCACGTCGACCTAACATGAACACAATAAATGAGATATTTGTTGACGCACCAATAAAAGTTCACCACGTGTACGACAGTCAATTTGCCATGCCATCTGGCGGGCAGAAGTCCCAAGTCCCATGTCCCATAATTCAGTTCCCGCAGAAGGCAACAGATGGTTGTTGAAACGTTGAAAGTAAGTTAACTTACACAGAAGTGTCAAGTTGCCAGCAAGAAAATGTATATCTCATGGTCGTGATCATTAATGATTATGTCACTTTAGTTCTTGCCTAAAAACACGGCCGCTGGTGTGTGTGTGTGGGGGGGTGGGAGTGGGGGTGGGGGTGTGGGTGGGGGCGTGGGTGGGGGGGTGTCGGTGAAATATGGCGTACGGTTGTCATCGCCGTAATTAATTATCACCGGCCAATTAATTAACACGATGAATGCAGTGAGACTGAGTGGGAATTAATGAGTTCATATCGTTCGTCCTCCCCCCGTGACAGCCGACAGACGTGCGGGCAGTTATGGGGGCTTCACGGCCGGGGCCCCTCCCACCGCTCGCCCCGTCCTAGCCCGCGTCGTTTGATCAGGCGCCGTCTTGGAGTCCCGCTCGTCAGAGGAGTGCCACGCGACGACTCGCTCCCGGATTCTTCTCCAGCAAAATACAGTCGCTCAGTATCCATGACGCCTGGATGCAGGTCCATAGGGGCGAGACAACAGGCACCCCTTCCATATAACGTATCCATGACGCCTGGATGCAGGTCCATAGGGGCGAGACAACGTACACGCCTTCCATATAACGCGCCAAATTCACGTTCATTTCATGGCAACGCTTTGCGAAGGAACCAGACTGAAAAAATGGCGGCAAGCAGCGTAGTCAACACATCGCTCTAAAGGATGTTATGTCTCGGAACAGTGGCACGGTGATATACGTGACTTGTTTATTAAAGATAACATGCATAACAAGATGTCTTTAGCGGTGCTGTGACGTTGGAACACTGCAGAAGCGTTAACTATGAGCGCAAACAAATTGTGACACTTTCAGTCGTTTTATTTCTGACATTCAATCTTACGTGGTGTATGGACGGTTAGTTATGTCACGTGATAAGTTCTACTCCGAAATATGTGTTTCTTGAATGGTCTCATTTATGACGTGTGCCAACAGGAGTGGTAAACCTGCTGACTTGGCGAGTCGGTTTCTGATCTTCACAAATTAGATCTTGTCGCATAAGAATTTGAGTTCGAGTGGCGGCCGATTGTCCGGTCTCTGGACGAGGACTTTGAAGCGGCCGGCGGTCCGACGCTAAGTGACGCGGGAGGGGGTCGGGACGCAAGCTGGGACAGGGAAGACAATCAACCGTTACAATCACTCCCGGCCCCCGTCCGAGCGCCCTAATCCCGACTTCCTGCCCATTGTCACCCGACCCGATTTCCACAGTATGACGCAATCGGTTATTGATACCAGCCGTGTGTAACGATTGACTGTCCGACGACTGTGTTGACCAGTAATGTGGACACTAATGCACCCGGAGGCTGTACACCTGGTTCGCCCATCTGCGAGCTGCCTTCTGATGTAGTGTCAACGATCTGTGCAGCGAGAAAGGAGTCCCCTTTCTTTTCCCGCTGGAGAAGAGGACAAGGGAACGGGTTGGGTTAAAACTCCACCCTTAATTGATTTAGCCCACCACGAGTCGGGTTTGTTGATGTTCAGATCTATAGTGTGAGAATAGTTTAAGTAATGCGTGCAGCCGTTTAATAAACAGTGCGTACTTTTGTTAAAACATGCATTTTGATAGTTAGATCGGGTAATTTACCAGAGTGAAGATCCATTCATCAGAGTATATAGAACCTGACCAGCTTTTTTTTACCGGATCCGGTCTAGAATAGTGTAATAGTTCGATGATTTCATCAAAACAATATAACTCATTAACACAAGCGAGCTAGCATGTCGTAGACGGTTGTATATAGGTTTGATTTTCGCGAAATTGTTCTAAAACGAGACGAGGGGAACATTGAACCGAGGACGGACTTTTAATTCGAGGCGGAACATTGTAGCGAGCTCTAGAGGCACGGACTGCGCGTGTTGGCGAGTTTTTTACACAGTGCATGCGTGACTGTCGATGATCGTGTTGCTAAATCGGCTAAGCAGAGCAACATATGCCCCTTCATCGGGTCGCCGTCGCGTCGCCAACAGATTCTCTTTTCAGTTCTCACGGAGCCTCCGGGGCGATAGTATCTTGTGTGGCGCACGGCGACATTATCATCGCATCAACCTCAGCCAAAATTGGGTCCTGTCTAAATAATAATAATCGCTCGTCTATTTAATACGACACCCCGATGTTTTGCACGGCTAGTCGACCGTAGCGAAACGACGTTATCTAATTGGCCGATCACGGTCGGCTGACGAGACGAGCGAGAGAAACCACTGAGATTAACTTTTCACGAAGCCTCGTTGCGGCGGGCGAAACGAAATCATGTCGTCAAACGTGGACAAGCAAAGAATGGCGACAGAAATACATTTTCTATAGAGCCGCCCCGGGGGACGTCTTTGTTGCCAGCCCTTGGTTAGACGGAGAGACGACATTGCCCCCCAGCAATGCGGCGTCGTTACGACCGTGATCGCTTCGACGGACTGGTAATTAAATTTGTTTTCTTCCCGGGTTGAAGACGTTGCGTCAGATTTCACCCGAGGTTAATGTAAACATGTAATGGTGGTTTCTTCTCGTACTACTCCGGAGCATTGTTAAACGGCGCAATTTATATTGTAGATGCAACGACGGAGTAGCAGCGACCCTTGCATCGATGGATTCGCGTGTGCGGATAAACAAATACATAAAATAAATAATATATGCACAACATTGTTTTTATTAGTTTTTATTGTAATAATAATAATAATAATAACAAAATGCTGTGGCTCCTAAATTCCCAGGAACCCGAGCTCAGATGTACAACAAGCCAGAGTCGTTTATTAAAGCATGATCTCATGACTAGGGACGCGCAATTCATCACCAGAGCGAGAGACCGCCGAAAATTAAGGGTGGAAGTCCAGTTCCGGAAAAAAAATATTTTAACATGAGGTGTATTCTCCGACTCCATTCCAGTAGACCATTGGGGCCAACAACCCGATATGAACGCGTGGCCGTGGTCTGCCTATCGACCCCAGACGGGTGGTCGGCAGACTCAAGTGGCATTTGGCGTCGACACAACAGACTTTCATTCATGAAAACGGCAGCGCTAAGAAACGCGGACTTCGGACTTTTTATCTGCGATCGCCGCGTTATTTACAGAAGTGGCTTACCCCGCGACGTTGTATAAACATTGCAAGTGCCGGGTTGTCGCGCAAAACTGGGTCGATCTGCCAGCGCGCCGACTTTCGTTAAATCTATGTCAGTGTTATGCTAGATTCGCGCGCCAGCCAAAATAAGTTGTTTCGTAACTTACTTAGCCACACTGCAAGTTTTTTAAACTGTCATCAACAAGTCAACTATTTTTTGGCTTATGTTATACGGACTGATTTAATGACAAGAAAGAAACATTATTTAAAAACCGGTATGCTTCTGTACAAAGGCCTCATTTAACGCGATCGCATCGTAAGTTTATCGTGTAACTTGATTTTGCTAGGAGAGTCGGGGAGAAAATACGTATTGGGAGGGGAATACTTGTACCAAATTGGCCGTGTAAGGCGGCTTTCGGATAAAAACCACCCGCTGAAGTCGCCCGTAATCAAACGGAACTTATCAGCGAATTGCGGTTATTTTTAGTCGCCGGCTCTCGAAGGATGTTGTTTTTGCCGCTCGCGCCGACTTTACTGCTGGCGTCTGGACAGGAGGGCAGGCTGGCTGAGGCGGGAGGGAGGCGGGGGACGCTCACTTGACGCCTCGGCGCCTCTTATATCCCACCAGTGAGCGGGCCGGGGGAGTCGTAGATCACCCGATTCACGGGATCGACACGGATCGATGCGTTGGCGGGCTTGCTAGTACTGCGCAGTGTATTTGCTATGGAGTGTAACTTGGTATTGGCGCTAAGTTGTTGAATGCACCGCCGTCGTCTGCCGACCGTGATTTAAGGGAAAAAACGAAGACCAGTATCGATGCCAGCCTTACCCGGACTTCAACGACAAAGAGGAGGGCATCAGTAAATGTAAATTTTACCGGCCACACAGCGTTAATGGTTGGTGTTCACGTGTTCGTCTGAAATTTAATGCTTCAACGCCAATCCTCTTTACGAAAGGTGGTTGTAACGCTCCGGCGTCAAATCACGCGATTACGGTACTGATGAACCCAACGAGCGTGCCGCCATTAATTATTAGAAACGCCAGCACAAAAGACGCGCTCGCCACGTCGGATGCGTTTCGTTCTCACGATATCTGGCGATTTTTCTTGACTGCGACTGAATGGCCACTTGACCGGGCGTCGATTCAGCGTCCGTGGCGGGAAGGAAGTCGGGAAAGCGATAAATAAGCACGACAATACCTCGCCTGGCGCGCAGACGACCGACCGCTCGCGCACAGGGCGCTTCTGTCAGAAAACAAAACGTCGTGATATTTACCTTCACCTAACGGTGTCGGGTTGGCGACTCGCGATACATTCGACTGACATTCGTGGAAACGTTAATGTCAGTGAACGAACGACGGAGTAGTTTAACGGTTTTACGACACGCTCATTTGAATAAAACAATTATCATGCATATATTTAAACCCGCCGAGTCGACAAGTTTAAGTGTATAGTATTGTTTCGTAGAAATTTATTGTGGATTCTTCTGCAGAAAACGGTGTTTGCTTGTTTATGTTCTGAACGCATGTAATTTGGTTTAGTGTCACCTGAGTAGGTTTGGTACCGCGTTCTATTATTGGAATGTGTCGCCGCCTCTCGGATTTATAATTAGGAACCAAACAATCCACTAGATGGCGACTGTTACGCTACATTGTGCTAGCGTGGCGTATCTTGAGACGCGTGAGCTGCCGAATCATGCCGGCAGTGCTACTTATAAATGTACTACTACCTTAGGCAGATTACAATTAATTATACATTGTTATTATTATGTGCGCTGTCTCAAAATTATGTGAAGTGAAAACTGTTGGTGTTTTGTGTGCTGGGTTTTGGCTATAAAAAATATTACGATTATTTTATTGACTGTGGAGCGTCAGTGCGCATCCGGTATATGCGATGGTGCATGGTTGTTTCTGTTATTGATTACAACAAACGTAATACTTGATTAATTGTAGAAACGATTAGTTCTCTCTCTCTCTGACCGTGTACTTCGTTTTGTTACAGAAATTACCCAGAATGCCGTACCACCACTGACCCCCGGGACCAATCAGAAGATGTCACAGGCGCTCGCTGCGAGTTTCAAGAGCTTTGAGAAGGAACAACAGAGACTTGGTATTCCAAAAGGTACGGTCTGCAAAGCTGTCATAGTTCGTTGTCAGTTATTTTCACAAAGACATGTGAAATGCATTTTTAGTAGTTATAACTTTAAGAAATAATAACATGAGATTTGTTTAGCCGTGTTCGGTGGTTGTGAACATACTGTTTGAACAAATTATTAATTTGCATATTCCATTAATATTGTAAACTGCCGCTGCTAATGTCTCCTAATTGTTTGCAGACCCACAGAACTGGCTGGCCGTGCAGGTGATGCAGTGGCTCAACTGGGCGATCTGTGAGTTCAGCCTTGAAGGCATCAACATGGCCAACTTCAACATGTTGGGCAAGGATCTGATCCAACTTGGGCGCGAGGCCTTCCTTAGTCGGGCACCCCCATTCATGGGAGACATTCTTTGGGAACACCTCGAGATTCTACAGAAAGGTGAGACACAATGAAATACTTGCTTCGTTATGTGGTAAGAATTTTAACTGAACGCGAGTTGGGTTGAGAATGCTTTCAGTTCATGTTTCTGGGAAATGCACACTTTCTTCTATGGCATTTTACTTCTGTCCTTTCCAAATTTTAGATACACGTATTAGTGCCCTGCGCGGGCCTATAATTTGAGCCCAAAAAATAAAGTTACATAAGGAAACCGTTATGTGAAGCAGATCAATTCCGTATCATTACGTGACGTGTGACATGTATCTGTTCAAACAGAGGTCGAACAGGACAAGGCATCTCTGCAGAATGCTCCGGCCAAGTATTCGGAACCTGTGTGTGATGGCGAAAAGTTCTCCATCAAATCTGGTAAGTTTCCTCCTAAAAGTACGTTGTATACGAACCGTTTGTTTGCTTCTGTCTTTAGCTTGAAACTCGTGCATCAGCATAACTTCCATGTTGAATTGCTGTACACATACCTTCCGTTACCTTTAGTGTACATCACATCACAATATATGTTTTATAAATCACTGTACGGATATCCAGCCGTCGCGCACGTTTGGTTTGTTTTGTTTGTGTTACTTACTGTAATGGAGGGTGTATGATTGTAATAAACATCTTCTGATCTTTAATTTTCTTATATCAGAAGGTAGACATATTATTATTATATTTTATAAAGGATGCTCTTCTATGAGGTATTTAAGTAACGAGAGTGCATTTTATGACCAATTAATCGAAGGTTAAATTAATTTTACGATAACGCCTTAAAGTAGTGTGATATACTAGTAATCTACTACAATGGTTGTGCTGTGTTCTGCATTTCGTTGCTAGATGTTTGTGCCAACATGACTTTGTTTTCGCTTCAGCTGCCTACAACAGAAGCCACGAGACTGTGATGTCTTCACACTCGATGCCCGTTGGCGCCGCGGGATGTGCGGCATCGCCCTACATGGAGGGTGAGTGGATGCTGGTCAATGCCCTGTCTGTTTCCCTGCGTTACGCCGACGTAAGAGTAATTAACACTAACATGCCCAACATCCCGATCTATATTAGGTGAGAAGATTTAATTACCAGTAAGCAGAAACGGTGTGAAATAACTCCGTGTTTACAACAAAATGAACTTACTAGGCTAATGCAGTCTTCACTGTGTCATCATTTGGCTGCGGGCGTCGTTTGTCTTGAGCGTGTCCGGAAAGACGTGTACGCGTTTCTTGGCACATTTCTGTGGGTGAAGTATGGGTGAAGGTTTGTTTCACGGTGGGCGTCCGTGTCTCGACAGTTTGGTCATTAATAGTCATATCAAGAGTTGTGAAATGCTACAACCAGTGGTAACGCTAGACGCCTTGTGTGACGGTAAGGAAGACGACAGCGTCGGTAATGTAATATTAAAGTTGGTTATAACAAGGACAAAGGTAAAGGTAAAAGAGTCTTGACAAATGGAAAGTGTAGCTACTCTGTGGAGACCAAGACGTATATATATATATATATATATATATATATATATATATATATATATATATATATATATATATATATATATATATATATATATATATATATATATATATATATATATATATATATATATATATATATATATATATATATATATATATATATATATATATATATATATATATACTACCCTAAATATAGAATTTAACAGTCCACTTTCAACTGGAGGACAACACAGTTTGTTTTGATCTAATTCACATAATATAGTCGGACCACAGCAGTCGTATTGAAGTCATTCACTAATGCATTCTGTCGCTTGCAGGTTCCTACCACATATCGGAGTCGATGCAGGCCCTGCACGGCATGAGTGGCGAAGCCGTGCTCAGCAGCACGAACCGGCAACGCCACCGACCACACCACTACACAGACGACCCCGACTACCAGCGTCTGGACAGCGGCTACTCCAGTCAATACTGCGACCAGAGCCATACCGAGTTCTACCCGAGCATGCCAGAGCAGAAGTACTGCGCACCTCCGCCGGCATTCATTCACCTCAACAGTGGTAAGTCGCAGTGATTACTCATGATAGTTTTGCTATATTGCTCGCTAGCCTTATTTGCCGCCATGTTGGTTTTAT
>BSQZ01000001.1:7551499-7568999 GCA_033239005.1 Lamellibrachia satsuma | reverse complement strand
CTGCTCGGCTACACCGCGGACGAGTTGTTCACCGCATGCGGCGTGACGCCGCAGCGCGACAAGGACGACGAGTGAGCGCCCTCTGGCAAATTGTCATGGAACTGAACTGAAGGATGACGCGTCGTCGACGCTGTTTTAATGTCTCATGGCCGAGTCTTCGACGGGTGGTGATTTTGACGGTTTCGGACGACCGTGTGGCCGATGGACGGGCGGACGGAATTGTTGAGTTGAGTTGCCCGTTAGTCGTTGTTGATACGGACACGTTTGTATGCCGTGTTCACAATACATTTTATACGCCAGATGGCGCTGTTGTTGCCGGATGCGGGTTGCCGGTCCATGTTGTTGTTGATCAGCCGAATGTTTCTCATCGTCTGTGCCTTGAACTCCCCCGGACACGAGCCGGGAACCTTGCGGGAGGGAGTTGTCTCACCCGTACGTATGGTACTAGCAGCCGATGTTGTCGTCTGGACATCGTCCACGTTGTTTTGAGCGACACACGGACTTGTTTAAAATGACCGATTTTTGTTGACTGGCTACGGTATTTTCTAGCGGGAACACCCCGAAATGACTGTTTCTCTGAGAACATAGCTTTTTGGTGTGGACATCGTCACAGAACTGTTGTCCCTCCGTCCGCCGACTAGCGTGTGTGAGCGGCTCGCCTTGAGTCTTGGCCTGTCCACTGGCCGGTGATGACGCAGTCAGGGCGTGGACACGTAGCCTCGTTGCGAGTCAGTGCACAGCACGTCAGCAAGCGTTCGTCGCTCGTCTACACAGTGAATCGTAACACAGTCTAAGTTTTACTGAACAGTGCAATAGGTCACACATTTTTTTGCGTTTTAGATCATGTTTGCCAGATGTATACATATATAAGTATTTAAAATGAGCGTGCGGATCGGTACTCTAATGGCTACAATGTGATGTTGACTGAAAAAATGAGAGTACAGTTTTAAAGTATATTTTTATTCCACAGATGTTGTTTACACGGGACTATTTTCATACTATTTTTGTGTAACGATAATCGTACGCGGTTCGGCGCTGGACTGTTGCTTTAACTGGGGGGTTACATAGCCACGAGATGTCGCCACGCGGTGTCACGTGTTAAGAGCGGTTGTACTGGCTACCGCGATAATGTTGCTTTAGTTTCGCAGCGCATCAAGAAATTGTGCCATAGTAAATGAGCTGTCTCCCTTTATTGTGTCTTGTGTAAACTGTGATGTGCATCCGTAATTTTTATTCTAGTGAATTGTTACTTCGAGGAGTCTCGACTCGTGTCGTGGGCTAACCTCGTCCTGGTGTGACAGCGTGTCAGCTCATCCGCACAGGCGTTTATTTCGACCTTCTTCACAGTGGCCTGTGACGTTCTAAAATATTCTTCGAGCGGGCCGCAAAATGCCATGTTGTGTGCCTTTGGTCGTGTGTCGGCACGCGTCTTAAAGCAGATTCGTCGATATACAGGGACAGTCACCTTTACGCTAAATCTTAAATTGACTACGGTCTCAGATAGTTTAGATAGTTTCAGATAGTGAAATATTCCTTAGTATGAACACCCTGCCTGATGCAGCACAGCGTTTCATGATAGTGGACCGTTTCTGACCCCGTGGTCCACACCCTATGGTCCACAGCGGCAGCATGCTGGCGACGTGGCTGGTTTTCGAGGCGCTTCTGTTGACGATGAAGCAATGGAGCCGCTGCGGACCATGACGTCATCTGTCCCATGCCACTGCGGACCATGACGTCATCTGTCCGATGCCACTGCAGAACATGGCGTCATCTGTCCCGGGACGTTGCACAACAAAGATAATGCGGTGTCCAACACATAATAATGTCAATGCAAATTATATGGATATTTCCTGCGGTGTCGAAACAGCAGCTCCTATTGTTTCCCCAGTGTTGATGATGTAAACGCGTCACGGGTGAATGACACGCTCCGTTGCCTTTGTACTGGACATAAATGGCCTTATCCCGGTATGACTTCTTAGAACTGGCACATTGCCTTATCTTCATGTCGTCACCGGTTTCTCTTAATGTGTTTGCCGAGTTTCTCCGTAGTCACATTGGTTGCGACCGCCAAGTCGTGTCTATCCGTTCACGTCAGCAACAAAAAGTGTAATTTGTTCGAGCCTGCGCGTCGATCTGCTATTTTAAGGGTGCAACTAGGTCGACGCCGTTCTTTTGACGACCGCTTCTGCTGAGTCATCGCACCGTGCATGGCACGTGTTCTGTCGTGAACAGGCGCTGCCATTTTGACCAGTCTTGCCAAATTCTGTGTGCATGGCGTCTTGCATTTATCGATTTTTACAAACGTCGAACGATTTTAAGAAAGAGGGTTGTTATCTCGCAGAAATTGCATTTAGGGTTTTTTATTGGCCGCCATCTTTGCGGTTGGCACAACGTTCCGACATTGTTGATTGTCTTGGGAATTTAATTTTCGTTGACATGAATATTGCGCTGATACTGCGTTGGGCGCTCCGAGAGTTTGCTGGGCGTTCCGAGAGTTCGCTGGGCGCTTCGAGAGTTGACATTGAAAATGTTGATGTCTTGCATGCCCGGACTCGAGTTTTTTATTCGTTATCCGATTAACGGATGTGTACTCAGCGGATGTGTTAGTTCACTGTCCGGCCACGCTAGCTAGCTAGATTAGTGCCGATAGACGTCGCTACTCGTTTGTAGGTTGTACATATTGCTTTCTAGCTCTGCTACTGCGATTTTATCGCCTCGTGTAAATTGTTCGTTTAACTTTATTTCTGCCTTGTTTTTCTGGTGGAAAATCTTGTCCATGGGGAGCGTTAATTAGTTAATCTACGTGGACAGGCAAATGTTATGTAACGCGAGTTCTGTGTGGCGATACGCAATAACCAAAGTTTGCTTACACGCGTAGTGGTGTTCGTTTCATTCTGCGTGGGCGATGTTACAGCGTTTAGCGTGTAGGTCGCTGGAAGAACTTGCTAGTCACGTGCGACGACTAACTATCGCTCCCTCGCCACGCGCCTCCAGCCAATTGGTCGTGGGAAGACCGTTGTGTCGGAAGCCGGGTTTCGTTGGGTCGTATCGCCAACGACCAACACTTGTGTCGCTGTCGTTTCCCCGAGCTCGTTACGTGACGTTCCCGGCTTTCCAGCGGTCTCCGTTACGCCGTTTACGCTGTAACGTCGTTGGTGCTAAACCGAATTGTTAACGCGCCTGTGTTGTTTCTGGTGTTATGAAACGTAACGTCACCGCCGTGACGTACGTTACGCGTCGTTGTACCTCGCCTGTTGACCCGATCTCATGAACACTTATCGGTACCAACTTGCCATTTGGGTGTTGCTAAATTTGCCGACGTTTGTCTTTGATAGATTGTGGAATATCGAAGTCATATTCGTTGTGTTCACTGGCTACGACTGTGTTGCTGTAATCCCGGAGAAGTTGTCTTGGATTGGTGCATGTTCAGTCTAATTTCGTCGCATAATGAACAACTCGTCTTCTTTTGTTGGCTTGTGTAACAGTGTTACGATATCGTCGCTTTCCGTTCCCGCTCGCGGCCTGTTGGACTCCGGGTCTCCGTCGAGCCAGCGCGCTGCATGTCGGGAAGGCCGCCTGCATCCTAAACATCAAATGCTATATCTGGATAATAAATCGCCGCCCGTTGGCAGAGAACAAATTTATATACATATCTTTGCTCATTGCACTTTTCACGTTTATATCGTACTCAGAGTTCAACTTCTGATCGTGCCTTGCACCTTTGTATTGTCGTTGTGGTACTAGAAACTATTGAAGCGAAGTAAGTGTTCTCCCATAGGTTGCGTGTTCACGCCTCGTGCGTTCACGCCTCCCAGAGGTCGTGTGTTCGCGCCTCTTGTCCAAGTCTGAACGACAGTTACAGATGCCAGATCTTCGACTTTCTCTTAAGTCATTTTATTATTATTATTACTACTACGAATATTATTATATTATAATTATTACGAAATTGTAAATATTTATTCTTCGTGTATGTCTCAATTGGCGTATGATGAATACGTATAGTTACCGGTTATAACGTCGTACAATGCTTTATCTTTGGAATAAAAATTATTAAAAAAATGCATAATTCTTTTTTTCGCTTCCAAATGCTGAAACGATAATTAGAAAGTACATAAAAGTGAAAAAATATTATTAGCCGTTTATATGTTCTGTTGAGTGGTAGTGTCCACTTTTGATCGGATTCTGCTGAATCATACCTGATGATATGTGTGTATAAAATATAACGAACATGTGTATTTTATATGCTTTATATTATGTTTGTATTATCATACGTGATGTTTTCTTGTTTGATGCCGACTTATATCGCAGTCGTGATTTAGACAGCGCACGTGTCCGCGCAAGCGCCATGCCGGTCGACTCCGGCGGGCGTACGCGGTCGTGTTGCCGTCCCTCAAACACGCCCCGGTCGCGGTGGCTACGTCTTGAGCAAACAGCCGGGCGCTAAGCCGCGTTGCGTACACAACCACATCCTGGTTGAGGCGTGCACGACGCGTTCTCGATCTCGGTGTGCTGGTCGGAGAACGTTTAGGCGTTCCCCTTCGGTCGCCGAGTGACAGCCACACGAACTGCCGTTCAGCAAACACCCGTTGACGGTGTGGATCGACTCGTGTTGACTCTGGTCTTGGCCCGGGTCCGCCCCGGTCGGTCGATGGTGTCAGCCCGGTGGCGTGTGCTCTACGCGGCCGGTCTTGCTGCTATCTCAACCGTTTCTTATATTTCTACACAGCTTTATTACTGTATTCCAGTGGTGTTGGAAATAAACGGAAATTCCATTACAAGTCATGCTTGTTTTGTATCGTCGTGTGACCGACACGACGGTTCGAGTCGACCAGAAACTAGGCAAGAACTCGCCAGCGTATTGTGTTAACCGTTAAAACATGCACGCACCCACGCACGCACTCACACACATTGCATTTTAGTGTGTGGTCACTCACTTACTGGATAGCTCCACCTGTGACCGCTAGATTCAGCTGGTCATTGAACTACACTATCCTTACAGTTTGTGTAGCTAAATAGCTAAATATATTGATACAGTGTTACACTAATATTTTTTATGATAAGCACAATAAATATGAAATACAGTATTACTTGCTTGCTGATATATATATATATATATATATATATATATATATATATATATATATATATATACATATACATATATATATATATATATATATATATATATATATATATATATATATATATATATATATATATATATATATATATATATATATATATATATATATATATATATATATATATACATATACATTATATATATATATATATATATATATATATATATATATATATATATATATATATATATATATATATATATAAATTATTTATAAGTAGCCATCAATCTTTAAATCCATACGGTAATTTCATTATTATCACTTAGGCATCGCAAGTCGCAAGTTTTATGCATTGCTGTATGATTATTGCGAACTATTTATTCTGATATAATTGGAAGTTGTCGGTTAACTGTTCTATAAGCGCAGCTTTAATGATAATAATAATAAGAATAATTCGAAGTCGTATTTTATGTCGTTACAGAGGTGGAACACACGGGTAAATAATTACGTTTCTCGTGTTTTGTTCGTTATTTAATTGACGACGCGGTGGGCCCGTCTCTCAACACGCAACGCCGTGTCAGCGACCAGTCCTTGTTAACAAATTATAATTGTGCATAGAAATACCCTCTCTATTCACAACAATATAGTACGAAGGGAATGTGTACACATATTCCACACGTCAACTCGAACACTAGAAACACTTGTGTGTGTGTGTGTGTCCGTGCGTGCGTGTGTGTACATAAAAAATATATAATAATAATGATATATGTGATTCGTAAGCATAAGAATTCAGTGTATAAGCATATCATGTTCGCCTGATTTTTCTTTAATTGAAATGAAAGTTTGCGGTTTTGTCACCCATTTCAGCTGACGTAATTTCTTCAAGTCTTGCGGTAGCCGCCCGGACGTTGTTTTACCACTGGTCACGTCATACGTAAAAGCAGACACGACACGCCGGTTTTCAGAAGAATCGTTAGACGCAAAAATCTTTCCAAAGACAGAATTTAGCCACAGTCTTTTTTACAATATTATGGACAAGGAAGTCACCGGGTTGTCATGAGCACATGATTTTTATATATCTGTCATTTCTGTTTTTAAACATATTTACACTGCTAGTATTTACACAATACGCCGTTAATAGGTACTGACAATTTAGACTTTTATTAAAATTGAATTTAGATTGTATCCTCTGGTGGTCTATTTTATCTTATTTAAGTATTACTTTTAATTTAATTCCTACTAAGCTTACACGATTGTTGGAAAATTGAGAATTTATTATTTTTATTTTATTGTTTCATTAAAACTTATTTCCCTTAATTGTTTTACGTTTCAACTCTGCTACCACTGCCACTGCCACTGCCAATGTCACTGTCAGTGCCACTGCCACTGCCAATGTCACTGCCAGTGTCACTGCCACTGTTACTGCCACTGTCACTGCCACTGCCACTGTCACTGCCACTACTACTACTACTACTACTACTAAAGTAATATGTTTTGAGAAAGGCTGCCCCTAATTAATGTTTTTTAATATACTGTATACATAACTGTTTATATAATGTAGTAATTATTAAGCCGCAATTTAGGCGTTGTTTTAATATTAGAGGACGTAATGTTGTTGAGAGAAAACATGTATTTAATAATTTAAATTGGCGAGTGCGGTGAAGAAATACACATTTGAAATGCACTGTCACTATTCAAATTGACATATATGATAGACAGACTGTGCTAGTCATCACGGACGAGGAAGTAGCGAATAGAAATAACACATGCTTCGAGGTTAAATGTCAACATTCTAACTATATATATATTTACGGATTTTTCTTGGTGCGTATCGCTGATTTCAGAAGCAACGAGTGAAATAATAGCATTCACTCAAACCTGTCAAAAGGTCACTGTAATGAGCAGCTATTTTGTTAAACAGCGTGAGTAAATATTTTAATATTTTTTTACTGACGAAACCTGTGCCAAATTTTCATGCATTACATATAATTCCTTCGTAACTCTTTTGCTGTAATGGGGTAGGCATCTATAGTATTCCACATCTGAGCATTACTAAATCAGATTGCACAAACGCCGTAACAAGAGACGTCGAGTTTCTGCATGTAACATATGTTTAATTTCTATTTACACAACTCGTACATCAACATTCTGGCTAGAAAACGTTCGACATTGTTCTACGCACTCACACATGCTAAACATCTAAATACACTGTAGTAAAAATGGCACCTGATAGATATGTACAAGAAAACAACATTTTCACTGCGTCAGCGTCAGTTTCTGATGAAACTATACAACAGGCAGTCGGTGCATAGCGCAGCGCGTATAGCATAACACATGACGAGATCAGTGGCAGGACCAGGTCAAAAAATAGACATGTTCATTGCTGTCAACACATCGGCCATACTTCCCTGGTGACAGACAACGAGTGGCACTAAATATTTAACAAGATTTAACAAGATTGCCATCCCAAGCCGCGTGTTCCAGGCGATAAGTGGACAAGAACGCCATCGGCTTACCGAGAGTCCAATAATGCAATAGTTGTGCAGGCAACCGTAATATTTTTCGATGAAATTGTGTCATAAACACTCGGTCGATAAAATATATTCACCAAAAAAATCGACGATACAGTCTTGAACGACAAAATTAATAATGATAAGCTGTTTATATCGACTTTTACTTTGTGCACTTGAAGTCTTGTTCAGCAGTGACATTTCGGAACAGGACACATTGTGGAAATACCCGTTTCTTCGACTATAAAACTGCCGATCCTAGAATCTATATCGGGCGGTGAACAGACCACGAGTTGCACGAGTGTAAACTTCCTGGTTCGTACACGTCATGTCTACCGCTTGACACGGATCCTCGTATTTTCAGATATTTCAGTCAGAAAATGTACCCCTTGCTAAACATAATGTTTAACTGTAATCAACGTGTTGATTCTGTAGTAACTGGGTCTGAACATTAATGATGACCCACCTAATGAATGAAACACATTAAGTGATAACCCAACAGATGACCCAACCACGTTAGTTACAACGCGTCCTACCAGGAACTGTCGTGCAGCGGGCGACATCATACAGTTCATCCTGACTCTAGACGAGTACCATGACATATTATGGCACCTACAATCGTGTGAAAGTAGCATTTCCATGCACCAAACGATTTTCAGACGTTTCAAGAACAAGGGGAAATGTTTCCACCAGCTGTGTCTGTCGTCTCTTGATATTCTTTACAGAAGCAGGACCAGAAATATAAATATATAAAATTGCACTTCTAGTAATGTACATAGTAATGTTATATACACGTGGGACATTCGTGCGATGACTCAGCCGTTCAGTACAGGATAGTGTCGGGCGCGTTTTGTAGCGTCGGCGGTAAGAATCCACCATTAGACCACATTTGGCCATTGTCGGAAACGAACTTCTGCCGGACGTGCGTAAAATCACGCGCCGGCTGCTGAGGCTGGTCGCACCGTTGCATCGGGTATGGCGATGGCGTCTCTGCAGAGCCGAAAGGCGTCGACGCCTGGGCGATGTCTCCTCCGAAAGACTTTCGTCCTGACTGCAGGATTCCACTCAGGTTGAACTTGTACGTGTACTTGCGCCCGGGAACCTGAGGAGGAAACGCAATATGTCCATGGATATGACTGGGTTTGAATTAAACGTCCTTCCTCAATTCAATAAACGTGCTCGTTTGTACACAGTTTATATAATATTATATTGTTTTGGTGAAATTACCGGACAAACTATTACGTTATTTTTCAATGGATCCGGTTAAAATTCGGCTGAAAAGAGCATAAGTGGCCCAACTTTATACACTACAGCGTAAGGCTATTCACACTTTTGCAAGTTACCCGATATAACGATCAAAGTGAATTATGTCGATGATTTTAACTAAAGTATGCGCTCTTTTAATAACGCGACTGTTAATATTACTTAAACTATTCACACGCTGCACACAGACATCATCGAACCTGATTCACAATAAATTGAGGAGGGAATTTTAAGGCTACTCTTCCAGTCATGACTAATGTTTGGACTAATTAAGCTGCAATCCGCTGACGTTTCCTGAGTTTCACTTTTAATATTTTGCACTGAGCTTTAGAAAACGCAATGTTATATACAACACTACTGTTTCTATTCAAATGAACTGACGGTAAACGAGCACACCAATTATAGCCACATTACGGAAGATACGTTTTAAAACAGGAATCTTAATTATTTTCTAGTGACTGGTTGGCGCAAGTTGAGCACGAGTTTGACGGAATAATCTCCTGGCGTTCTGAGCAAAACCTGACTCATTTTCTTTAACACTGATGCTTTGGAGTTCAACACTGATCTTATGAAAGCTAAACTATAACACTGTAAATTATATACTTTAGTGAGACATGCGCGTAGCCTACCTTGCGTAAAATCAACTTGTCGTAATAATATCGCAACGCCCGGCCCATCTTGTCGTAGTTCATCGCCGCTTTGTTCTTGCGTCTGCCCCAGCGTCGAGCCACCTCCTCCGGATCAAGCATGCGGAACTCGCCGTCGGGACCCGTCCAAGAGATGAAGGAGGCGTTGTCCGAGTCGGACAGCAGTTCCAGGATAAACTGCCACAGCTGGATCTGTCCACTGCCTGCAACGACGCCATATTGTTTCACACACCGCCCTCTAGCGAATACACGGTAAACTATTTCAACGGTTGACGGTATCACTATGTTGGCACTAGGGTAGACACAAGAAACAATATTTATTACAAATGTAACCTATGACAATATTTACTGAAGAAAAATATTTTATGTAATATCCGCGCTATTTTGCCGATGCGTTGGGGTGCGCGACCGTTTTGAGTTGTACACGGACATAGCAGTAAAACGTAGAATTGCGTACATTTAACGATAATAGTCACATTTGTGCTTGATATTCAACCAAAACTAGTTGTTATGGTATACAAATTCAATCGGACACTATAACCAACATGATAACTAACTAGCTAACTAACTAACTAACACATGCAGTAGCGCATTTGCCGAGTTAAATAAGATCTAAAACAGGAACTAAATAAAGGTATATCGTATATAATATATAATAAAAGGCATACAACATCAACACTATCAATATAATTATTCACATTTTTCGTATTTGAGGCTAACTGTAGAGTTTTATCTCTAGGAAGTGTGGAGCTACAAGTAGCTAAACAAGGTTGTCCACGTGATACCAGTTTGTGCTATTTACCGTTATACGTGTAGGGAAGGTGTAATCACTAGTTACCGGTGTACTTGTAGGGAAGGTAGAATCGCTAGTTGCCGTTGTACGTGTGTGGAAAATAGAATCGTTAGTTACCGTTGTACGTGTAGGGGAGGTAGAATCGATAGTTACCGGTGTACGTATGGGGAAGGTAGAATCACTAGTTACCGTTGTACGTGTAGAGAAGGTAGAATATTGTGCTAATTACCGTTGTACGTGTAGAGAAGGTAGAAGATTGTGCTAATTACCGTTGTACGTGTAGGGAAGGTAGAAACCTCCCGCCTGCAGCTTCTGGTGGAAAGTGACGCTGGAGGGAGAGCCGGCCGTGCTGGGTCGTGCTCTGTTCCCGTGGTGGGAAGGCCTCGTTCGCTGTTTGCCGGAAGGAGACTGTCTGTCCATCGGCTCCAGCGGTCGCTCGGGGGCATCTGCAACAGCCGACAATAAACAGTGAGATTTGTTAGGAGAGTAGAAGGTGTGAAAGAAAGGACGCGCGAACAAGAGGTGATGAGGGAGGCGGGCGATGAGAAGAGGTGGATGCAACGAGGCGGGAATTGAGGGAGAGATGAAAGGATGAAAGGGTACAGAGAAAGAAAGAGAGGAACAACCGGAGGGAGGGATTAACTGAGGGAGCAAAACCAAGGAAGAATGACAGAGAGGGGAGAAAGGGGAGAGACATACAGGGGAAGACATAGAGAGAGAGCGAGAGGAAGAGAGAGAAAGTAAAGAAAACGATATAGGGCGAGTCAGCGAGAGAGGGTGGTGGAGGGGAGGGGGATGGGAAGAGGGAGGAATATTAACAAGGAATGGAACGAAGAATGGAGAGAGGATGCATGAACGAAGAGAGGAAGGGGCGAAGGTAGGCACTAGGCAGTGACATAATAGTATGCTTAAAAAAGTACACACAAACCTAACAGCATATTCAAAAGTACACGAACTTTGAAGAGACACGCTGCGTCACGTCACACAATATGCACATCTAATTACACATGCACTGACATAACCACATTGTCGGAATATGAATATCAGACTACCCTAGAGGTGTTGACCCACCGAGCCATGTTAACTTCCCGAGGACACCAGCGACCCGCTCTAGTCTACACACCGGGTCGGACATGTCCCACTTCCGGTGACCGCGGTTCGCGGCCCAACGTTTATGTTCCTTGTTCTATTTGTGGTGTCAATACAACCAGCTCGTGATTCTATGGTGTTTATTTTTGTCATCGTGTTGATGTTCGCTCGTGCGAAGTGTCTCTTTTTGTGCACGTTAATAGTGCTCGCTATGTGCGAGGATACGTCATTTTGAAAGCGGATATCGCTGTGCAGTTCTATATTTTGGCGCCATTCGCATAATACATTATAACGAGGCATTTGATTGGGTCATGATTAGTATAGCGCGATAAATACACGTCTGGTTGCGTAACAGCACGCGGGTGTTTGTAAGCGCTAACATATGCATGTACATTAATAAATAAATGAGCGTTACCCCGGAGAACACTGGCTTGTTGAATGTTATAGTTTCGCTGAGTGCAACTAACGCTAGTGAAAAAACTTGTTTCCCGTCCCCAAAATGCAGTCTTTCCTGCTGTCGAATATCTAAGGACACCGCGTAATTTATAGTGAAGGTGCACTTCGCATTACGCAAGATCTTTTAATTCACCTGGCGCAGTGGAACATTCATCAGCGGACAACAATGTGCATTTTCGAAATTATGATGATTGATTGAGTGGTGACTGCGAAACAGCAGTACATTCACGGGTTTACCTTCCGCCACTGTGGCTGATAAAATAATATTGTGGTCATATTTCAGTGCCTCTGACGGCATCGGTGCGAACGATGGACCGGGATGTGACGACTGGGGTCACTGGGTCGGACATGAAGTCAGTCTCGTCCCGCACGAAACATTACGTCATTCACAACAAGACTCGTTTGCAACGGAAGCAGATTCGAGTTGCGTGGGCTTTGTTAGTTTCGGCAACGCGTAATGTCTTCAGTAGCTATTGACGCTGCACGACTCCCAGTCAATGGCGTTTGTCGATACGTAACACTCGATTAGTTCAATATCTTGTAGATTACGACACGATACAGAAATAAGATATATCATCTGTATGTGTCATATCATGATATCACCATAGCGAACTTTGGAACGCAGCTGCTAGATACTACATTTTCCAAATAAGGAGTTTCCTTCCTGTTACCTTTGACCTACATCTTGAGATTACTCCGCCATTCATAAATCTTTCTACGGCACGATCTCTCAATGCATTTATTTGTGTAGTGAGTCACCGTATGCAAATGAGAACGTTTACTGTACATTATCACACATGAGTAGTTCAACCGTTTATGTCTTTACAACAATAATGACACGGATAATAAAAGGTTGTTATCATAAAGGTAACTTTGTATTGCACATGACAAGATCTCTAGTGTGTTAGACTCGTGGTTGAATCACTCCACTTGGCCTGAGGACGACTACATTCGACAGCCGAACTCGAGCGGTTCGTCGTTAGACCTAGGGCCGTGAGCCCGTGACTCATCGAAGCCAACCGAGTCAGATCGGCTTCAGGATCATTAATTCTGATACAAATATGCACACTTTTCGACAGGTTTCAAAGGTGCTCTATTGGAAAACATAGACTGACCAGTTATGTCCTTCTATGCGCGCACCGGGGCAAGCATGCAGGCGCGTGCGCGTTCGCGCGTGCGCGTGAAAGTGTATCGCTATAGTCATAGACCTTCATTCCGGGTTTTCTGGTCCCACCTATCCGCGTTCTCCCTCGTGTTTATGTATCCAATATCTATGTTTCAGTCAACCTGACGTCTTTTTCTTTTGTTTTCATAATTTTTGCAACTATTTTACTCCTGCAGCACACGCTGGTGTCTCTCTGGGTCAACAGAGGGAAGGGGAGGAAAGAGAGAAGGAGAAATCGGGAGAGTGACACAGGGAAGAGAAAGCAAGATGGAATAGAGGTAGGAGAAGAGGGAAACCATACAGCGGTAGTCTCAATGTAATATCACAATAATAAATGTCAGTCCGGGCAGCCGTTTCAGCGTTGTTATAAATACAACGTTGTCATAAATACAACGGCTCACTCATGTGCCACCTGCTTCGAAACGTCATTGCCCACAAAAACAACCGTCATGTGCGACGATACAAACTCTTCGTCCCTCGACACAAGCAAGCCTTCCCGGTGCGCCAGTCTATTCTGCTTTCTTGCGCTCTCTTGATGGTCCTTCAAAGTGTCATATTGCGTAACCTGAACTGTCCATACAGAGCTACTGACACTGTCCTCCACTTGACTTTCCAAGTGCTAGTTCAACAAACGGAACCTGTCTTCGTGCAGTATGTAAATCGGTTTTTATCCATTGTATGACTTCATCAGTTCCTATTGTTTTATTAACTCATTCAGTAGGATACATGGAACCATTATTAATGTGTATTCTGGATTATGTTCTATCAGTCTGCTACACTGATGCCCGACAGAACTTCGTGAGAACTCAACCCGGTGGAACTTTCCCAGAGTTTGTTTGACTCCATTAAAACTAATCCAGTACATTTTAACCAGAACTGGGTTATTATTCGCCAAAGCAGAGCCAATTGTAAATTCGCCAGAACATGCCCGTGCTATTTGGGTTTCGCAGAAGTTCGTTCTAAAATGTTCACAAGTGTGTGTTTTCCAAGAAAGTGTTAATGGCTTACTTACAGGCAGACAGACTGTCGTCCACATGTACAACGAAGACAGCGGATATTTGTTTATTTATCAACTCCTATCTTACATCAGAATTGAGCCTAATTAACCTGGGAGAAACAGGACAAATTCGGGACGTAATGATTTTTTCGTACAAGCGCTCATGATCGACATAAACAGTGGTAATTAAGTATTGCGTCACATTATTGAACAAACCAACAGGCTGCCGGAAAGCGGGGCCGTTTCTGGGTACCGTATATTTTCCACTTGCACTATTAAAATTATTAAATAACTGTCCGTGTGTCTTTGTATATGCAGGTGTGCTGCATGACATTTATCATTAATATTGTGCGGTATGATTTATTATTTTCAACGCCTTTGACGACGAATTTTTCTGTAGGATTTGACGAGAGAAATCCATGCTATATTACGAGCAATGAACTGACATTAGGGCCATCGCCAGGGAAGACAGCGCGTTCAGTCATGCGTGGCGGGGTCGATCCGTGCGGATGGCGCCAAAAATAACCGTACTGGAAAACGATATGATTGAGATTGCACAACGTGTGGAGCGAGTGACTGACGAGATGTCACTGACAAAGAAAAACCGACTCCATCGCATGTAGCTGACGGTAGCGGTCTGCGTGCTTTGTTCTCGTAACGTATCGACATTTGTCACGCGGTCGAGCGAGTCGTATGTCATCGCAATGGATGCGATGTTGTACACTGTGTATCACATTACACGACCGGTGTTGGTATGTCGTGTTGTGCACATTGGCCAGTATGCGTTTGATTAAATTTCTGTTCACGCTGCTGTCAAAATGACTCCCCTGTAAAAATGACTACCACCGGACCCGGTGACATGACACCCTCCCCGGTGACATAACACCCCCGGTGACATAACACTCCAGGTGACATGACACTCCCGATGACCGGACACCTCCGGTGACAGGACACCCCAGTGACAAGACACCGCCAGTCCTGACATATCTGTGTTCTGGACACCTGCTGAAGTCTTGTGTACGCATAATTAGACGTAGAACACCTATACACGTATAGCGTATACATATATTTCTCAGTCCCGCCTTTGCCCGTCAGACATGTACACATCTATGTTAAATATGTTAAATATGTTAAATATAAAATACCGCTGAACGTGCGTAAGCACAATGACACTTATATAATAGTAAAGGTTTATTCCACTTGTCGACCTCGCTTTTAAATGCGCTTGCGTCGGTTCTGCCCGTCTTGTGGTTAATTAGAACACGAACAATTACTGGTGTTCAGAATACCCGCTGAATTTGGAATGAGACTAGCGGAAAAAATCGAATTGAGGCGGAATATTTAAACATCTGATATTATATTGCGTCAATGTTTACGTCCTATTTTTTTTGTAAGTTTCGAGATTCAGCTATGTAACAATTACTGGTGTTCAGAATACCCGCTGAATTTGGAATGAGACTAGCGGAAAAATTCGAATTGAGGCGGAATATTTAAACATCTGATATTATATTGCGTCAATGTTTACGTCCTAATTTTTTTGTAAGTTTCGAGATTCAGCTATGTAACAATTACTGGTGTTCAGAATACCCGCTGAATTTGGAATGAGACTAGCGGAAAAATTCGAATTGAGGCGGAATATTTAAACATCTGATATTATATTGCGTCAATGTTTACGTCCTAATTTTTTTGTAAGTTTCGAGATTCAGCTATGTAACAATTACTGGTGTTCAGAATACCCGCTGAATTTGGAATGAGACTAGCGGAAAAATTCGAATTGAGGCGGAATCTTTAAACATCTGATATTATATTGCGTCAATGTTTACGTCCTAATTTTTTTGTAAGTTTCGAGATTCAGCTATGCGTTTTGCCAGAAGTGGACGCCTGAGACCCAGTTGGCTCTAACCCACATTTTAACGTTCACGATGACAGCTATCAATATGCATAAATGGAACTGTTCGTTATTTGATCATGTGATTGTTTAAATATAAATTTAAAGTAAAGGTATTTCTAGTAATAATGCCAAACTTGTGCGATTACTGACAATTTCTACTAACCCGTGTAAACGATTCCTTGCGGTATCCATCCGCAGTCCTTCGATGTTTGCCACAACCGACAGTCGGCGCTGCTGTCGTTTCCGCAACAGTTCCCGGAGTAAATGGGAAAGGAAACGAAATTTCCCGTCACTTCAGTCTCCATTTTTACGTCCATTTTAAATGGCGATGCATCCGTTCTGACACTGTCACTGTACGTCGGGGGCGTTTTGAGCGCCTGCTCGCAGTACGCCGGTGGGTAGTCCATGTAGGCGCCATTGCCGTGGAACCGCGCCATGTTCTGTAGGTGCGACGAGTCCATCGCTTCGTTCTTCGCCTTGCGCAGTCCGTCGACACAGCACGACACGGCTGGCAGTGGGACGTTCTCGCGAGGACGCTGAGGCGGCTTCTGGCACGGCGACATTAGCTTCTGTTCCTCCATCAGCGAGTGCACTATCGTGACGATCTCAGCGTCATCTACCGGCGTCGACGCCGTCGTCGTGCGCGGGGTCGCCTGCAGGGGGCGCTGGTACGGGCGCGTGTTGTACGTCATCGTCGCCGCTCCCACCTCCCGGGACACGGGGAAGGGATGCAGGTAGTCGGGGGTGAAGGTCTGGTTCGACTCCGGCATGGTCACGGTGAAATCAAACATCGTCTGGAACAAATGCGTGGATAATTGTTAATTATGTTAATTACCAACAGCAGGCCAACTAACTTCACAAACGACGACAGCGGCGACTAACCGATGGTAACAACGACTACAATGATAACAACGACTACAATGATAACAACGACTACAATGACAACAATGACGACAAACAAACACACACAAACTAAGATGCTTGGTGTGTAAACACAACTATGCGTGAAACGTCTACTGTGGGAGCGTGTAAGGTCCTCCAGGTAATTCCCCGAGGAGGAGGAATTATGTGGACACTGATTGCGCAAGCCTCCCTAACTGGTGCATAGCCTAGACACGCACACACGCACTTCTCGAGATATGTCAAAGATACTGTGCTTTGTGTAGAGATAATCGGTGAATGATCTGGAAACGGGATAGATGCATGGGGCCGGTTTCATGTCGCCTACTTAGCGGCTAAGAAAGTTTACTTAGCGCTAAGATGACTGTCTTATGAATTAACGCGTTTCATGTCATCTACTTAGACTACGCAGTGGGCGCAACACCCTACTTAGCCTGCGCCTCCTACCCCCTTGGCGTAAGTCAACTAAGTAGTTCATAGGGACTTTCAAAATGGCGGCTCTCCGACAAGTACGTCGACTAAATGACGCAGCAAGATGAGGATTACGCTGGAATGGAGTGTTTAGAGACAAAACGCACCCTTTCGAAATGTACGGTGATGTCAAGTGTTTAATAGGTACCGTTTTTGTCGTGATGACATCATAGACTTAGTCGATTTGACGGCTGACAACGTTTTTATTTCTTCACAAAAAGGCTGGCTCACAGC
>BSQZ01000001.1:7526499-7546499 GCA_033239005.1 Lamellibrachia satsuma | reverse complement strand
ATGCTATTTTTGTTGCTACCAAAGTTGCTTTTTGTACCACCTGCAGGAATTATGCTTTGCGTGCATAATACATTTACATTTATATTTATATCTAAAAATTACAGTATTTGATCCAAAGTCCACAGCACAAGCGATAACACTGATGTATGTGCGTGCGTGCGTGCATGTCAGCGTCCACGTATATATATATATATATATATATATATATATATATATATATATATATATATATATATATATATATATATATATATATATATATATATATATATATATATATATATATATATATATATATATATATATATATATATATATATATATATATATATAATATATACACACACAATCAAACACGCTCACTCACGCTTTCTCATGTTACATCCGTTTTAGTGGCGGTGAGTTGTTTAATTCGTCGTTTGTCACGATGAGTCGTGAGAGTGGATTCACCGAGTGTTTATCTCCTCAATCAGATAACATCGACCGCTTTTTCACTTACGTTGTTCTTACAACGTTTTGTTGTTGTTACAACGTTTTGGTTCTGTTTATCGGAAGCGGTTGAAAATTTATTATAGTGGCCTGAAAGGTGTTTTTGTGTCTTTTACCAGAAGTTGGCAGAGGATCTAAACAATACTGAAGCGGTTATTATATATATATATATATATATATATATATATATATATATATATATATATATATATATATATATATATATATATATATATACATACATACATACATATATATATATATATATATATATATATATATATATATATATATATATATATATATATATATATATATATATATATATATATATATATATATATATATATATATATATATATATATTTATATATACATCGCTTCATATACATCGCAAGATTACAGCGCAACATTACATCGTATGCGTTTACGTTTACGCTTACAAATAAACGTTGCTTAAAATTCAATAAGCTGTATGTGTGTGTGTTTAAATATATGTATATATATGTATATATATATATATATATATATATATATATATATATATATACATACATACATACATACATACATACATACATACATACATACATACATACATACATACATACATACATACATACATACATACATACATACAGTTTATTGAATTTTAATCAACGTTTACTTGTAAGCGTAAACGTAAACGCAACGATGCGATCTTACGATGTATGACGCGATGTATGACGCGTTGTCTGACTGGTGACGACAACATCTACCGCTTCCAATATGTCGGCTCTACAACTAAATCTCCCTGGTTAAGTTCTGCTTCCATGTTGCCGCTCGATGTTTCTGTCCAGTGTTTCGGTTGGTGGCATTAGGTATATTTGACCCGTTCGTCCTATTTACTATTGCATAGATTATATCAATACGTGATCCATGAATAAGCTTCTCACATACACCCGTACACTGGTGCTCTTTGATTTGTAGAATGGGACTCGGAAGCGTTCTTCAGCACAAAAATCACACTCACTGACCTTAATCTGCGATAATTTCCCCCTCAAACAAATCGTCTTTCCGCTCCGCATTACAAAACTCACAACCGATTTCTCCTGAACAACCAAAGTTGTGTGTTTGCACGATGTGCTGTCGTCTTTAATTCGTTGTCTCTCCATTGATCGGTCCGTGGCCCTAATCTTCCCCTCCTTCAAGCTTGGAGACCATATTGCAAGAAGGATGTAGATACACTTGAACGAATACAGATGATAGCAACTAAAATTATTCCAGAACTGGGACACCTTAGTTGTGAAGAACGTCTAAAAGAATGTGGTTTAATACCCTAGAGACAAGGAGGTTAAGAGGAGGTCAAATTGAAGTTTCTAAGATATTGAATGTGCATGAAAATGTTGATAGAAATATTTTTCCTCACTCCAGAAAGACAGCAGAACTAGAGGACCTGAGGTAACATTAGTAAAGGATCAGTACATATTGGATATCAGGAAGTACTCGTTCTCATAGAGGACAATAAATGAATGGAACAAAATTAATTATCTACAGATTGTGTAACTGTTAGCAGAGTGAATATGTTTAAAACAAGGTTGACTCTCGATAAGCCAATGGCTTCATTGTCCACTTGTCATTTGGGCCTTTGCTTTGGATGGCAATCTTGTTAAATCTTGTTAAATCTTCTCCATTGTTCCCTTCGTCTCTCGTTCCGTTGATACAGTTGTCGCGAAATCCCTGCACAAGTTTTACCATCAACTCTTTCCTACGCCTGCTTACATTGGTGCCGTTCTGCTCCGTCTGGCTGCTTTATATTTCTTGTCAAACGTCTGTAGAATGTTAAAGGATTTTGCAGTTCAGTGATCTCTGTTATTCGTAGAATGTTGTCGAAAAATAATGTTCGATGTTGAACTATAGCCTATTATTTGTTTGAATGTTGGCTTGATACTAAAAACAAAATCACGCACGCAAAAGCAAGCGAGCGCGCACGCACGCACGAACGCAAACAAGCACGCGCGCGCGTGAACACACAAACACACGCAGGCACGCACACACTCATAAAATCATGTTTTATAGTTCTACGTAAAAGGCAGCATCTACAAAGAAAGTCAAAATGAGATAAATGACTTTGTCGTCTTTTCTCCGGCACACGTCAATGGCTCAATAATCATATTTTCATAAACTGTATTTACTGTCTTTTGCCTTTGCACGTAAACTATAATATAATATTATATTCTAAAATCTTCCAGATGTGTTTTCTTAATGAACCACAATAAATGTGTAACACGACGTGAACGCCATCAATTAAATTTGAATGTTTCGGGGCGTATGTCTTATTTACATTCCGATTCCATGTGGAAGGAAATGTAATTTTACGGGTGTTAATGTTATGTTCATCACGTGATCCCATGAACCCCCCGACCCCGACAAACTGTGTCCTGCATGGGAATTGTCGTCAGCAATTCGCGAACGGCAAGGTCGACATTCATAAACAGATAACGATCAAATAATTCTTTTACATTTTGGTTCATTAAAAACACATTTAGGCCATCAAGATGTAAGAATAGATACCACTCATACTGTGTATAATTTTACGATAAAAAAACGACCAAGCTGTGTACCTTTAAGTACAAAATGTATTTTGGCATAACCGCGCTGCGCCCAAACCCGCATCACGTCACCGCAGAGACACCTGGCGTGTGAATAGCGCTCAACACCTGCTGGACCAGTTGTTACACAAAGCTACACGCAGAAGAAAATAAAAAATTAAATTGCCTGTAGGACATGCATAAACTCGCCTTTGTTGACCAAGTACCATGTTGAGAACCTATTTTGCTGTTTCTGTGGTTAGAAGAAAATGTCGGCGGATTTTATCGCCTGCTCTGCGGTGATCTGAGTTGAACTCGATGTCAACTCATGGATCGAAGTCATAGGCACAATACCCACGCAAGATGGCGCTCTGGGTGTCACGCAAGGGGGGTTCACACAGTGCTTTGTATCACCACCACTAGGGCACGGGTCGCTATTCATTTTCGAAATTGACGACAATGTTAACGTTCGCAAATGTACACTTTAAATAATCTGATAACGAACTATCTTAATATTTTTCCTATCCCTATTCAAAAATAAGTTTCAAATGGGCTATGCCGTCTTTAAATCACCGCCACTTCATTCGTATGACGTGAACACGGAATTGAAAGTCCCCAGGAGGTCCGCGGACAGTCGTGTGGTCAGCGGGGGCTGTAGCGTGGTCAGTATAAGTCATAACGGATGTTTTCGTTGACTCGCTAAGCACGAGGCGGCAGTAAACCCCGCCAGAGCCATTATGTCACGGCCGGGGGAATGCGTTCACTCCGCTGTTAAGTCACGAACGCGCAGCTAATTATGACTAACAAGACAGTGATATCATAAACGACGGTCACGTGACCGAGCGCGTGTTTGCTTGTACACAAATATAGCGTATCGTAGTACTTTACAGAGAAGGCATGTCGGCGAATATAGTGATAATATCTATGCCAACATATCGAAGAAATCCCACACCCAACTGCGACCATTGTGTCGGTTTCATAAGAGCGCGATTTCGGCTTGCGTGCGAGCTGGTTTGCGAGTTCAATCCGTGCTTGTTATGTTCTTGCAGAATAAAATCCTACAGGCATGAAAACACACAATGCTTGAAGATTCCCACACGTTACGTTCCATACAAATCTGCTGATAAAAGTTTGCTGGTTTCTATGAATTGACAGCATTGGGCACGCACTAAGCCCATGCACTGGACAGCCGCTTATGATAGGTCAGTTTGTAAGCAAACCAGTTTCGCTACTCGTCCGCAAAGTTGAAACGACCAATATATGTTATGTTTGAGAATATTCCTCGTGGTCATGGCAGATTCATAGTACATGTATATTCGAATAACGCGACCAACATTTCTCGCGTTATGCGTGACCGCCAGATGGTAGGTCGGTCTGACACTATATCGCACACACGCGATAGCCTATTTGTTCATTCTTGCTATTCATTGTATAAAAAAACGTAATCCTTACAATTTGCATTCCTACAAGAGTGGCATGTTCATTGTTTATAAAGAGTGCAATTCACTTTTGAATAAGCGGTAACTCCACCATGGCAAGGAATGGAAATATGTCTTTGTCGATATTTTTTTATTTTACAAGGGAGCGTTCCTCAGCAGGTTACATAGATGGGAATGATCTAAAGATCGCGCCTAGAAACTCATTAGGTTCAGACGCATTTTTAAAATGCCTTGAATTGTTTTCGCCACCCCGGGGAAACTTCGGCAAACCTGACGAGAAGGCGGTCCGTGCGGGAGACCCATCCTTGGCTATTGTTGACGGCCGCACGTCCCTACGCATTCGCTAGTCGTGACATCACGCACGTGCTGATGCAGACGGGCTGCGTTGCTTCAAAAGTGACACGCTAAATGGAGACAGGTGCCTCGTCAATGTTGACACAGTGTTCCGTACGCTCGTACACGTGTCTTGGCGGATGGATCCGAGAAAGGGGCACGGAAATGCAGCACCGGAAAAAGTTGCAAATGGTTATGGGAAGGGAAACCTAATCGCCGCCAGGAGGCGATGAGGTCAGTCAGCTGAGACATCAAAGTAAGATATTCGAAACTTTGACCTTGGATGGACAACCCAGCTGTTGGCCCAGTATAGATGACCGAACGCTTTCCCAGTGACCAGCTTATGGTGACACGAATGCTCGTGGATTCTGTCTAAGGACAATTTGTATTTTGTGTTAGTGGGAATTTGGCGACGAAGAAGAAACGAGGAGGGATATGTCCAATGTTCCAATGTTAATAAAAGTATACACGTCATTTATGCCGTTCATACACTGTATCCGGCAGTACGACATCGCCATACAGGCCACTGTCGCACTGCTTTTGTTAAATGAATATTCGTTATAAGCACCGACGTTTAACATCCGCGTGTGTAGAATATATTATTGTTCATATTTATACTCGGATAACCAGCATGCAATTTGAACGGGACACGCGTAGACTCGTGGTCTATATTGATGTTGCAACAGTTGCAAGTTGTCACAAGTCATTTCATCACTGATTAATTTAGAGGTTAAATTTAAAATGTAACCCACGAAATAAACCTTGCACGCTACTTGACGAGCCACGTTGAGTTTTACCGACGCCCATCATTCGATGGTTCGGCATCAAAGCGACGTGCGTGTCTTCAAGCAAGTGCTTAATTGAGGCGCTAAATCAATATTTGCACTCGCGAACATGCGACACTTGCGATTGGGTCATAAAACAACGTCGCATCCCGTGACAAGGGACATGGCTACGCAGGGACCAGGCGATGTGTCGTGCGACAACATCGCGACGGGAACGCGACATCAAAGCCGTTCCGCTGCGTGAATAATTATTGGCGCTAATGACGTTTGTATCTCTTACCTTGTCTCGTCGCTTTGATCAACGTATCCGGTGTATAAAACACAGAGAATTGGTCGCAATGATGATCGCCGACTTGTCAACCCATCCAGTATGATAGCGAGTCAAAGTGGTGTGTTCCTATGAGGTCGGTGCTAAGGCCGGTCGATAGGGTCCCGTCGACTAACGAACGTCAAATGAATTATCGCAGCGCTACCGGTTCGACTATATGATATCAGCGGCCGCTGTTGTTCGCTCGAGCGCCGGTTGCATTGTGCGTCGGTCCGGCCGGCTGGCAAGAAACCCCCGGAAGCCGCCTCGCCAAAACATTGGGTGACTCACTAGCGCCGGTCTAACGGACGATCTACCTCGGCGCCGCGCTCACGACGGGCGCCTAGTCACTCACCCCACCCCGCCGCAGCCCCGCGGCAGTCACCCGGTCGCGGCAAGCGGGGGCGGCGCTGTGACAAACGTGTCACCCTAATTGAAAGTGTCCCGCTACGTCGTGTCGAAAGTCAAGTCTTGGACCCGACTTTTCCCCGAACCCCGGTAGTGACGACCCTCGATGCGGAAACCGTGGGTACATTCGCGCCCTATTCCTTAAACAGTGAATGGAACGAGTACTTCCTTGGAGGGATTCATAAGGTCGTTAGGTAAATTCATATATATTTAATCAATACACGACTTTAAAATATAAATATTTTTACTGACATAAGAACATATTTTTGGTGGTATATCGATAAAGATATGTTAAAGTGTAATTCCTTTTACATACAATGTCTTGCATTTCCCTATGTAAACCTTAATGACAGTTCGGGATTACGGATACTGCGTGTGTTGGGGTCAGGGTTCAAATAGTGAGTGAACGACAGGGGCTGTGACTGAGTTCCTGCTAGAAATGCTGTCATTGTCACCAGTGTTGTTGTAGTTGTTGTTGTAGTTGTTGTTGTGGGTGTGTGTAGGTGTGTGTGTGTGTGTGTGTGTGTGTGTGTGTGTGTGTGTGTGTGTGTGTGTCTGTGTGTGTCTGTGTGTGTGTTGTGTGTGTGTGCGTGTGTGTGCGCGCGGGCGTGTGCGCGCGCGGGCGTGTGCGTGCGTGTGTGTGTGCGTGCGGGCGGGCGTGCGTGCGTGCGTGTGTGTGACATACCCACAGAGTTGTGTGGGTAAAATGTCAGTCAATCGATCGTAACCCAAGTCGATTTCCCGTGACCTATGACAATCGGTGGACAATCTCCCTCACCTTTGACGATCTCCGTAACCAATTTCAATCTTAGATAACCCGTGTCAAGCCGCTGGTGTCCATTTCTGTGCAGGAGAAGGTTGACTTTATGAGACGCCAGCTAATGTTGAAATGCAAATGAAGCTTGTAGACCATATCTGCTTATTTGACAATTAGCCGCCGTGATACGGTGTTGTTGCCGGCTGACGCCTGGTTGTGCCGCGGGGTTTCAAGGCGCTGATTGCAGTGTCGTTGACACTCGTCTAAATAGATGGGTATATCGGGTGATCCGAGAAACGGCAAAGTGTACGCCATCAACTCGCCCAAGTGGCGTCGAAAAGGCTACACTGCACAGACGCAATTGGCTATGTGGCGATTAAGGACACGTTAGCGTTTGTGATTAGGTAACGTCTTCCCCATCAGCCAAAGATGAAACCGTCGGTAACTGCAAGGTTGCCGAAGCATCACATCGACTGTCTGGTCATCGTTCTATTGTCCGTAAACAGGTATTCGACTTTTTGAGTGCCATATTCTTGGTCTGCGCAAAAAGTGCACCTGAATAAAAATTGAGCTCGCTCGAAATAGACCATGTCACGTTCTGGTTCTCAATCGCGGTTTCCATTTATTGAAACGTCTACCTAAAAGTAGACATGGGAGGGCTATTTTCATGTCCTCGTTATAGTCAGTTAGTTGACAGTGATTTAGAAGCCATCGACGGAATCACCGAGCGAAACTCGATATCCGACCAAGTAGTTCGGCGATCGTTATCACGAGGCGATCATTTGTACAACATACTAGTAATTTACTTAATACCGTTTCCCCTGGTCACTGTATATCTCAACGGGCAGACCACACGTTAGTGCGCCTTTGTCGCTTCTCATAGAGCCGTAGCCCAGCGAACGGCACAGCGATCGTTTGACACAGGGCGTGGTGGAGAGAGAGAGAGTCGCTCTACTTAGCACATTTCACTTTTCAATTGGCGAGAAGGCGAGGCGTGCGAAGACATCGAACAAACAGAGGCATTGATGGCGGCTCGACGGCGCTTGCTGGTGGCGTGTTCCCCGATTGGGTGGTCTGAGACCGGCCGTCGTTTATACGACCGACGACTGACAACAAGGCGCTGTAATTACACGCAAGCAAACTCCGGTAAGTCGAGCAGGGAAACTCGCCCGTTCCTAATTATACAACTTGAAGAAGTCAAGCGTGTCGGGAGCGGCGCCTTCACAGAGGGAGGACGGTGCCTCGGTGAGACGCCGCCTGGGAGGTAACCGCACAAGATGATTCGTCGGCGACGTCGACCTATTGATGAATACGCGAGAAAACGCGTGCCCATAATTAGGACATCAGTATTGAATACCGGCGAGTAGAATGCCAGGGCAGAGCTAACAAACTACTACACTTTGATGAAGCCGTTATTCGTCAAATAGCAAGAAAAAACTAACATACATACGGAGCTTTGTTGTCGATTCTAAACAGTCAGTCCGTAGTTTGATAAGATGAGCAAAAACTGTGGTCTTCATTTTTCTTTTAAAACTAACTTTTCAATGACTTTATGTTCGGTTTATAGTTGTATGAATAACCTTTCTACCAGGCAATATACGGTCCCGAATCGGGACGAGACCGTAGCCTTTTCACATCTATAAAAAGATTTCAACAGAACAGAACAGAGCACTGAACCGTATAATTCAAACGAGGGACCGTACAAGCGAAAGTTTAAAAAATCGCTGCTCCATATATCATGTTCTATCGTATATGACGTTTTAAAGCAGTTCTAATTATATTATCCAACACAATAATTATTTTTTTTCGTGCAACTTGTGAACGTCACTAGTCGAGCAGTTTCGGAAGAGGCGCTGCGGCGTAACGGTCAGACCGTTAGGACGTCCGGCTCTCAATCGAGAGAACTCGGGTTCGAATTCTCTTGCTGCCGTTTCGAAGCTTTGGCAATTTCGTCCACCCAACATTGCCATTCAGCTGTATAAATGAGTATCTGGCTACAGACAAAAGTGGATATGTGACCGAAAAGTTTTCGTGCAGTAATTTCAACGTGGCTTAATGTTACCCAGAGAAGTTGAAATGGTGTTGGAATGAACAGGTCTGCCGAGTGGTGGAGTGCGAAGAGTTTTGAACAGTCCCAAAGACTGCATGCCGCGCTGTTTAAGAACGTTTCTTCTAAAAACGAACAAAACCTTCTAAAATGAACAAAACCTAAACAACTGAGTCTGTTGCCTCGTTATAAGGTCCAACGAAGCATATACCGAAAACATATTATTAATTATAACAATCGTTATCAACATCATCATCGTTATCAAAGGGAAGGACATCCGATCCGACGGTTTGCGATGTCCCGACATGCAGTTCGGGTTCTGTACACGACACAACTTAATTTTAAACAATCCTCGAAGTTGGAAGGACCGGGAAGACACGTTGAGTTATCGAGTTAAGTTGTGTTTACACGAACTGGTGCATCCTGACGGGACCAGACTCGTGTCTCCAGTTATACTGGGTAGTCTAAGTATCGAAGTTCGAATTAACAAAGTTGTGCTGCATTACGTTTGGACATCACTGTATACATACAAGGCTTAAGAAGTTTTAAGAAGGTATCAAAAGTAACACGTTCCTGAGAACATGTGGGTGAGGAAACCACTGGTTTATCAAGAGTCGTAAATGTTCTCATCTACGAGTTGTCCGCCAATGTCAGATATCTATCCATCATGTGTTCAAATATAGGTCCTATTCACGCTGCTGGTATGTACACAGTCAGTAGAACCGTTTACTGATGATAATAATAATAATAATAAAAACGTAATAATAGGAATCCGTACTTAGTCAGAACTACACGAGCGATATAGGCTGACAGCTGTCTTAATGGTATTATCGCTTGCAAAAAAACTGGGACAGCTGGTTCATATTAAGACCAAACACAAGAATCAACGGCAGAGATATTCCAATTTTTAGTGAACATTGTGAACACATCTCGACGCACTATAGAATTGCTTCACTATTCCGTGATTCACTAACCCGCACGCTGTGTTAATCCAGGCAAAACGCCTGGCAACCAAAGTGTGCGGATACACGAGGTTCCACTGTATAATGTGAGAGCGAGGAGAGCAAGGGAAAACATTGGGCGAACCCAATGGGTCATAACCAGGCACGAACAGGGAATGAGTCATCGTGCGAGGGACACGCAGACCCTGACGTATGCCCAAGATGAAATCCCCGATTACGGGAAGCAGGTCGAAACAACCTTAGCGGGAAAGGTGACCTCTGGCCATGATTGTCACTTCGCGACGTCTGTTCTCGGTTGCTGCACACGAGAGGCGCTTCACACTACGGGGGACATCATATCATTTATAACTCACATCAAGCATAGTTCCGTAATAAATTACACCGATTTGACGAGCGACTGCACGTAAACTTTCGCGGCCATGTCGTCCGTGTGTTCACCGGTCGTTCGCGGGTACGGCGACCACGTAAGACATGGGGACATGTGTAATTGTTGCCGATGGCACTTCGAACAAACGACACGCAACGACGACTTTCAATCACAAATTTCAAACACAATGGCCTATTGTTGTTTTTTGTTGACGTTAACATCGCGAAACACGACAGCGCCAACGCTGTTCGCTGACGCTGCGGCGCCAACAATTTGCATTCAAATACAACCAATCAATCAGTTTTCGCCGCGCCAACGACGCCGCGACAGTTCTTGTGGTCGCCATCTTGTGAATCGAGCCGTAGCGCGGGCGGGCACTAAACGGACACAATCGCCGCTATTGTGGAGCACTGTTGCGCCAGTTAAGTGTCAAGTTTGACCCCTCGGGTTTAACCTTGACACTGATCTGACGGACACCCTATATCGTGGGACCCTATATCGTGTGAGAGTTGGTGAAATCAGCTGTGGTCTGCACAGATCGCCAGTTATCGGTGGGTCGCTTTATTAGCGGCGGCGTGGCCTCGTTTGGCGGGGGGATCGTGTGGTGGGCTCGCGAATGTTTACACGCACCCAAATAAAGTGTGACTCACTGAGACCGCTATAGAAACGGGCACAGGTGTTTCACGACTAAATAACGACTGCAGAATGGACCGATGTAGACCAACGACATGATTCACGATTAGCCAACTGAGGCGACCTTGGTTCATAGATTAGGTTACAGTGAGTAGTTTATGTAACTATACTACGATATTACTACACTTGAGTGAAAAAGCCACAGGCAGTCTTATACACGATAGGCGTAATGAAGATAGGTGTCAAATAGTTACACTATTGAGTGGCTTAATCGATTTGAATTGTACACATTAATGTGTTATACTGCGCAGGGACTGTACTCTTGATACATGTTGTTTTCGGGATTAAGAAGTGACAACCCGAGATATTTTAGAAAATTGTCCAAAATCTGTGTGTAATTAAAACATTTGCCTTGTGTGAATTTCATATTTTCACTCATGCAAGCGTGGTTATGTAGGCACCAGTTTTCAGTGGTGATCAGATCGCTACACGCGTAGCTGAGTGTGACAATTTCTTTTAAGCAACATGTCATGTTTTTCTACTTTTCCCACATCCGGCGTACATCATAGGTATAAAAACTGCTCTTGCATTTCTCACGGATATATATATATATGTGTGTGTGTGTGTACACACACACACACACACACACACACACACACACACACACACACACACACACACACACACACACACACACACACACACACACACACACACACACACACACACACACACACACACACACACACACACACACACACACACACACACACACACACACACACACACACACACACACACACACACACATTATATATGTATGTATTTATATACATATATATGTATGTATATATATATATATATATATATATATATATATATACTCACACACACACACACACACACACACACACACACACACACACACACACACACATATATATATATATTTATATATATATATATATATATATATATATACACACACACACGCACGCACACATACACACACACACACACACACACACACACACACACACACACACACACACACGCATGCTTCCTGTTAACTGGAACGTTGAGTCAACGCTAGATAGCATTTAATCGTGCCAGGTTACGATTAGCAGATTTAATGGATGTAATCCAACGTAATGCAGCCATGAGTCAAATAAGATCGTCAAACACGACGAAAACACCCCTGCGGAAAGGAACAGCACCGACGCTAATATTTGCAGACGTGTCGCGGCCCCGGTCGTTCTGTCAATCTCGCGGCCACCGGAACTACCCCATTTCCGTGGCTAGTTACCCCGCCTTGCTGACACGTAATGCTCGCGCGGGTTTTGATTTGACTCCGGGTATTCCCCTCACTCGAGCGGCCCGGGACAGCTGTCATTGTCCCTGCACGGGAAGTCTCCGGTGAGAATGAACCGACACATTAACGAAGTACGCAAAATAAATTAACTCTTCCCACATATGTCGAGATAAACCAAGCCGGCACGACAGACGCGTGATTTATTCACTCGGCGACGTGACTTCCGAGGCAAAGTTCTGTAAAAAAATGTCACGATTTTATTGTTTATATGCATTCGTGGGTGTATGCACATGTATAGTTGAATGACTTAGTAAGGTCTTGCCTTTACACTCGGTCTTGCTAACACTGTTTACACACATGTACGATATCCAAGGAGGGTGATATGTTAATCACCTTTCATTGGTAAGACGTATCAAGTTCGCTAGCCGAACCTCGACATAAGCCTAGGCGTGCGGGAATTTGCCCTATGCTGTTCAGTTTTCAAAACCTTCTTTGCGACCTTATCAACAATTTGGCAGGTATACAAATTGGGACACGCGTGCGTCAACTGAGGTGTCTGTATTGCTGATACATGGCATGTTTCGGGGTCCAGACTGTATGAATCACCCAGCGCGGGCAGCGCCGCGCGGCGCGTCTAGACTGGCGGGCACCCGCCTGCAACTCCTGCCATACCCCGGCCCGTGGATACTACGTTTAGTCGGTCTAATAACACAGGCCGTCCGTATCGTACGGCAGCTATTTCACGGCACGCGGATCGGGTTGTCTTTTCAAATTGTTATTCTGCGGTTTGGTTATGAATAAAACAATTTTGTCAACTCGCTTGGTTCGTCTGACACTGCCCTGTCTGTTAGGCCCGTGTTAGGCCAGCATCCGTTCATGTTCTACGTTCAACCAGCGCTGGGTATTACGTGGTTCAAGGACCCATTGGGGCAAGGCGGCGTTTCATACAACCGTACAACGAAGGGTTCGACAAAATGGCAATTTCGTTTCTGTACGCCATCTCGTGACATGGTTTTTATTATATAAGTGATGTTTCTGCTACAAACGTTCGAAATAAAAATGTTCATATATTCTAGGGAAACACCAATACAATATTCAAAGTCAATTTATGACGTCCATCACCTCGTTAAGGACATGTTCGAAAACACATATTTTATCGCAACTTCGTGAATATGTTGCGCCGTGAGCTTATGTTCCAGAAGATTTCGATGAATTCGTGCCCAGTAACTCACATTAGACAGACTGGTTACAGTAATGCTCCCTTTCCCACTAAGCAGCTGCAGATAAGCATTGACACGCGAGGTAATTGATGTATGTCTTCAGATAAGCCTCTCCATCGTCCGCCATGCGCATGCGTGGATCTGTCAACGCTGAGGCGATAGTGATGAGCTGTTATTCCAGTGAGACAACGCAGTACACTTTACATATCCACCGACCCTCTGTTGCTAGTAATTCCGTCACTTTGGGAGACTTCTGTTGAGACAACCCGAAAGAGAAAAAGGGAACATAATTATGAGACAAGTATAGATTAACAAAAGATTCTTCTGGTAATCTATGCTTGTCTCATATGTATATACTTATCTCATATGTATATACTTGTCTCATACATATATACTTGTCTCATATGTAGCATTAGTAAAAGAACATTGTTGACACTTGATAGGATATGAATAAGTAACCATTTTCACGGAGGACGACAGATGAACAGAAATCATTATTCACTGAATACATGAATGCCAGCAGTGTCAATGTGTTTAAAGACGCCATTGAAAATATTCCTGACATGAACGAACACATTTTGAAATCTCGATATACCTTGCCTGGAACTCTTGTTTGGACTGTTATCTCGGATATGGTAAAACAATTCAAATTATTTTATATGGCTTATAAGAAAAAAAATGATTAAACATTTTACTTTATTTACTTTCGTATGTCATCCACTTAACGTGGAGACATTAAGAATTCCTTCGGCTCGTCATTGCGTCTGCTAGATTAGTCCCACTGAGATTGGTGATGCCACCATGAATTAGAGCTAAAATAACACGTGGCATTTGAAAGATCCCCGGTCATAGAACATTGACGCTTAGACTATACATTAGTATTCTGCCATGCAGATTGTTTCATGTCAAACGGTTCGCATCGGTCCGTTACATCTTTGACAAATGAGACTTACATGCTTACACTTAACCTAAACGCTGTCAGTAGTGTCTTTGAGAGGACGTCTTCAAAGGGCCGGCAGCAAGTGCGCGAGATGATCCCAGGCAAAGACAAACCGCCTGCTGTTTATTGACGGGTCTGCTAACCCCCGGACGCACGCTTCAAAGTCGAGGTTAACCAGGTATTATTTATTGCTGGCGAGCTTTTTATCACAACACTTGTGCCTCTGCTCGCCGTTCGCCTGTCCACGGCAGCTTGAACGTTGCCCGTCTGCGGCTGCACAGGGGCCGAGTCTATGGCGTGAATACTGGGATCTACATAGTCAGCTGTGCGTTTGAATGTAGGAAATAATGTCACTGGAAAATAGTCACGGAAAACATCACAGAAAATAAAGACACAGAAATAAATCACAAATATATGTCCTGGTTCTTTGTATTTATAATAAAAATTATAAGTTGAAATACAAAATGCAAAACAATACAAACTATATATTGACACATCATTACAGATCACAGAAGTGTCTGACCACTTTTATTGTTTTAGTGACATCGTCAGTGACTTGGGTATAGGTGGCAAAATCCCCTGTCTAAGCCAGGGTGTGTAGATGGGAAGGGAAACGTCGTGAAGCCGCGGCAATGACGTACGTCGCACCTTTTGATGTCCGTTCGTGAACTTTGCGCGCACCGACCAGACACGCCCGCGCATCTGCAAGAGCAATATTTATTTAATAAACAGGTTACACGAACCGTACAGTGTAAAAACTGCTAGCTACATTTAAATAGATTCAAACCAACATATAATGGTGTATTACACTGTAATAAATGACTATACTAATAATAATAAGCTTAGTAAACATTATCACTTAATAGTTGTGTTTTAAAATCTGATTATGTTTTTAGAAATACTGTATTCATATTCACGGGGAATATTCATCTTAATCACCACGCTTTATTTCACTCAATTGTCAGGGAACATGTGCAAGACTGTGCCTTTATATATTTTGTACATATTCTTCAAATAAAACAATATTGCGACTTTATTTCCATGTGATTTTTTGCTAGCCAAAACTGACTTTTTCCGCGACATTTTTGGTTTTCTGTGACTTTATTTCCGCGCACCATAGACACTTCAGTTATGCTATCGAGGTCGTTGTCAACACTGAATGTTGTCATGTGTTTAATAAGACGACTTATCCTCGCTGTCTGGTGTTCATGCAAATCTCTTTGTCTTCCTACGGTTCGTCTAACCCAAACCCGTTGCGTAAGTCAATATTTACACATTTCAGATTGCTGTACACCAATGTCCGAACACAGGCGTGCTTCAGGAAAGCATCGGTTCTAACGATATTGGGTCGCGTTAGAGCAATTGTTAGACCGCCCGACTCTACATAGAAATTCACTTTGTCTCAGTCCAATCAGCTGCATAAACGAGTATCATCATATGATGGGAGTATGATGGGAGTATGTAAACGAAGGTTTTTCGCACAGTCGTTGCCGCCAGAGCCGATGTGGTGTTGGACTGAACAGGCCATTTAGGGGGTGAGTTATGAACTTTATGTGCTCGAATAGGACCGGCTTAGGGGGCAAAATGAAATAAATCACTTCTACGTTTCATCCTCAGAGTATAAATGGAAACGTGTGCATGGTAAATCAAATCAAATGGTAGCAAGGGTTGATATATTTACTGCAGGTTTAAAATCTTACATTTCGCCCATTCAGAAATTGCGCCAAAAAATACATTTATCGCGGCAATGCAATACCTTATATTCATCTCGGTTGTTGAATGTGGCTCTGCTAATTCGAAAATTAGTATTGACGTCATAGTGCATCAAAACAAGTGTATTCGCCATTCTCGCGAGAAGCTCTCTTACCATCCTCAGACCATTTGCACGGCTGAGACTGCAGGATGTTATTTTGTTATTAGCATGGCTACGAGTCGAAGCAAAACGCAAGAAGGACGGCACTCTGCAAATGAACATCGGTTTCTGCGAACTATCGAATGACCCAACGGCGCACTCAGTCAATGTCAGCGGTGATTAACACGTGCTCAAAATATCCTTGAACTGTGGGCGCCTACAAACAGGCAAGTAGAAAAGACGGTCGATGTTGTCGATATTACTGTTAACTAATACAGTGTTGTGCACATATTGTCACGCACGTTCTTTGTAGTAGTAATTCTGCCTGTTGGTTGCGCAATAAGGTGGCTTGTGTCGTCTTCTTAGAATCAGTTTCGTTTGTTCGTTCACAGTCAATGGGTGTGTACAATGCGTATCCTGCGCTCATTATCGATGTCGCAACAGATGGTATCTGGATGTATCCGCATAAAAATAGCGCTTGTGATGATATCGTTCTAACGTCATATTGCAACATGATGCTGTTCAGAATCGTCCACACTGGGTTATTATTGGATGTTGCGGTTTCTTTCAGTCCCGTTGATGAGCTAATGACGAAGGGGGCGGCTCGAATGACCCGGATATAAAAAAATGTCTCATCCGATGTTGGTTTAAGATATCTTGGAAGAATGTTTGTCACAACTTTCCGAATGATATAAATGTGTGTACACAATTAGGGTTGGATATTGCCGCACTGTTGATATCGCGATATATCGCAATGCAGAGGATCGTTCTACAAAACGTTTCGCAATATATTGTGGTTATTTTGGTTGAGGTAAGATTATATAATATAGTGTAGTGTAGTGTAGTGTAGTGTAGTGTAGTGTAGTGTAGTGTAGTGTAGTGTAGTATAGTATAGTATAGTATAGTATAGTATTATAATTGTTTTATATTTGCCTGACTGATATTTATATTAAATAATAACCAAACAACTGTTTTAATATGTAGAAGTAATTTTTTTTATATTAATCATAGTTAATCGGAGTTGTAAATATGAACAATATAAAGACTGTTTAATTATATGCATTGCATTAAGTAAATAATTAAATACACAAAGATATCCTGTCCAGTATATATGACCCTAAACTCTGAGAATAAAATAGTTACTCAAACCTGAACCATTAACAAATAATAATAGTAAAGATTAGTGACTAGATCTGGTTCAGTCAGACCTCATAATTATTCATTCAGTTCATTTTTGACAATTTTAAATGCACAAATAAAATATATAGTATATACCGGTACGTCAAATACGTATGGCGCAAAAAAGTACCCGCGATGTACCAACTCACCGGTAATATCACGATACACTGGTACACATGCGCAAGTGTCACGTCCAATGACGCAAATAAACACGACGACTGACTTATGAAATTTGATAGCTCACCCACCCACCTCAGTGTGAACCAAAACAGAGACAAACTGTCCAAGTGCAAAACGGCGGAAGAAACCGGCGTCGTGTCCACACAGGCCAATTGTCTTCTAATTGTGTAAATGACAGCAGAGTGAGTATGATTTAAAGCAAAATTTACAAATATATCAGAAGCGCGGGATACACGTATATTAAAAATGGTTGGGCTCTCGATAAGCCAATGGGTTCCTTTTCCACTTCCCATTTAGGTGTTTGCTTTGGATGGCAATCTTGTTAAACTCTTGTTAGATCTTGTTAAACTCTTGTTTAATCTTGTTAAACTCTTGTTAGATCTTGTTAAACTCTTGTTAGATCTTGTTATACTCTTGCTAGATCTTGTTAAACTCTTGTTAGATCTTGTTAAACTCTTGTTAGATCTTGTTATACTCCTGTTAAATCTTGTTAAACTCTTGTTAGATCTTGTTAAACTCTTGTTACATCTTGTTAATTAAAATCTTGCTAGATCTTGTTAAACTCTTGTTAGATCTTGTTAAACTCTTGTTAGATCTTTTTAAACTCTTGTTAAATCTTGTTAAACTCTTGTTAGATCTTGTTAAACTCTTGTTAGATCTTGTTAAACTCTTGTTAAATCTTGTTAAATTCTTGTTAGATCTTGTTAAACTCTTGTTAGATCTTGTTAAATCTTGTTAAACTCTTGTTAGATCTTGTTAAACTCTTGTTAGATCTTGTTAAACTCTTGTTAAGTCTTGTTAAACTCTTGTTAGATCTTGTTAAACTCTTGTTAGATCTTGTTAAACTCTTGTTAGATCTTTTTAAACTCTTGTTAAATCTTGTTAAACTCTTGTTAGATCTTGTTAAACTCTTGTTAAATCTTGTTAAACTCTTGTTAGATCTTGTTAAACTCTTATTAAATCTTGTTAAACTCTTGTTAAACTCTTGTTAAACTCTTGTTATATTCATGTTAGATCTTGTTAAACTCTTGTTAAATCTTTTTAAACTCTTGTTAGATCTTGTTAAACTCTTGTTAGATCTTGTTAAACTCTTGTTAAGTCTTGTTAAACTCTTGTTAGATCTTGTTAAACTCTTGTTATATCTTGTTAAACGCTTGTTAGATCCTGTTAAAATCTTGTTAAATCTTGTTAAACTCTTGTTATATCTTGTTAAACTCTTGTTATATCTTGTTAAACTCTTGTTAGATCTTGTTAAACACGATGGCGATCGGGGCTAATCTGCCGTGCTCTGCTGTATGGAAGGTGATACGACGATTTGAAACCATTTACATGAACATATACAGGAACGCGTTTCATTGGTTAGTCGGTGCGCTGCCAGTGGGGGGGGGGTCATAAAATTCAAAAGACCAGTCTATATTGTACTTCTTGTTTTAATATTTCTTGCTGTAGTATATTTACCGTCAAATTTTTTTTTATAAAACGGGACTTTGACGGATCAAACAATTATCCGGTGAAAAACGTTATATTTCATGTTCAAATGCGAATATACATTAGTTAGTCTTAAAAAAAACAGTCAGGCTATCAATATAACACATGTCGCAAAACTAGCACATTTTAATTCATCGCCAAATCGTGGATTTTCGAAAACATTAAGCGTTGACAGATAACGAGAGTAACACGTTTTGTATGTAGATTGTTTTTAACAAATCGAGATGTTAAAAATGCTAATAAATTCAGTCCAGTAAAACCGTCGTTCAATTTGCCCATGAATATCCGTATGCATCACAAAATATTGGAAAATGTAGTTACTAATCGCCTTCATGAACATATTTATAATCATCACTTATGAAATGACGTACAGTCTGCATATAAACGATTTCACTCTACCGAAACAGCTCTTCTTAAGATACACAATGATTATAGTTGACAACATGGACAACGGCAAAGTCACAACACTCACTTTACTAGATCTCTCAGCTGCTTTCGATACAATTGATCAGTTAATCCTTTTATAACGCCTTCATAGACATTTTGGCATTTCTGGCTCAGCTCTTCGGTGGTTCAAATCATATTTTTCAGACAGACGCCAAAGTATTAACATATCTGGCACATTATCTTCCCCACAACACCTTCCGTTCGGAGTCCCACAAGGATCCGTCCTTTGCACTGTTCTGTTTAGCTTATATACTACGTCTCTCAGCCAAGTCATTACTAATCATA
>BSQZ01000001.1:7506499-7521499 GCA_033239005.1 Lamellibrachia satsuma | reverse complement strand
TATTCGTGCTGGACGGACGGGAGAGACAGGCTAAACGGCGCGGACAGAACCCGTGAAACTCTGATTACAATGGTGCGTGTTGTCTCGTCAAAGACTAGTTCATTTTTATCTTAAGGTCAGTGGCTATAGTGACGTCACATTGATTGCAAAAGGCAGTATCAATTTACCAGTCATATATGTATGTATAACCGTCCATTGTACGTGCAAACAAAAACTAGTAATAATTACTCCAAACCACAGTCTTTGTCCGAGAGAGGACTGGTTGACTGGGTCTAGATGTCATCCATGGTCCTCCATGGCAGTCGTGGACAAAGTCTTCGGACCGGCCGACTTCGGTTGAGTGTACGCCGGAGGCCTGAACTAATCATGCAGCTCCCGCTGAGCTTATCTTAATATAGACAAATATCATGTTTAATGTACTCAATTAAAATCATAGTAATATATTAACTTGGTACATATTTTGAGTGTGATAAAATATTACTTTTGATACTCAAATTATTTGAAAGAATTATGACCTAGTAGACCTAGTATATTATAAAATACAGCGAAAACATTTACATATGAGATCTTAAAAATTCTCATTACTTTAGGAAAGTTATGTAGCAACTATTGATCAAAATTAGTTGGATGTTTGTTGTGTTCCGATAGGTTTTGTGTCGTGTGTTCTGTCATTGTGAACGCGTTAATGGAAAAGGAAAGTATGCTTTATGAGTATGTCTCCAAAACGGTGAAAATGTCTATAATTTGAACAATGGATTATTCGAAAAAATATACAGCAATAAAAATTAATTTATTATGTCGTAGTTAAATGCGTGAGTTTACTGTTTCGTCGCTGCTTAATCGAGGAAACGAATGGACGTTTTCACGAAAAGGATACACTTTTGTCAAAATACACTTTGCCTCAGTGTATTGAAACAATTAATTGTATAATACTAATTCCGTGTGATTATCCTGCAGTGGCTACAGTAAGAAACATACAGGCCACATTTCTTGAAAATACATCAAATATTTGTTAAAGAAAATCTGCACAGTATATGCTGTTTTTGACACATTTCTTAGTCCCACTTCAGTTTATGTTAGTATGAAAACACGCATTGTATAAATATATATATATATATATATATATATATATATATATATATATATATATATATATATATATATATATATATATATATATATATATATATATATATATATATATATATATATATATATATATATATATATATATATATATATATATATATATATATATATATATATATATATATATATATATATATATATATATGTAGCAATGTATCCAGCAACAACGAATTTTGTGAAATTGTCTGTATCTCAGTGAGCTAGACGTTATAAATTTGGCACAAATTGAAGTAGTATATATAGGTAAGGGGCGTACGGCATAAAGTCAATTTATATTGAATGGTACATTTTCGTAACATTTTGAGTGTCTTCACCAAAGCTACTCCCAATAATGCTAATAATAATAAATTACAACTGATCACATAGTTATAAAATATATTAGACATCCACTGTCCAAACCAAAAAGCCAATTTTGTCTAAGTATCAAGGTTCACAATATGTGACCATTATAAACTGGTGAGTTAAATTTTCCGCTAAAATGTTGTCTACATCCCAATGCGAAACAGTATTACACCAATAGTTATAGTACACATTGACATGTTCCGCTACCACAGTCAGCATGCTGTCAGTTGTAATTTTGCTTTGCTTAACTTTACTTGTTGTAAAGAGTGAATATTTGATTTGATTTTACCTAATGAACGCCAGCACATATTTTAAAAGGTAAGGTAGGTATATAATTTGACATAAATGCCTGAGTACACTGTTTATGCCAACGTTCGATATCAATGTTATGCTATTTTTTACTCCATGGGATATATTCAGTATTTTTTTCATGACATATCATGGGAACAGTATAATATAGCATAGTATTCCAGTCATGACCATTGCCATGCGGGCGCGGTGGCCCGGCGGAGTGCCGCACTGTCAATAAAGTGGAACGGGGGTCTCGTCCACCTATCGCTGTTTCGAAACTTGGGCAATTTCGTTCACCCCACTTTGCCCGGGCATATTTGGATGAGACACTGAAAGCCACAGATCCCTTCTACATGGGGACTATGCCAGGGGAAGTAAAATATCCCGCACATGGGGTAAATGTGTAGCCTCCTGTGGACTCTCCACCACACGAGTCACGTACAGAACCGTCCGTGACGCGGCTCAGTCATTACTGTCAAATACCTCGCATAAGGACACGATTGAATGAGTGAGTATTGATATTAATGTTATACAGAACGTAATGTAGAAAACACCAACTTACCATGCTTCTACTGTGGAATCCCGTCTAAAGACTATCTGGTATATGAGTAACATCCGTTCCCGAGCCAGTTAGGTCACCGATTAAATACGGTTACCCTGTCGAATGATAAACGACGTGCTTAGATACGACGCCAGCGTATTACGTGTTAAGTAGGCCTGTATCATGATAACAATCCTGTACTCGTTTGAACTTCAACTATTTCCAACCTGTGCACAGATTTGATACTTGCGCTTGTCCACAGAGGCAAATACGTGGACGTTTGTAGGGAAAGTACAACGATATGGAGTTAGTTGGCGTTTCGTATAATTAAAACGCGTAAATTCTCAGAATGTTCCGATCTTAAAATTTTAATTAACGATGCTATACTTCATTTCCTAATCTGTAGTGCTATAATATTTGTATAGTCACAAATTGTATGAAACCAGGAAACCCATACCAATAATGATCAGATGAAAAACGCGATATTTCACCTTCAACTGTGAAGATTTGTTAGTCAATCTTTAATCAGGGGGGAGGGGGGATTGAGAGAATTTGTTTTAACTTTAAAAAAAATTCAGAAATCATCTCAGAAATCCCCGGTTGATTGTGTGTGTTCGAACGCCCCTTTTCAAAAACCCGATTTGATTTCATCGCCCAATTCCTGTAATTTTCAAAACATTAGGAGATGAAAGACGACGATATAGTAACGCGTGTCGTACACGTGGGTCATTCCGTGTCAACCAATTTTCAGGAAATTTCAAAGGTTGACGTCTCAGAATTTCCTTAAATTTTAACCAATGAATAAGTAACTATACCTGAGCATTTCTACAAAAGAACTAAGGATTTACATGCAAATTGTGGCTGTAACTCCCTATGATGTGAACAGGGGGTAAGCACCCAAAAACGCACCCATTATTTTTATTTGTTTTCAAGTGCTTTTAACTTAAAAAGTTTAAAAGCTACATATCTGAAATTTGCTTAATATATACATATTGGTGCATATATGATAGAACAAAGGGCAACGGGTATACTGGGCACGAAAATGGAAAATAACATTTAAGAACATTTCAACAGCCTGTATTTCATTGCTGTGTTACAGTACAATGTCCATATTGCTACCATCCATTGTCAAGGATACTGGCAATAACAAAGGTTCAGTAAACAACTTCTAGTTGCTATACTTTTAGAATTATTCAGCCTTAAACTTTTTTTTTACTTTTTTATATTTTAGGAATTTCTTCACCCAAAATGAGAATGTGGGACAAGTCGTATGGCCACCATTTTTTAACTGAACATAGCTCATTATTAGTAAACTACATATTAATATTTCAGGATGGTGTTCTGTCTCATTTAATTTATATTGCAGCTGTCCAATGTCGTTTTTCTCCTAAATTTCTCCAAAATTGGCCAAAAATATAAAAAATAAAAGTGGCAGAACACAAACACTAAAATTATAATATGTTGTTTACCTAATAAAGGACTACGCACAGTTAAAATGGTGGCCATAGGACTTGTCCCACATTCTCATTTTGGCCTTGAAATGCGAAAAATATAGAAAAAGTTTAAGGCTGAATTATTCTGAAAATACGAACGTACAACGATCGATTTTTATTTGCAAACTATATATATATATGAGAAATGACCATATTCATATATATATATATATATATATATATATATATATATATATATATATATATATATATATATATATATATATATATATATATATATATATATATATATATATATATATATATATATATATATATATATATATATATATATATATATATATATATATATATATATATATATATATATATATATATATATATATATATATATATATATATATATATAAATATTATATATATATATATATGGTCATTTCTCACGAAACGTTCATAAACGTTGTTTAAAACCATAACACTTCAATAAATGTATAGACGGTTGTGATCAGGTCATATGTATGCGTCTTGATTAGGACGTTTTGGAGAACCCATGCTTTTGTATATGCACAATGAAACTTTGAGTACTGCCTCCAATAAATCGGTGGTTCATTTTAGCTCCTTCTTGTGCAATATTTCCACGATGACGTTTTTTAAAACAGTTTTTATTATTCGACCGACCTATGTAAGACATACAGTTCAGGGGCGTCCGCAGGCTATTTTTAGGGGGGGGGCAAACAAATTCTGCTGTCTGATTTCGACCAGAAATGTTTACACTTACCAAAATGTCTACTTTCAATGAACAATAAAGATATACTTGTACATAATTAATTATTAGATGATTTACTTAACACAAATAGTAAACAATCTACTTGCCATAAAAGACCTAAATTTTTACAAACGTCCAAATCCGGGGGGGGCATATGCCCTCTGCCCCCTATCTGGACGCCCATGATACAGTTAATGGTTAATATTATTATGAAATAACATGGGTTTCTCGTAGAACGTGAAGCTTCAGCTGGATACTTTGGATATGCAGTGTTTAAAATAAAAATCGTTGGATAATAAATTACATGTGGTTGGTCCCAAAACCGATTTGGGGAAGTTTTTTATGCAACCGTACCACACACATTTGCAGGTACGCCGTGAGAAGAGTTCAATACGTTAGTGAGAACTATTGACATGTCATCCGTAACATATGTCAAGCTAAACAACTGCCAATGGTATAATGTGTAAAGAAATTTTCCTACGTTTTTGACACTTTTTACGGGCCTTGTAACCGTACGTCGCCCGACACCACCTGAAACCGCATATGGCGATTTATCCGGAACTACTTCCTAGCGATCTTCGTGGGAATTAAATCGACACCAAACGATTAGAAAGGAGTCCAGGTTTGCCAAAGACCCAAAGAGCACGTTTGGTAATATGTGTTTCTACACGTTTCTACGAATGTCTTATTAACGTTATTAATGTTTAGTAGTGAGTAAAATGATTATTTCCGCCGAGTTAATATGTGCGCTTCGTCGTCAGGAGCAATAATGCGTGGCTTACAGTTCGCGTGAACAGACGTGCTCCAACTTGGAGATGACGGACGGTTTCAGGCGACTTACGATTGCACCATTATCGATATGTGTCGACTGGGGCCGTTTGATAGCCATATCATATTTCTAAATAATGGTGTTATTTGTATAATGGATATGCTAAATATATAGCGTGTCATCGTAATAAAATAACAACCGTTTTCGTATAAAATGTCATCTAAATAAAATAAACAATTGATGGAAATTTGAAGGAAATGTTGCATAGTATCATATACTAGTATTCGTCTACATTTACTATATTAGTGACCTAATCCACTATTATATGTCATATGCGTCGGCAAACTTTATTTCTACAGAATATATAACATTTTAACAAGTTTAGACAGGTGTGCAACGTACATTCGGGGGACGAACGGTTTCACTATTTTAGTGCTACACTGAACACGGATGTTAAACGTGTTTATCAGATATCAGAAAGTCCAACGCACACGCTCCGTGCCAGGGAATTCCTGATAATACATAGAAAGGACCCGAGTGGAAGAGCAGCAGTCGCCGCAGCAATGCCAATATGACTACACACCACACCTCTTACATACTGCGCCTTGCACAGACGTTGCTGTTCTCTCGCGCATTCTGCAAGAGCCTAGGAGTGGCCTCTGCAAGTAACTATATAAGAAACGCCAAGCCCATGATGGGGGGGGGCTGTAAGAAGCGACGCAGACGAAGGTGCGACCTGTAATGTATTTTAAACAGATTCCCCGATGTAGCAATACAGGAACCGCATAATAGATGTCCTTGCAGCCAAATTCCAAGCACTGTTTGGCCTTTAATCTTCGTGGACCTGGTTGGAGGCCGGCCACGGGAAAGGTCCTAAGGATCAACAAACGAGAAGGCGGAGAGCATAACAACACACCGCTGGGAGTTTTGCCTGGCAGACCGTTCTAGCGAAACAACAATGACATCCTGGAAGTCAGCCCCAAAGCTACGATACGTGGAATGTACCAGCAGTCCTTGGCATAATTAAATACCGCACACACTATGGTCCCAATACCAGTCCTGACTATATGTGCCACGTCCCGCTTAAAAAATGCAGTTATGACGAGGGAGGAGAATTCCATCCAACATGTCCAGGATGGGAGAGGGTGCAACTGGCGTCGAAGCAAGCGGAGAAGAAGGACGAGAAAGAGAGATTTAAAAGAGGGATGACACTATAATATAATCAAACAAAGTTGCATTTTTTTCATATGACACTATGTAATGACTTTGACATTTCACCAACTCACTGTAATTTATTCATGAGGTTTCCATAGGTTGGCACCCTAGTGAAAATAATAAGAATATGACATAATCACACAAGGAACATGCACACAAATAAATTGCGTATTCAGGTATCCATAAAAGACGCCAAAGCTTGGTGAAACTTGATCCGTGATCTCCCAAGTAATATAAGCTATTCTACTGGAAATTATATTATGTGAAACTGTACGTCTGCATTTCTAAACTATGTACGAACCTATAGCTGTAGCTCCAATATAAATAAAGTGTACCCAGTTGGAAAGCCCAAGTTATGTACTTCTCAATGAATACGTTTCCCTTGTAATTGCATCTTATGATATAACGTCACTTTTAAAAACACCACAGTCGGGCATACAATTGATTTTAACGTTTTCAACAGAGAAAAAGTTTGACAACATACGTCTTACTTAATCCCAGGCACAAATATATTATTGTACATTAATACAACGTGAAATATCACACGTAATGGTATATTAAATAAGTGTAATGACCTTTCAAACTACAAGGAACTGTGTGCAGATATACGGTTTCAGATCTTAAGTATTTACAACTATACTCACAATTTCACCTAGCTGTCAAATGCAACATTTGAGGAGTTAATGTACCAAATCTTATTTCCTAATTAACTCAATATTGTCTCTTCGTATGACAAAAAAGTACGAAGTTATACGGACACGTTTATTTTTTTTACCCCACTTTGAACCCCAAATGTGAACGCATCGTGAGAATTGACCACACACACACATACATATATATATATATATATATATATATATATATATATATATATATATATATATATATATATATATATATATATATATATATATATATATATATATATATATATATATTATATACTAATAAATCATCACTATATTGTTCAGCTATCATTTTGCCTCACGTTGTTATATTGTGCTAGAAAGTTGGATTACAACCACTTGTAATTTTCGTCATGCGTCACATTTACTATTATTAACATATTTTTGCATATACTAACGAATATTCACTATATTGTTCAATTAACAAGTCGTTTGATAGTACTAGATTGCTGGATTAAGACGCCAAGTTGTAATTTTTTATTTGCTTCATATCTAGTATTATTAACATAATTGACAACTTGCAGCATCATTCCATGACAAGATTACTATACGTAATCATGGGTGGTTCTCGCAATAAGCCCCTTATTGGGGTTCCCATAGAATCTCCTGAGTTACTAAATAAAATGATTTATGACCATACCTGAAACATCATTGAAAATGAATGAGTAACCAAATAAACTCACATTGATTGATTATATATATATATATATATATATATATATATATATATATATATATATATATATATATATATATATATATATATATATATATATATATATATATATATATATATATATATATATATATATAATATATATATACATCCTTCTGAACTCATTTAGCCCATCGCAAGAAGGTTCGCTGAGAATTAAATATATAATGTGTGAATAGTTAAAACTTTAAGTAATATGTGTAATAAAAGTGTTGGCACGCTTGCTAAAATCATCGAAAGAATTGAGTTTTTTTCGTTAGATCGGTTAACTTGCGAAAGTGTAAATAGCTTTGTGTTATAGCATATAGAGCCGGATTACTTTTGCATTTTGAATTTTTACCAGATCCGATAAAACTAATATAAAAGTTTGTCCAATGATTTCACAAAAACTAAATAAAAAATGTGTACAAATGAGCTAGCATGTCGTAGTGGATACTAGAGCTAGCATGTCGTAGTGGATAATAGAGCCAGCATGTCGTAGTGGATACTAGAGCTAGCATGTCGTAGTGGATACTAGAGCCAGCATGTCGTAGTGGATACTAGAGGTAGCTTGTCGTAGTGGATACTAGAGCTAGCATGTCGTAGTGGATACTAGAGCAAGCATGTCGTAGTGGATACTAGAGCCAGCATGTCGTAGTGGATACTAGAGCTAGCATGTCGTAGTGGATACTAGAGTTAGCATGTCGTAGTGGATACTAGAGCCAGCATGTCGTAGTGGATACTAGAGGTAGCATGTCGTAGTGGATACTAGAGCCAGCATGTCGTAGTGGATACTAGAGCCAGCATGTCGTAGTGGATACTAGAGCCAGCATGTCGTAGTGGATACTAGAGCCAGCATGTCGTAGTGGATACTAGAGCTAGCATGTCGTAGTGGATACTAGAGCCAGCATGTCGTAGTGGATACTAGAGCTAGCATGTCGTAGTGGATACTAGAGCCAGCATGTCGTACTGGATAATAGAGCCAGCATGTCGTAGTGGATACTAGAACCAGCATGTCGTAGTGGATGCTAGAACCAGCATGTCGTAGTGGATACTAGAGCCAGCATGTCGTAGTGGATGCTAGAGCCAGCATGTCGTAGTGGATACTAGAGCCAGCATGTCGTAGTGGATACTAGAGCCAGTATGTCGTAGTGGATACTAGAGCTAGCATGTCGCAGTGGATACTAGAGCCAGCATGTCGTAGTGGATACTAGAGCCAGCATGTCGTAGTGGATGCTAGAGCCAGCATGTCGTAGTGGATACTAGAGCTAGCATGTCGCAGTGGATACTAGAGCCAGCATGTCGTAGTGGATACTAGAGCCAGCATGTCGTAGTGGATACTAGAGCCAGCATGTCGTAGTGGATACTAGAGCTTGCACGTGACGCGGCGACCGACGCTCATGGTTCACCAGAAGCTATTCAACAACGACTAACATAACAAAATAATAAAGTACGTAAGTGAAAGATGAAATCGTGTTTACTTAGTACACTACATAACATTTAGAAAGGATTATAAATATGGTTTATAATCGGGTGCCAAAAAAATCGTGGAATGGGAGGAGCGTACGGGGGTCATCGAAGCTTCATAATATATATAATATATATTCATAATATATATATAATATATATATATATATATATATATATATATATATATATATATATATATATATATATATATATATATATATATATATATATATATATATATATATATATACATCATTCTGAACTCATTTAGCCCATCGCAAGAAGGTTCGCTGAGAATTAAATATATAATGTGTGAATACTTAAAATTTTAAGTAATATGTGTAATAAAAGTGTTGGCACGCTTGCTAAAATCATCGAAAGAATTGAGTTTTTTTCGTTAGATCGGTTAACTTGCGAAAGCGTAAATAGCTTTGTGTTATAGCATATAGAGCCGGATTGCTAGACTATACATATATATACATATATATACATATATATATATATATATATATATATATATATATATATATATATATATATATATATATATATACATATACATATATACATATATATATATATATATATATATATATATATATATATATATATATATATATATATATATATATATATATATATATATATATATATATATATATACACACACATAATATTACACACACACACGCACGCACGCACGCACGCACGCACGCACGCACGCACGCACGCACACACACACACACTGTGTAAAGAACAAAACATAGGGCATAAAAAATCAGAAATAAATCGCGGGAAGTAAATATGCAATCGACGCCGAAGGTGTGTGGTTCGCACGCTTGTGACATCTTATACAACCACAGAGGGCAACGTGGTGCAAAACTGGTCGAAAATAACCTTTGTCCATTTATGCCCGCTGGGAAGGCCTGGATAAAAAAAGGTCATTACCGTCGACAGAATCGTTATCTTAAATTGCTCGCAATATTCAATTGTGCGCAAATTGTTGGATTGGGTTTTGCTGCTTTTTATCGAAGTTATTTGCGGGGTCGTTTGACCAAAGGCGTTCACTTAAGAAGTCGTTTAAGCCGAAACATCTGTCACACGTATCGTTGAAATAGATGAGGTACTTATGACGTCATGCTCAATAAACCAAGGGGAATGTAGCGGACCTTGTTCTGGAACAAGACCCGAGCGAGGCTTTCTCCGAGAGCGACCTGCTGGCCTAGAATTGAGCAAGCACTAAAATAAATATTTACCTTATTGTTAACCGTTTTTTAATCGCGTGCTACTGTTGTCACAGCTACTTTTATGTACACTCACTTGAATACCTGAATTTTATATAACCATTTTTTATGGAAAATCCTTCAGCAGTAAACCAAGAGAATCGGGTATCGATTTGAAGAAAATGTGTTAGAATTAAACATTGTTTTAATGATGCTGCTGCATAAATGAAATGCAGAGGGCGCTTGTCAACACATTTCGGCCGCGAGAATGTTAAAATATTCCGTACTATAACAAGGGTCCAATATTTACACAGATCAGTATAAACTTACTAGCATATAAGAACAGTTTTAGAATTCTTCACAACTTTCACTCCGTTGTAGTGCAAGTTATATAATTTTATATTATTATATATTATGTTTGTTAGTCTTTGATGTCGTTTAGAAAGGTCGGTTATTTGACTTTTTGTGAATTATTTTCACACTTCAATCTATTAAAGTCCGATGATTAATCATTGGATTAGTCAATTGTAAACTTTTAATGCATGACGTGTGTACATTTATACATATATTTTTAAACTTTCTACACGTATACTTTTGCTGCATGACGTGTGTGTATGTGCGTGAGTGCGTGAGTGCGTGTGTAATGTATATTATATATATATATATATATATATATATATATATATATATATATATATATATATATATATATATATATATATATATATATATATATATATATATATATATATATATATATACTTGTTTTATGTAGATATATATTATATGTACTTTTTTCTGAAATATATTGTTATTATTACTATATGTGTCTTCATAGGAAGTCTGAACATTGATCTTTCAATATGTGCGGGTGCATATTGTCACAAAAACATGCCACACACTGTCTACTTAAGGGACTTAAAGGCGCTGTTGTCCATTTAATACCAAAATGAACATTTGCAACTCACATTTTTTATAATAAATATGGTAACTGAATAATATGACACATTATCAAGCAAACATATACTGGATAACATGTCCGTCCTCGTTAACTACAGCTAACTGTGTATAACTTAATTTTTCAAAAGTCAACCAAGAAATGCTGATTTTGTGCGCCCGAACCCCCTTTTCAAAACCCAGAGGACGGGGCCTGGACAAAAGCTGCCCCCCACACTAGGTGCGTAAGATACATCTGTTCGGTAAGATATTCCTGTTCGGAATGTGCGATGACGCATTCTGCCCGGGCCCTGCAGTTTCACGAAGCGTCCGTACCGTACGAGGGAACTAATACGAAACATTTGCATACCTGAAATCTGACAAACCATTTACGTAACTCGGAACAGTAAAAGAAAACTCAAAAGTCGTTGCGAGCAGTCGCATATACTTGCGATCTGCGAGCACGTCGTGAATCGGTTTGCATATGAGAACTTTCGTACGAACGTTGGTGGGTACGAATGCTTGGTAGATTTCAGAATATAGCGAGGTGTTTGCGCAAGATGTGGACATATTAAACAATTAACGCTGTTTCGTTGGCCTGATGCAGCACACATTTTACACATTTAGACTTTTTTGAGTAAATAATTTGTATTAAATGTTGGAACTAGAGCTTTTTCGGTTGTCGCATCAATTCTGTCGAATTCACTCCCGGTGGCGTTTCTCGCCAAGGGGAGGCCGAATGTTGACCATGGCGACCAATTAACGCCTGGCAATTTTTTTTAAATCAACTTCCGAAGTGTTTTCGACCGAAATCGAAAGGTGTACTTCCAATCTAGCGAAAGGTGTACTCCCAATCTAGCGAAAGGTGTACTCCCAATCTAGCGAAAGGTGTACTCCAAATCTAGCGAAAGGTGTACTCCCAATCTCGCGAACTGCTAAGTCAGAACGGAAGAAGTTTAGTAAACAACGGTTATAATATGTTGCAAATGTCGAGTTTAGACGGAAATATCATTGTCATGTCATATTGGCAAGAACATGTCTGGGTGTTTATAAATACATGTTCATTTAGTGAACGAATATTGCCACCATCTAACATTACGGCGCGCTGAAATTAAAATGCTGTGCATTCAACAACGGTGTCATACGTCATGCGTGATATTCTTGATTTTAGTTGCAAATGGTTATGCTTTAGAAACCCTTGGTAATGCATAGGCCAAAAACCATGACTTTTGTTCCGTTTTAATGTTTAAAAAATAACCAAACGCACATAATGATGAGATGATAAAACACCAAATAACACAGCTATAATGCAATGCTTCTAAGAAAACACAACAAACGAGTCGTGTCTAAGTGACGCTCACAAAGAACGTGTTCGTATTGCGACAGCATCAACAAGTTAAATGAGGCATTCACACGTCTAGAAAGAAGATACTTAGACATCATTCCAGTGACTAGGCATGCCATTAAAGAACTATATGGATAGCACGAGTCAATAAAAAAGACTAGCTATTTATGTGTTGCGGTGAGATAGGGTATAGGCGGTCGATTCGCAGAGCCTATGTGTGCAAAATGGGTTTTGCAACTGAAACTATCATTAATCCTACATAACCTAAATTATTTCACATCAATTAATTATGTTTAGTTTCATCATAATACGCGTATTGCTTAATTAGGCGAAAAATGTGCTATCTGCTTTAGAACACATTATGGAAACAGTTGCTTAGTTGCTTGGTAAGGTTAATACTGGATTGTGCTTATGTTACTGTGTTTATTTTAGCGGGTCCTTTGACCCGAAACTTTAACTCAACAAGATTTAACAAGATTGCAAAAAATCCAGATGGCAAGCGGACCAGGAAGCCATTTTATTTTTAAACATATTCACGCTGCAGGCATTTTCACAATCTGTGGATAATTTGCTCTATTCTTTTATTGTCCTCTGCGAGGTGAGAATGAGTACTCTCTGAAACATATACTTTAACATGAATACAATGTTAAACCACTGTGCACATCTCATTGACCTTAGAGACTTGCGCAGGGACGGTCTCACGTCACCAAAACAATAACATCATTAAGTAAATAGACCGGCGGAGTGTAATCGTGACATCAATATTTGAGGTTCGTTCGACAAACGACTTCTCAGAAGAGCCGCGACCAACTGCGGTTTGTTGTGCGTTATCGCATTCCGCCAGTCGCGCTGCGGTCGAAGTTCTCGCGCTCGCCATGGCAACCAATGACAGACAAGTCGCTCGCTCACCAGCCAGGACCGGGCTGTGTGCAATACGCAGTGCCTAGACGCTGTCCCTAGCTGAGTCATGCGTGTTGGCCAGTGGTAATTATTATATCAGATTGTGCTCCAGCAGGCATCGGCCACGCTATCACTGTTTAACGATGATGTTAAAGTGTCCGCCTAGGTCCAAACAACCTGTCAGAAACACTGTCGAAACAACACAAACCAGCAATCAAACGGAAGCATAACACGTACATTGTCATTCTCACACAGTTGTTCTGTCTAATAATCGGCGTAACTACTTTACGGACGGACGGAAGACAAGGCAGAAGACAAACTCAAATCAGCTGAGACTAATTGCGAGAACTAATAACGGGATACGTCGTCAGACTTTATGAATGTACGTCCGACACGCGACCTCTCTGAAACGTCGTAATGGCCATTTGGCTCCAACACGATCTTCTACCATACCGCAGTGGTTATTTTTCCTGGCTATGAAATTATCTTATACCAGCTACATATAGCTAGTGGTAATACAATGTGCAGTGGCGTATTTAAGGGGGGGGGGTTGGGCCACGGTCCCTTTGGATTAGGGATAAAAACAATTGTTAATACTGAATGTGAATACGTCACTGGATGTCAAAGGCAATGTCTATTGTACCAAATGCATTGGCAGATAATTTATTTAAAATTAGTTTATGTAGTAATCGTACAACATAGCCACTGCATACATCTGCACAAAAGTCGACGTTTTTATTTGAAGAAACAGCGCATGCGTAATCAGAGGACTGCGATGCACACGCTGCAGGCGTCGTAAAACACCATGACGTCATTGCGATTGTTGGAAATGCGCTATCATCACGTGACATGATACTTCCGTAGCAACCATTCGAGGTTGGCGGTGTCATAAGTGTTTCTTATCGCTTTACTTAATTAAGTTGACATTTCTGGATTGCTGTAATTTCTTGTAGGTAACCAGGGTTCGTATGAGAGTAAACTCCTTTCGCTGTTCACAGCACTCGGTAAAGCACATTTCCTCCATCTTGGTTGTACACGTCATGGTGGTACACGTTGTGGTGGTACACGTCGTGGTGGTACACGTTGTGGTGGTACACGTCGTGGTGGTGCACGTCGTGGTGGTACACGTCGTGGTGGTACACGTCGTGGTGGTACACGTCGTGGTGGTACACGTCGTGGTGGTACACGTCGTGGTGGTACACGTCGTGGTGGTACACGT
>BSQZ01000001.1:7493999-7498999 GCA_033239005.1 Lamellibrachia satsuma | reverse complement strand
ACTACCACTACCACTACCACTACCACTACCACTACCACTACCACGGCCACTACCACTACCACTACCACTACCACTACCACGGCCACTACCACTAGCACTACCACTACCACTACCACTACCACTACCACTACCACTACCACTACCACTAATCCTGTACGAGACATATGTCCATTGAGAGATAGTGGATCACTGTTATTTGTGACCATAATGTAAATATCGTCACACGTACTCACGCCCACAGTACACACGCACGTACGTATTCAAGTCACGCGTACGAGCAGTTGTGCAACGCGCACGCATACATTTTTTCTCTGCCCAGATGCCAACTACATGTTTATAATCTACCTGAGGCGGTAGACAGACACTCTAGCAAGTGAAACGCCTTTGGACTGTTGATTGTAGGAACAACCGTTCTTCTGTTAGATAATTTGAATTACCTTCAGACATTTCGAGATCAAACATTTCACTGAGAGGAAACGTGTCATCCCTATGGCAACCCTAGCCGTAGCCCAGAAAGCACAGCCAATTAACGTCGAGTCGAAATGTTAGTTTTTTAATGCTGTTTATACGATCTACATAAAAAAGGGTTCCACAATTGTTCGGATGTTTGACGATTCTGGAAACAATATTATAGCATGGAGTACGTGGGACGTATTTTTTCCAAAAAAAACATGCATGAAACTGTTCTTAATTATTACTGTTGTTATTGTTGTAATTGTTGTTGTTATTATTGTATTATTATTATTATTATTATTATTAGTAGTAGTAGTAGTAGTAGTATGCTTTTAGTAAGCCTACTACATTAAACCGATAGACGTTTATATTAGAAACCTAAGATCTGTTGTCACCCTAACAAAGTGAGATATCTTACTAGTCACCCTTTAACGCTGGTCCACAAGGTCAACACCGAACCCAGAGTGTGGTTAACGAAGCAAGTGACTCAGTTAAAACTAGGCCAATCAAACCACCGTTCCACAGCCGGTCTTACTGCCCGTGACCTTGGTGTGGAGACGTCGAAGGCGGAGACTCCGTGAGTCAGAGTCCAGCTGGTGTCTGTGATCGGAACTACACTGCATGTCTATGGTGTTTCTGCTGACATATTGTAAGAGTTTAACATTAACACACACACAGAGGGAGAACTATGTTTCTGGCGCCGTTCAACCAGGTGCCTGGGTAGTCCACTGCGACACAGCGGCCAACTCTTGAACTTATTTCAATTCAGTCCAACAGGTTCAGGAGAACAGTGACTGAGTTTCTACTCAACTGGCTCTAAACCCAATCTATTCATATTCACGTCAGGTGAATAAGGAGCTCAAATTCTGATAAATAGTTCATGTGGCTCATGAGCCCCGCTCTTAAGAGTAACTTCCCTTGACTCCGGAGCCCTACTCTTATGAGTCATTTCAGGTGGCTCAAGAACTCAACGCTTGAGAGTCACGTCAGGTGACGTAGGGGCCCAGTTCTTAAGAATCTGCCCAGGTGACGTAGGGGCCCAGTTCTTAAGAATCTGCCCAGGTGACGTAGGGGCCCAGTTCTTAAGAATCTGCCCAGGTGACGTAGGGGCCCAGTTCTTAAGAATCTGCCCAGGTGACGTAGGGGCCCAGTTCTTAAGAATCTGCCCAGGTGACGTAGGGGCCCAGTTCTTAAGAATCTGCCCAGGCGACGTAGGGGCCCAGTTCTTAAGAATCTGCCCAGGTGACGTAGGGGCCCAGTTCTTAAGAATCTGCCCAGGTGACGTAGAGGACCAATTCTTAAGATCCAGCCCATGTGACGTAGAGGACCAGTCCGTAAGATCCAACCCAGGTGGCCCAGGTGGTCCGGGTGGCCCAGGTGGCCCGGCTCGTCCACAACTAGACAGGAACGGCGAAGAACTGGAATCAGATGCGTATGTTTTGGTTGAGGTGATAGAAAGCAATTCTTGTGTTTGTTTATATATATATATATATATATATATATATATATATATATATATATATATATATATATATATATATATATATATATATATATATATATATATATATATATATATATATATATATATCCTTATTACAATGACTGGGAAAAACAAGATATACTTAAAAATTTGCACATTTCGTGAAAACCATCACTGAAATCTACAACCCGTTTACACGGCATCGACGGACGGTGATCCTACACTGAACACGAACTAGAACAAGAAGAACTATTAATGACACTTTGAGGTAATTATGTAGCACCATCTGTGTTGCCATCTACAAACGACAGAGAATGACATATGATGTTTGTAAATGTTACATTATACATTTCCAATGCTTTAGATACGTTCTGTAATGTTCAACAGTAGCTTTACATTGAAGGTTATACTGAACAATAATGCAGTACATATTATGATATTATTATATTGTGTTATATACTGCATACTTACAAAAAATACCACAAATCCCTATAGTTTAAGTTTTGAGTTTGAGCCTGAATGATGTACAGTTGAAATTAATACTAGACAATTTATTGCAACAAGTAAGGAGCTGAGGTGCAAAATTACCCCAGATATGCATATAAATATTAACGATGCTGACTGTCTACATGAGCTGCTTCCGTCGTGGTTTGGCCTCGGACACCCACAAGCGTCCACGCGCTGAGAGCTACGTGCGAGCGATACATTTCGCCGAAGCCTGGCCGATTCATTAGCGGTCGGGGAAAAACCAAAGGCTGTGAGTGCGCCTGCACCTAGAGCGCGTCAACGCAAACACTTCTCGGAAAACTTGTCTTAAAACCGCGGCGACAGCGCACGACACGCGACTTTAATGGGACGTGTCGGCGTGTGTCTCTTTACTTTGGGTCGCTACGAATCGACGCGGAATGTTTCTAACCGCTGCGCGTGGCAGGTTTATGTTTGAAAATAAATAGAACGGTAGAGTACAGTCACGCGTCCTGTGCAGCGTCCGACAACAGTGGGCAGAGATGTCGCTTCTCACGTATTGCCGGGAGTTCTCCCGATGTTCTAAGAAAACTCTCCTCCTGTTCTGCCAACTGTGGGCAGAGATGTCGCTTCTGACGTATTCCCGATGTTCTAACAAAACTCTCCTCGTGTTCTGCCTATCGTGAACTTCTATCTCCCGATCGCAACACGAGCCTCTCGACTTGCAATACATGACATTGCTAAAGAGGAACGAAGAATGCTACACACTACACTTCCACATGAAAAGGTGTCTCCACAATGCTCCAAATGTCACGGTTTGCAGCATTCAACTGAACACTTCCCCCGGCGACACAGCCGGTGTAACAGTATATCTCCCCTTGGATATCATCCCCCGATGGAGGAAATGCCCTAGGACATCTGTTTCCCAACCCGAATACCCCTTAGCACCAACGTTGTCTTGACTACGCTATTTCCCCCACAACTAGAAGCAAGAATATGATGCAATTAATTCAAAATTTATTATCAATGTCATCATGTAATGACTTACAAACATTTAACGTGCAAAAAAACCCGCAAAATTGATTACATTTAATGTCTACAGCCCATACTGGTTCATGATAATTAATGTCATGGGGCATTTACTGTCACTTTCATGTAATAACTAGTAATTATAAAAAAAGTAAAATGCAAAATAAGTCACAAACGTGAATACATGAACACTTTAAGCGTCTACTCTTACAACAGAAACGTTTCACGTACAAAAAAATACTAAAGTTATTGTATCAATTGTGTACAACCCATACAATGTCATGATAATTAAAGTCACGGGGCATTTACTATCAATTCAATCATGCAGCGACTTGCAATTACTACAAAAAAAATCACAAAAGTGAACACAATAGGTGTTTCCTTTAAGTCATCTGTAGCGTGAAACTATGCAAACGCTGCTTCGTGTCACCGATGAGACATTTTGATGGCAGGACAGCTTCAAGCTGACGATCCTCTGTATCTTAGCGGCTGGGAATCTACATTTGTCGGGGGGGGGGGGGTATCCCGGGTGGGGAGATGCTACACCAGTACAAACAACATCCCAGGTCAGGTCTAAAGAGGGAGATATCCCGCGCTCATTTAGTTCTGTGTTGCCCCGCCCCCTGACTGGGGTTACCACGGGATCTACAAGAAGACATTGAAGAGATAAACCATGGTGAGGTTGGATCTCGTAAGCCGTTCAACAGCCACGGAGACATACTGCTGTAAACGACAGTTAACGTGCGTCATGAGATAGGGATGTGGTCGTACTCCGGGGAAGACGATCCCGGGTGAGCTGGATATTTATCCAGAGAGCAACGCGAATGAGAACTGTCTTTTGAAAAATGTAAGCATAAATCTGTCTTTCGAACAAAACAAGGTAGATATAAGGTATGTTAGTTATGTATGGCCGTGCTAAAGGCGCGTGTTTAAATGAATGTAAAATCGTATCTTGGTAATTATTAAGCAACAATAACAACGTTATGAAAATAATGGCGGCATCAATATTCACTTTATTAACATATTTTTTTTAATAAGTTTGATATTATGTCGGAAATACCCATCAATTAATAATTAATATCATATCGGGCTAAATAGTAAACTCAGAATAAATTACTTGGAGAAATTTCCAAACACCATTGTGCCAGCTTATGAATACAGTGCTTTAAAAACTCGTTGTTTTGTGCTGTTAAGTAAACAATATTATTCACAAATTATTACATTATATAACGCTGACATTTCAATTATTTTAATATTTACTCTCCTAATATGTATACATACATACAAGGACAGTGCATATCAATGGATTCATTTTCACTTTATGTCTTCCACTTTGGAATAATCTTTTTATGGTGGTTTTCTTAAAGTTTCTCTCTGTATTCACAGACGTTGTGCATACTCTGCGTATAACGCGTGAACCTCGGAACTTCACATGGCCTCCTGCCTTGAGCGGCCGAATTGAGCGGCAGGAGACCGCGTCACCCCGCCCAACTAACTATCTATCTGGGCGATCCACCGACCGAACGAGTAACAAAGCCTTGATCATTGTTTCGTGCAACGACCAGTCTTT